>CM035142.1:16623878-17163878 GCA_020205605.1 Panax ginseng | reverse complement strand
AATAAATTTCTTCTACAAAGTTGTAGAGAATTAAATTTTACATGGAAAGGTCATAAGATCTGTAATTTTCTGATAAAAGGCCTAATTATTATGAATTATTAAAATTTCTGAATATTGGTATTTATAATTAAATTATCAGAAAAATTATTTGGGTTGAAATATTTTTACAGATTGTTTATAATATCATTTAGAATTTCTGTAAATTTTTGATGAATTATTGAAAAGCAGAAGTAATTATTATATATTTAAACTATTTATAGTTAGTTTGAAAATAGAAGAAATTCATAAAAAAAATTTTGAATGATGAAAAATTATGAAAAGTAGTGAAAAATCTTATAATATTATTTTATAATTTTTGGCCAATTTTGGAAAATTATTGAATAACAGAAATATTTATTGTATTTTTAAGCTATTTATGGTTAGTTTAAAAATAGAGGAAATTCATAGGAAAATCTATGAATGTTGGAAAATTATGAATTCTGCTGAAAAATATTATAATAATGTAAGATCAATATTGATGATGTTTTAAATATATAAAGTATGTGGAGTGGGTATTTCTATTTTGAAGCTATTAAATGATAGTTTTTATAAATAGAAATAATTATAGAAAATTGTTAGATAATCTGAAAAATGTGAAAATTATTTCGAAAGTTCAGAATCATATTTTTAAATATTTTAGAAGTGTTAGTAATCTCATGAGGTGTCGGGGTGTAAACACAACGAATGAGTTATGAAAAAAACAAAAATAATATTTTTGTTAAAGTAAAAATTGTGATAATATCAGAATAGTGGATTGTCATATATAAGGTTTTAGATTTCTCAAGTTTTATTATTCACTTCTAAAGTTTTGGAATATGAATAATGATTTTATGCGATAAATAAAGACAACTTGAATGAATAATGAATTGTTAGTTGGTTTATAAGTTATTCGAGATAAATATGATTTGGTGTTGATCTCTACTTTTAATAGAATTTAAATTGTTTATAGTAAGGTATTGATTTGATTCTTACGTAAGAAGTCACCATGTATTTCATTCAATAATTGTCACAGTGATTCATATTATTGATTCTTAATTACGTAAGAAGTCACTTAGTCTTTTATTCAATAATTGTCACAATAGTTATTGCACAGTGACTCATATTATTTGATATGATATAATTATACCAGTTGGAAGTATTGTGAGTCTATGTTAATAATTATGAATAATTGTTGAAAGATTGAAGATGTGTAAATAATTGATGAATAAAAGGTGTTGATTAAAGATAAGTATGATATACAGATGTTTGTTCAATTTTTTTTTTTACAAAAGTAAGTTTGGCAGGACTTGTCGACACTCTATTCTAAAGTAGTATGGACCACAACTCTATTATTGAACAAATTTTGTTAAAACGTGTACAAGTTGGTTCAATTTTCTCTGTGGGATCATAAATTCCACCACTACCACTATTATATACCTCATTTGGTTATTTTGCCAAAGCAGGTGTGCTAGTTGTTTACTAAATTTTCAGTATAAATAGTTTGCCCGATTAAGCAACTAAACACACACCATCACTACACTAAAAATATAGAATTCTTTTACTACAATATGGTGAGTATAATATTGTGAGTATTTAATGTTACTCCAAGTGTAGATAAAGAATGCAAACATTGTTTAAGTTGATCAATTTCACAGAAAGCAGAATCAAGTCACATGCTAAGGTAAGGGATGTCATTATTATGGTAAGAGGGTGTCATGTTTATGGTAAAAAGATGTAATTTCTTTCATACTCCATATTATGGTAAGATATTATTATTCGTTTATTCAATTTATCATTAAATGGTGAAAAGTCCTAAACTGATTAGAATATCCTTAATAGTTTGTGCTTCATCTAATATTATGTTATCAACTTGGACTCTGGATAATTAAGTTGAAAATCACTAAGATCTATGTTATCTTATTATTCTGAGTATTTATGTTTATTCATTATATATATCATTGCCATCATCCTCATGCTTATATTGTGATGAAAGTTATCTTTGGCCCATAGTGCATAAATGGACTTGGTATGATTATGACCATGGATTATTCGGTATAATCATGACCGTAATGTTATAAATGATGTGGTAAAAGTCATCTTTGGCCAGTTGTGCATTGATGGACTGTTGATTGGCATGATTATGACCAGGAATTATTCAGTATAATCATGACCATTGGTGAAAACACGAATATCCTTGGCCCGTAGTGCATGAATAATTCGTGGTTGTGATACTATTAAGCTGAGTCTCAGCGTGATTGATTTTACAGTTGTATGTCTTAGGCTCGTATTGCAAAGATGGACTGTTAATTTACCTGATTATAAATATGAATTGTGAATTTAATTATAATCTGTGGTGGTTCAGGTGAAGACAGGTGATGAGAGTTCTCTTTGTCTTGAGTATAACAAAGAACTGTTGATGAATATTACAGGAATGAAATATTAACGATGGACTTTTAATCTAGAGGAGATAGTAGACATTATGTTCTATTTGACTCTTCTAATGGATTGTTGATTCCGCTGCTATAATGGTTGAAAACTTTTATCTTCTACCATATGTTCTAAATATCTGAATTATTTTGATAATTTAATTATCTTAAGTCATAATATTCTTTAATGGGCTATTTGTGCTCACCCTTTACTTCACCACCCCTTTCAGGTAATAAAAGTGTAGCTGGGACTAGCAGAGAGAACATGGGTATAAAGTGGTGATACGAATTAGTCATAAGCCTAATCAAAATTATGAAACGGTGTGGCATAATAATTGTACTGTGAACTTAAAATGTGTGTGACATATTCTATACATCATTTAATATTTAATTGTGGTGAAAAATAATAGGGTGAGGCGAACGCGAATTTAGAAGCGTCAAAAATGCACTCCATTAGAATGAGGAGGACATAAACCTTCTCGTGTTCCTTTGGGGACTTGATATATTGCTGCTGTACTTTAGATGGCATTGTAATGATTTGAATATGAATATTATCGTATTATATACGTTACAATATTTGTATTGAAACTCACAGTATATGTGTCGTCGTATTTTGCACGACAGTTGTATAAATGGAGTTGTCATTATTGTATTTTCTGGCGACCCAAGATGGGTGATATATACCTATTTTGGGGGCGTCACAGGATTTTTCCTTATTTGCACGTAATTAGGTGACCAAACCCCTTTCCTCAACATAACTTTCTAGACATCGTCAATAATGCAAATAATAATATGAATAACTTTGTCGTCTCAATTATTTATTTAATAATATAAAATATTGTGACAATAATTGAATCAATAACGTGAGATACTATGAAGCAATTATTGTGGAAATAATTGAATAGAACTGAGTGACTTCTCACGTAAGCATCAATAATCAAAATCTTCGCATGTCTACTGTGCTACTATGCAACCACACGCGTATTCTTTGTACTTTACCACCGGGTATTTCAACAGTTAACGGTAAAACTTTTGCCATTATTTTTATAAAAAGTTATTTCAGTCATTTTCTATCTCCGACAGTAATTCTGTTATGGGGTCCACCAATGATTGTGCCGTCGTACGAATACTCCCCGATAAAACGAATATTCTCCGACCAATCGAATGTTTTATAACAACTTACTTACTTTGCCAAATTTATAAATATTACCCACAACTATAATATTATATCAAATCCACAACTTAATTTTCAAAAAGATATTTAGAGAAAATTAATCTTTATTTATAAAAGTTGGGGTCTTACACCGGCGATATAGGAGGAGGGGGAGCTCACTTTGATGCTCATTTTAGAAATTAATGGCGTCTGGGAGGTATGGGCTGAACAGGGATTGAGGGAAAATCAAATATTAGGTATATGCCCTGTAGTTAGCTGAACATGGATTGAGGGCTGAACATAGATTTTGCTATTGTTGTTGTAGGAGAATTCTACTAATGGCAAAAACTTTTCCCAACTTCCTTTGAAGTCTAGGACACAGAGTCTTAATAGATCTTCAAGAGTTTGAATAGTCCTCTCCGGCTGCCCGTCCTTTTGAGGATGATATGCCGAACTGAATCGTAAATCCGTGCCCATAGCTTTTTGCAAACTAACCCAAAATTGTGAAGTGAATTTTGGGTCTCGATCAGAAACTATAGAAACTGGCATACCATGCAGTCTTACAATCTCATTTATGTATATACAAGAAAGACGTTCAAGTGAATAAGTTTCTCGTATAGGTAAGAAATGAGCAGACTTAGTTAATCTATCAGCAATGACCCAAATTACATCTATGCCTTGAGAAACCTTGGGAAGATCAATAAAAAAATCCATGGTAATGTGCTCCCACTTCCATTATGGAATTTCAAATAGTTGCAATGGACCTTTTGGCATTTGATGCTCTGCCTTGACACGTTGACAAGTTAAACACATTGAGATAAACTTCGCTATCTCTCTCTTCATATTGCTCCACCAAAATGTATGTCTAAGATCATGATACATTTTGGTACTCCCAAGATGGATTAAAAATGGTGTGTTATGCGCCTCCATCATGATTTTATACTTCAAATCAGAGTCGTTAGGAACACAAAGTCTGGAGTTGACTTGAAGTATTCTTTCTTCATCGATTCTTGCTTTCAGAATAACACCTTCTTGTACTTTCTTCCTCATATGCATCAGCTCCAGGTCTGTAGCTTGAGCAACTTTAACTTTATCGATTAAAGTCGGTTTTACTCATATATTCGACATCAACACGTGGGTCCCTGGAGTCTTTAACTCTATCTCCATCCTTTTTAAGTCATATAAAATAGACCTTTGCGTTGACAATATCGCACTCGTACCCGCATATGATCTTCTACTCAACGCGTCAGCTACCACGTTCGCTTTTCCAGGATGGTATTGAATGTTATGATCGTAATCCTTCAACAGCTCGAGCCAAAGTCATTGCCGCATGCTGAGTTCCTTTTGGGTGAAGAAATATTTGAGGCTTTTATGATCTGTATAGATCTCCACTTTCTCTCCATACAGGTAATGCCTCTAGATTTTAAGCGCGAAAACGACGGCTACCAACTCTAGATTCATGAGTAGGATAATTCCTCCTATATTCTTTGAGTTGTCTTGAGGCATAGGCTATGACTTTCCCATGTTGCATGAGAACACATCTTAACCCTCTGCCTAAAGCATCATTGTAGATGAAAAATCCCTCCTAACCAGATGGTATTGTCAGAACAAGTGCTGAAATGAGTCTCCTTATGAGTTCTTGAAAAATCTTCTCACATTCCTCGCTCCAACCGAATTTTGTATCTTTTCGAGTCAGCTGAGTTAACGGAGTGGCGATTCGAGAAAATCCTTCCACGAATCTCAGATAATAACCAGATAAGCCCAGAAAGCTACGTACTTTGGTCACTCACTTAGGTTTCTTCCAGCTTTGTATTGCTTCAATCTTTGCTGGGTCAATAGATATTCCGTGACTTGATATCACATGCCCAAGGAATGCTACTTCCTCCAGCCAGAACTCGCATTTCTTCAACTTGGCATAAAACTTGTTTTCATGAAGCTTTTGGAGTATCAGACTCAAGTGTCGTTTGTAAGACCCCAACTTTTATAAATAAAGAATAATTTTCTCGAAATATATTTTTGAATATTATGGTGTGGATTTGATATAATGTTATAGTTGTGGGTAATATTTATAAATCTTGCAAAGTAAGCAAGTGGTTATATAATATTCGATTGGTTGGGAAATATTCATTTTAACAGGGAATATTAAATACGGCGGCACAATCATTGGTGGACCCCTAGCGGAAGTATTATCGTAGTTAGAAAATGATGAAATTATCTTTTTATAAAATAACGGCCGAAAGTGTTACTTAATTAAACTGTTGAACTACCCGGTAGTAAAAGAAATGCGATGTCTGGCGTGGTTGCGTAGTAGCACGGTATTGATTATTGATGCTTACGTGAGAAGTCACTTTCGATTATACTCAATTATTACTACGATGGTCTTGCATCATATCTCTCATATTATTGATTCAAGTATTGTCACAATATCATCTGCATAATATTTATTATTATTAAATTAATAATTGAGACGACAAAGTTATTCATATTATTATTTGAAATATTGACAATATCTAGAAGTTCTGTCAAGGAAAGGTTTGGTCACCTAATTGCGGCGCCCGATAAGGAGAGATCCTTGTCGAAAGCCCCTCTTTTCTAGGAGCGACACGGTTGTTAAATATTATGAGTTATAATATTAATGATGAATAAGTTAAGTATTGATTAAAGATGAAATTGATAGTTTCATTGTGTTGGGATTATTAGTGTTAGTGGAAATTGACATTTATTTCGATAATAATTGATGTCTGAGGTTATATTGACCAATCGGGTAATTAATCGGATAAATGAGCAATTAATTGCTATTATTTCACATCTTTATAACTATTTGTTCACATGTGTACTATTGATTCACATTAATGTACTATGAGGGGAGGTGGTGCAAGATTGATAATACTTGCATGACTAAATTAAAAATGGAGGTATAGATGAAAGTGCAATCACATGGTAGTTTTTTCACATGATTATACTATTAAGTCACATGAATGAGCGATTGATTCACATTATTTACTATTAGGAGAGGTGGTGCAAGTTTGATAATACTTGCGGGACTAAATTAAAATGAAGAAAAGAGAGAAGGTATTATACTATAAATATTTTGAGCCCCAAAACGTGCAATTATCGAAACTATATTTTCCTATAAATAGAAGCTCATTCTTCTTTCATTCTCACCAATTGATAAGTCTCACAAGAGTAATTATTATAGAGAGAAATTATAAAGAAAAGAAGAAGAAAGTGCTGCTACCTCACTAATCCGATATCCGGTTTCTTCTAGGTAAGGGGTATTATTTCTTTCGTATTCATGAAAAGAGTTATTTTCTTTTAATACTACGTAAGGGTTGTTATTCCATTCTTTATTATTACTATTGGAATAACTTTCTGTGATCTATCGCATGCTTGGTTGAATTATGTTGTTATTCCATTCTTTATTATTCATTGGAATATCCTGCATGCATGCGGATGACGCATGACTGGTTCCATTCTTTATTATTACATTGGAATATCACATGCGTGTGGAGTTACGTATGACTGGTTCCATTCTTTATTATTACATTGGAATAACCTATACATCGGATTACATACGGTGATGAATTCTACATTATTCCATTCTTTATTATTCTGTTGGAATAATCTGCCTATGTGGATTACCGCATGCATGGTGAATGATCCTTCGTATTCATTCCTTATTAAATCATGAAAATGATCTGTCTACGTGAATTACCGCATGGCGGGCAAAAATTCATTTGCGATTTCATATATTCTATTATACTCGGTTGGTTAAAATTTTGGCTTCTATACTCCATGAAATTAGTGGAATATCCTTGATATTTGCGCTTCATCTAGTATCTTTTCATGGAAATATTCTTCTGAGCATTCTTGAATTTTACTCCACAAAACAGTATCATGTTGACAATTTGGACGTTATTGATTTATGGATAAATTAAATTATAAATCTTTAAAAATTTATCCTTGAACTTGTTTTTATTCTTATATCATTGTCATCATCCTCATGTTTATAATATGTTGAAAGTCATCTGTGGCCTGTAGTGCATAGATGGACTTGGTGTGATTATAACCAGGGATTATTCGGTATAATCATGACCGTAATGTTACAAATGATGTGGTAAAAGTCATCATTGGTCGTAGTGCATTGATGGACAGTTGTTGGCATGATCATGACCATTGATGAATACATGAATATCCTTGGCCCGTAGTGCATGGATAATTTATGGTCGTGATACTAATGAATATCCATGGCCGTAGTGCAGGGATGATGTGGTTTATTTATTAAGCTGAGTCTCAGCGATAAAAGTGATGAAAAACCTTTTAAATAATAGAAGATAGTAGATTTTATTCTCTACTTGACTCTTCTAACGGATTGCTTGTTCCGCTGCAGTTAAACTTGATGGTTGTTATATTTTATCAGTTTAACACTGTTGAAGGCTAACGATAAATTATTCTGCATTTATCTTAGTCATAATATTTCTTACTGGGCTAATTGAGCTCACCCTTTCTTTCACTTTATTCTCTTCGTGAAATGAGAATATAGGCTGGGACGAGTCGAGAGCGGATTGACCGATCCGGATGGTTGTTTTAGTAGTCCTCACTATTCTATAAAATAGTGTGACAATAAATGTAATGAAGACTCCATTGAGTGTGGATATTGTCTAGATGAAAATATTCTTATTAAAACTCTTAGATTATGTTTTATAAGTATTTTACATTTTGTTGTATAATTAAGTTGTATTTGAATTTTGTACCATGTATTTGACGACTCAAGATGGGTGATGTATTGTGAGACCCCGAATTTTATGAATAAAGATTTAAATTTCTCGAAATATTTTTTTAAATATTATGGTGTGGATTTGATATAATGTTATAGTTGTGGGTAATATTTATAAATATTGCAAAGTATGCAAGTTGTTATAAAATATTTGTTTGGTCGGGGAATATTCTTTTTGTCGGGGAATATCCGTACGACGGCACAATCATTGGTGGATCCCACAACAGAAGTATTGTCGATGTTAGAAAACGACAAAATTATCTTTTTATAAAAATAACGGCGAAAGTGTTATCGTTAAAACTGTTGAACTACCCGATTGTAAAAGTACAGTAATACGCGTGGTTGCATAGTAGGACACGATATTGATTATTGATGCTTACGTAAGAAGTCACTCAGTTATACTCAATTATTGCTACAGTAATTGTTGCATCATATCTCTCATATTATTGATTCAATTATTGTCACAGTATCATCTGCATAATATGATATATTATTAAATCAATAATTGAGATGACAAATTTTTTCATATTATTATTTGCAATATTGACAATGTCTAGAAGTTCTATCAAAGAGAGGTTTGGTCACCTAATTGCGCGCCAATAAGGAGAAATCCTTCTCGGAAAGCCCTCTCTTTCTTGGGAACGACCTGATTGTTAAATATTGTGCGTTATAATATTAATGATGAACAAGTTTGTGTTGATTAAAGATGAAATTGATAGTTCCATTGTGTTGGAATTATTAGTGTTAGTGGAAATAGATATTTATTTCGATAATAATTAATGTCTGGAGGTTATATTGACCAATCGGGTATTCGGGGCATTTTTTGTGTTGGAGTACTATTCACGGGTTACTATTCACCCGGTTATTATTCACTCTAGTATTGTTCACTCGGGTTTTTGGGACACTTTTCGTGTCGGAGTACTATTCACAGGTTACTATTCACGAGTTACTATTCACCCGATTACTATTCATGGGGTACTATTCCCGAAGTACTATTCACGGGGTACTATTCACCTAAAAAATATATTTCTTTTCGGTCCAAATCATTTTTGGGTACAATATTATTTCATGAGGAGATGTGATAATTTTTCTGACCGTTGGTTGAAGTTATAAATAGTAAATCAATATGGATCGTTGGTTGAAGATATAATAGTAAATCAATATGGACCGCTGGTGGAAAGTTATAATAGTAAATCATTATGGATCGTTGGTTTAAAGTTTTAATAGTAAATCAGTATGGACCGTTGCTTTAAGTTTTAATAGTAAATCAATATGGATGAAATCGTTTAAAAAGTAAATCAATCTGGATCGTTCACGAATTAGTTCTTATTCATCCATTCTCCTATAAATAAAACTCATTCCTTCATTATTTTTACTGAATTCACTAAAACTCTAGAGAGAGAAACTATAGAGAGAAAGAAGAAAAGTATTCTGCTACTTCACTACTCCAGTATTCAGTTTTTCTAAGATAAGGGATATTATTTGTTGTACTCGTAAGGGGTATTATTTCTTTCGTATTTATGAAGAGAATTATTTTCTTTCAATACTCGTAAGGGGTATTATTCTTTCGTATTCATGAAGAGAGTTATTTTCTTTCAATACTCATAAGGGTTGTTATTCCATTCTTTATTATTATGTTGGAATAACCTGTCTATGCGAAGTACCGCAGACATGGTGAAATTCTCCTATTATTCCATTCTTTATTATTCTGTTTGAATAACCTATTTGTGCGGTCTATCGCATGCCTGGTGAATTCTATTGTTATTCCATTCTTTATTATTCGGTTGGAATAACTTGCATCTTGATGTCTATCGCATGCTTGATGAATTGTTGTTATTCCATTCTTTATTATTACATTGGAACATCACATGCATGCAGATTCTACGCATGACTGGTTTATAAGACCCCAACTTATTATAAATAAAATCGAATTTCCTCTAATTATTATTTGTGAATAATTAATTATTGATTTATATGATAAGAAAATATTTATTTTATGTGGATATAAATGATGGATATATTTATTTTATGTGGATAAAAATGAAGGAATTAATCTTTGAGGTGTTTTATCGATTATTTTGTCGGTTGTGGAGGTATTAAAATCATCCGTTTGTGGATTTGGATACTTTACATTTGGAATTTGGAAAAATTTTCTTCTGCAAAGTTGTAGAGAATTCGATTTCAGGCAGAATGGACATAAAATTCATATTTTTCTGATAAATGGGATATTTGCTATGAATTACTGAAGTTTTGGAAATAAAAATAATTTTTATTAAATTATGGGTGGGACCCACTTTTTGGTTGGTGTTGAATGCATGAAATTTCTTTGAAAATTTTCGAATTGGTGGATTCAAGGATGGCATGCATAGGAATAATAAGAAAGAAAGAATATATTTTATTATTTTAGTCTCTGTATGGCGTTACAGCATTTTCCTATAAATAGGCGCTTAGGTTAGAATTGAAAAATTACACGAAACAAATTTTCTTTCTCTACAGATTATCGAGCATATTTTTTGTGAGTATTTTGATACTTTGAGAGTTCTATTCGGTTGCAAGTTTCACATCGACTATATATCAAAAAATTGATCCGAAATACGGTTATTTTGAGGTAAGGGATGTTATTTTCTTCTTAAATGATATTATTTTCTTGAATATCATTATCTTGCCGAAATATTAGTTTGATTTTTTTTTTATCAAATTTGGAACTTTTTGTGTAAGAGTTCTTATTCACGTATCGACACTATTCACCAAAAAAAAAAATTTTCTTCTTTTTGTCCAAGATGTACATTATGGTTACTATCTTTGATTGTATCCATGTTTTGATCTTTATTTTTTGAATTATGCTTCAAAATTGGTTATTATGAAGTATTATTGATCTTGGATAAAACTGTGATACTGAATCCCTAATATTTATCCTTACATCTCCTTTGGATTTGTTTTCTTTAAAATATTTTCATCATCCTCGGTCTAAATGATGATATTCTTGAATATCTTTGGCTTTGTAGTGCAAAGATGAATGATTAATTGATGAATATCTTTGGCCCGTAGTGCAAAGATGAGCAGTGTTGAGATGAACATGACCATTTGGTGATCTGAATGAATATCTTTGGCTTTTGTAGTGCAAAGATGAATATTGATTAAAGATGTATATTGATTGTTGTTACATGGATAAATATTGATGATGGACTTTTAAATCTTAGAAGATAGTAGAACTCATTCTCTACTTGACTCTTCTAATGGATTCTTTGTTCTACTGCTGAGAATATTGATCTAAAACTTGTTGTTTATTATATTCTATCGATTTTTTTCCTGTTGAGGACTAATGATAATTTGTTGTATATTATCTTAGTCATAATATTCTTCTTTGGGCTAGTTGAGTTCACCCTTTTCCTTTTTGTTCCATTTTTCTTCTCGGGAGGTGAGAACATAGTAGGATCTAGTCGGGTATGGGTGATGGTTCTAGAAAGATGTTTTAGCGGTCCTCACTATTTACGTAAAATAGTGTTTGAATAATTATAATGAGGACTTATTTGAGTGTGGATATTGTCTAGAAGACAATATTTGTATTTAAACTCACAGTATGTGTTGACGTATTTTGCACGACAATTGTATTATTGAAGTTGTAGTTTGCTTTCTATACCATGTATTTGGTGACTCAGAATGGGTGTTGTATACCTATTTTGGGGGCGTCACAGTTGGTATCAAAGCTTAGGGATATGGTCTTTGGCGGAGATTGGAGAATAGAACTAGGAGGGGAGAGATGAGTATATCCTTCGCTAGTGTGTCCTATCTAGCTTATTTGTTGGTCGACCACACAATATAGGGATATTATGTGATATGTTAATTTGTTTAATTAACCCTTTGTTTTATAAGCGATATTTAAGAATGGTACGCTAAGAGCGTTAACAATGGAGTGTATAAGGCGTGGAACAACCTTTGAGTTACAAACCGGAGAGCATACACAGGAAGGCAATATTCCTCCATAAACAACACTTATCGAATGCAAACGATGAATGATGGAATGTTTAGGAGCTTTTTGCGATTCATGCAAAATCGAATGAGGAGACTTCGTGTACAAAATACGGGTGGAAGTGATAAGCAGCCTTGTGATCTATCATAGCCAAGACGGTTCAAGAGTTGGGACCACCGAATTTATTGGAAGCGGATCCGATCAAGGTTTGAAACATGGGTCAAGCAAATTACCAAGATATTCGATGTCTTGGGATGCGGAGGAGATGAAGGTTCCATTCGCCACCTTTATGTTCCGCGGTGAGGCGGACTCACGATGGGAGTCCGTAGGCGTACTCACCTTCTTTGCACTTAACATGTCGTGGGAAGCGTTTTAGAAACTATTCAATGAGAAGTACTTTCACGAAAGTATTACGTCATATGAAGGAGGTAGATTTTATCGGTTTGGAACAAAACAACATGACAGGTGTCCCGATGACGAGGTGAAGTTTGCTTTGAGTTGTCGGTTTGTACCTCATTTGGTAAAGAATGAGGAGCGAATGACAAGGATGTTTCTAAGAGGTCTAAAACCCAGAGATTAAATCAATACCTTATCTCTCGCATAAATTTTCTCCATATTGAGGATGTTGTCAGCGAGGGCTTAATTATTAGGCGAGATAGTGAGTATGTTCAACCGAGGGACCACAACCCGGTCATCTGGGTGACATCGGTCATCGAGCGATGATAACCAACGAGGAAGGAAAATCTGAACAAAGGCGGTAACCACTTTCGGGTGGTCATCGTGGCCATGATAATAGGAGAGGTGAGTCAAGTGGAAATTTGAAAGAGGAGATTCAACAATGACGGGAAGACATCAACAGCAACACCAACACCAACAACAAATTCTAGGGGAGGAGAATGACCTCCAGTTAGATGTTATAAATGCTGGAAAGAGGGACATATCAGCCCAAACTGCCTACAACAATCCAAGGTATATTACAACTATGGAAAGGAAGGCCACATAGCTCGGGATTGTTCTGTAGCAAAACCAAGTTTAACGGGGATGGTGACTCCAAGAACATCCGGATAAGTCGAAATCGATGGTTCTGGAAGGCGTTTGTCGTGGTCGCCAAAACATGAGGAACCCGAACGAGGTGATCACGGGTAAGCTAATCTTGAATTCTTGCGAAGTTTATACCTTACTTGATACCGGTTCTACCCATTCTTTTATCTCTCCTTCTTGTGCTCAACGTTTAAACTTGACTCCAGAGAAATTAGACTTTGATTTATCTGTTGAAACTCAGTTGGGTGAAACCTTACGTTACATCTACAGGTTTATAAATCTTGCATGATCCAAGTTAGCACTATCACATTACCTCAGCCGATCTTATCTCTTTAAAGATACTTGCTTTTGATGTGATTTTAGGAATTGATTGGTTAACCACTCATCATGCCAAAATTGATTATTTTAAATAAGGTTGTTAGTTTTCATATTCTAACTAACCTATCATACGAATTCAAACAACTAAACCACTAAAATCATCATCGCATATCAAGCCATAAAGCTATTCGTTTATTGAAAAATGGATGCCAAGCTTTCTTAGCCCATGTTATGGATTTGAACAAAGACAAGTCAGATTTGAATAATATTTCTGTTGTTAGTGAATTTCCTGATGTATTTCCTGAAGAACTTCCCGGTCTACCCCCAAAACGTGATGTTAAATTCTTTATTGACCTTGAACCGGGTACAAAACCCATTTCTAAAACCCCATATTGAATGGCTCCTATTAAACTTCAGGAGTTAAAAGTCCAACTACAGGAGTTATTAGACATAGGTTTCATTCGTCCTAGTACATCTCCTTGGGGTGCTCCTGTTTTATTCGTAAAGAAGAAAAAGCGGGAGTATGCGACTTTGTATTGATTACCGAGAATTAAACCATGTCACCATCAAGAATAGGTATCCGTTACCTCGCATTGATGACCTGTTTGACCAGTTGCAAGGAACACAATTCTTTTCAAAGATCGACCTTCGTTCTGGATATCATCAGCTGAAGATTAAAACTGAGAATATTCCAAAGACTGCCTTCAGAACTCGGTACGGGCATTATGAATTCTTAGTCATGTCTTTTGGATTGACTAATGCTCCAGCTGCTTTCATGGATATGATGAACCGTGTATTCAAGGAATATTTGGATCAATTCGTTGTTGTCTTTATTGATGACATCCTCATCTATTCCAAAAGCCATGAAGATCATGAACACTATTTGAAGCTGATACTTGAAAGGCTTCGTGAAAACAAGCTTTATGCCAAGCTGAAAAAATGCGAGTTCTGGCTTGAGGAAGTAGCATTCCTTGGGCACGTGGTGTCAAAATATGGAATATCTGTCGACCCGGCGAAGATTGAAGCCATACAAAGTTGGGAGCAACCAAAGTCGGTGACCAAAGTACGTAGCTTTCTAGGCTTAGCTGGTTATTATCGGAGATTCGTGGATGGATTTTCTCGAATCGCTACTCCGTTAACTCAGCTGACTCGTAAAGATACAAAATTTGTATGGAGCGAGGAATGCGAGAAGAGTTTCCAAAGAGCTCGAGAGAGACTCATTTCGGCGCACTTCGCAGCAATACCATCCGAATGCGGATGGATTTGTTATCTACAACGATGCTTCAGGCAAAGGGTTAGGATGTGTTCTCATGCAACATGGGAAAGTCATAGCCTATGCCTCACGACAACTCAAAGAATATTAGAGGAATTATCATACTCATGATCTAGAGTTGGCAGCAGTTGTTTTCGCGTTGAAAATCTGGAGACACTACTTGTATGGGGAGAAAGTGGAGATTTATACGGACCATAAAAGCCTCAAATATTTCTTCACCCAAAAAGAACTCAACATGCGGCAAAGACGTTGGCTTGAACTATTGAAAGATTACGATCACACTATTCAATATCATCTGAAAAGCGAGCGTAGTAGTATTGCATTGAGTGAAGATCATATCTGATCTGAAAAGCGATATTGTCAATCAAAGGCCCATTCGTATGACTTGCAAAGGATGGAGGTAGAATTAAAGACTCCGAGGACCCACATGATGATGGCGAATATCTGAGTAGAACCGACTTTAATCGATAAAGTTAAAGCTGCTCAAGCTACGGACCTTGAGCTAATACGTATGAAGAAGAAAGTGCAAGAATGAGATATTCCAGAAGCGAGAATCGATGAAGAAGGAATACTTAGATTCAACTCGAGACTTTGTGTTCCTAATGACTTTGATTTGAAGCATAGAATCATGATGGAGGCACACAACACACCGTTTGCAATCCATCCTAGGAGTACCAAAATGTATCATAATATTCGACATACATTTTGGTGGAATAATATGAAGAGAGAGATCGCGGAGTTTATCTCGAGGTGTTTAACCTGTCAACGTGTAAAGGCGGAGCATCAAGTGCCAAAGGGTCCATTGCAACCACTTGAGATTCCGAAATGGAAGTGAGAACACATTACCATGGATTTCGTTACAGGTCTTCCCAATGTTTCTCAAGGCATAAATGCTATTTGGGTTATTGTTGATAGATTAACCAAGTCTTCCCATTTCTTGCCGATACGAGAAACTTATTCCCTTGAACATCTTGCTCGTATGTACGTGAATGAGAATGTGAGATTGCATGGCATGCCAGTATCCATAGTTTTGGATCGTGACCCAAGATTCACTTCACGATTTTGGGTTAGCTTACGGAAAGCTATGGGCGCAGTTCTGATTGATTTAGCATACCATCCTCAAAGCAGACGAACAATCGAGAGGAATATTCAAACCCTTGAAGATCTATTAAGACTCGTGTCCTAGATTTCAAAGGAAGTTGGGATAAGTACTTGCCCTTCGGTGGAATTCTCCTACAACAACAGATTATCAAGCAAGTATAGGCATGGCTCCATTCGGCGTTGTATGGAAGAAAGTGTCATTCTCCAATTATCTTTGGGGCGAGGTGGGAGAAGCAATGTTGTTGGGACCAGAATTAGTACGCATGACTACAGAAAAGATCCAAATGATTCGACAACGTATTCAAACCTCACAAGATTGACAAAAGAGTTATGCTGATATTCATCGAAAAGACGTGGAATTTAATATTGGGGATCATATATTGTTATGTGTTGCTCCATGGAAGGGAGTTACAAGATTTGGAAAGAGAGGAAAGCTCAATCCACGATTTGTTGGTCGATTTGAGATTCTTGATCGAATAGGAAATGTGGCCTATAGACTCGCATTACCTCAAAACATGTCTCGTGTTCATAATGTGTTTCACGTATCTATGCTTCGTAAATATGTGAAAGACCCGAACCATATTATTGAGTTAGAACCAGATGAGATAGCCGAAGATTTAACAAACGAGGAGATACCTATTAAGATCTTGGATAGGAAGGAGCATGTCCTAAGCACCAAGGTTATACCACAAGTTAAGGTTTTGTGGAGGAACCATGCTATTGAGGAAATGACCTGGGAGTTGGAATCGGAAATGAAAGCAAGGTACCTTCACCATTTCGAAACACCAGGTACGTATGTCAATTTCGAGGATGAAATTTCATAAAGAGGGGAGGTTGTAAGACCCCAACTTATTATAAATAAAATCGAATTTCGTCTAATTATTATTGTGAATAATAAGGTATTAATTTGATATAATTCTCTGTTTATGGGTGAAATGTGCAAATTTTTGTAAAATAAGCAAGTGGTTATAAAATAATTATTGTTGTCGGGGAATATTCGTTTAGTCGTGGAATATTATTGTTGTCGGGAATATTAAATGACGAGTGCGATCGTTAATGGGCCCATAAGAATAACGTCGGATGAAAAAATGACAAGTTTGAGTTTTTATAAATAACGGCAGCGTAGTTATTCTTTATTAACTAACATTTAGAATACCCGAATTGGTTAAAATACAATAATACACGTGGATGCACAGTATTTTTGAATTATTGATTCTTACGTAAGAAGGCACTACTCAATAATTGTTATAGTAATTACTGTTCGATATTTTATTTTATTGATTCAATAATTATTGCGTTGATATTTTATATTATTGTTGTTTTAATAATTATCACTGCACAGTATTTCCCATTATCAGATCAATAATTCATATTATTTGAATAATATTATTAGATAACATTATTGACAATGTCTAGAAAGTTCTGTCAAGGAGAGGTTTGGTTACCTAATTGCGCGCCAGTAAGGAAAAATTCTTATTGGAAAGCCCCCTCTTTCCTGGGAAGGGCCTGGTTGTCATAATTGTGATTACAGTAATATTATTTGTGAATAATTAATTATTGATTTATATGATAAGGAAATATTTATTTTATGTGGATATAAATGATGGATATATTTATTTTTATGTGGATAAAAATGAAGGAATTAATGCTGAGGTATTTTATCAGTATTTTATCGGTGTGGAGGTATTAAAAAACATCCGTTTATGGATTTCGGATACTTTCTGTTTGGAATTTGGAAAAACTTTCTTCTGCAAAGTTAGAATTTGGACTCCATTGAGTGTGGATATTGTCTAGATGACAATATTCTTATTAAAACTCTTAGATTATGTTTTGTCGTATTTACACGACTGTTGTATAATTAAGTTATATTTGTATTCTGTACCATATATCTGGCGACTCAAGATGGGTGATGTATACCTGTTTTGGGGGCATCACAGTTGGTATCAAATCTTAGGGATATGATCCCTAGCTGAGATGTGAGACAAGAACTAGGAGGGGAGAGACGGGGAATTCCTTCTCAAGTATGACCTACCTAAGTTTATTTGGTATTTAATTGGTCGGTCAGAGTATAGGGATAATATGTGATATGTTAATTTGTTTAATTAACCCTTGTTTTGTAACAGTATTTGAGAATGACATCTAAAAATTTTGAGAT
Organism: Panax ginseng; assembly: GCA_020205605.1. Classification (NCBI taxonomy): domain Eukaryota; kingdom Viridiplantae; phylum Streptophyta; class Magnoliopsida; order Apiales; family Araliaceae; genus Panax; species Panax ginseng. Next base: position 17,145,646 of record CM035142.1, on the reverse strand, counting down.
GTGCAATGGAGAAAAACAATATGACCGTGTTGCAATACAAGGCTAAATTTACGGAGTTATCCCTGTTTGCATCCCATTTGGTTGATAATGAGGAGCGAATGACGCGAATGTTTCTAAGAGGTTTGAAACCCGATATACGTCAATACCTCATTTCTCACAAACTTTGTTTATATTCGGATGTTGTGAATAGGGCTCGATTATTGGGCGCGATAATGAGTCAATACAACCAAAAGGTAACGAGCAACAACACGATAATAATCATCTGGGTGGTTATGCGGCCATCTGAACAATGATAACCATCGTGGGGGAAATTATCAGGAGCAGAAATAGTAACCACTTGGGTTGGTAATCATGGCGAAGATAATAGAAGTGGAAAATTCAAGAAGAGAAGATTTAACGATGATGGGAAGACATCTACGTGACAACAAATTTTAGGGGAGGAGAACGACCGCCAGTTAGATGCTATAGATGCGGAGAGGAGGGACACATAAGTCCAAACTGTTCACAGCCTTCCAAGGTATGTTTTAGTTGTGGAAAAGATGGTCACATAGCTCGATTTTGTCCTGTAGCGAAATCAAGTCCAGCTGGGACGGTGACACCAAAGGCGGATACGGACAAAACAAAGTCGGTGGTTTCAGGGATAGCGTTTTTCGTGACTTCTCAAAAAGCGAGTAACCCAAACGAAGTTAGCACGAGTTAGTTAATTATTAATTTTTGCAAAGTCTATACCTTATTAGATACCGATTTTACCCATTCTTTTATCTCTCTTGCTTGCGCTCAACGTTTAAATTTTACTTCGGAGAAATTAGACTTTGACTTATTGGTTGAAACTTCGATATTAGAAACCTTCGTTACCTCCACTATTTATAAATCTTGTTGATTCAAATTGACACTTTCACGTTATCTGTCGATCTTATCTCTTTGAAAATACTTGCATTTGATGTGATTTTAGAAATCGATTGGTTAACTACTCATCATGCTTTTCGTAAGGTTGTTAGCTTTCATATTCCTAACCAACCTGTTATGCGAATTCAAGCAACCAAACCACTAAAGTCAATAATTGTCATATCAAGTCATAAGTAAAGAGTCTCGAGCCTTTCGCTGGTGACTTTCTTGTGTGGAATGCAAAAGCGGACTTTTCAGTAGGCGGCGTCGTGAATGATGATGTGACAAGTTGATAGGTATCAATGTGACGTACTATCCAAGTTTTGGATGAGGGTCACAGTTTTGAATGATATTTCTATTGTTAATAAATTTCCTGACGTATTCTTGAAGACTTCTTAACCTACCCCTAGAGAGTGAAATTGAATTTTGTATTGACCCCAGTACAAAACCCATTTCTAAAACCTTCAAATATTTTATTCACCCAAAACGAACGTGTAATGTGCCAAAGACGTTGGCTCGAGCTGTTGAAGATTACTATCGTATCATTCAATATCATCGTGGGAAAAGCGAGCGTGGTAGTGACGCGTTGAGTAGAAGATCGTATCGTTCTGAGTGTGATGTTGTTAACACAAAGACCCATTTCGTATAACTTACAAATGATGGAGATAGAGTTAAAGACTCTAGGGACCCACGTGAAGATAACGAATATACGATTAGAATCGACTTTAATCGATAAAGTTAAAGCTGCTCAAGCTACATACTCAGAGCTGATGAATGTGAAGAAGAAGGTTCAAGAGGGCGTTATTCTAGAAGCAAGAATTGATGAAAAGAGGAAATCTCAACCCTCGATTTTATTGGCCCATTTGAAATCCTTGATTGAGTAGGAACTGTGGCCTATAGACTCATTTTACCGCCAAGTATGTCGCGTGTTCATAATGTTTTTTTTCACGTATCGATGTTACGTAAATATGTGGATGACCCGAACCACGTTATTACATTAGAACTAGACGAGATAGCAGAAGATTTAACGTATGAGGAGCTACATGTTAAAATCTTGGATAAGAAGGATCGTATTCAACACTCAAAGGTTATACCTCAAGAGTTAGAATCTGAAATGAAGTCAAGGTATCCTCATCTCTTTGGCATACCAGGTACGTACGTAAATTTTGAGGGCAAAATTTCATAAGGAGGGGAGATTGTGAGACCCCGAATTTTATGAATAAAGATTTAAATTTCTCGAAATATTTTTTTAAATATTATGGTGTGGATTTGATATAATGTTATAGTTGTGGGTAATATTTATAAATATTGCAAAGTATGCAAGTTGTTATAAAATATTCGTTTGGTCGGGGAATATTCTTTTTGTCGGGAAATATCCGCATTTAATGGCACAATCATTGATGGACCTCTAGCGGAAGTATTGTAAGTAGTTAAGAAAGCAGCGAATTATATTTTATAAAAATAACGGCGAAAATATTCTTGTTAAAACTATTGAACTTCCGGTAGTAAAAAATACGATGTCTGCGTGGTTGCATAGTAGCTGCAGTATTGATTATTGATGCTTACGTAAAATTCACTCGATTATACTCAATTATTACTACATAAATCTTTTGCATCATATCTCTCATATTATTGATTCAATTATTGTCACAAGATATCATCTGCATAATATGATATATTATTAAATCAATAATTGAGACGACAAAGTTATTCATATTATTATTTTCAATATTGGCAACATCTAGAAGTTCTGTCAATGAGAGGTTTGGTCACCTAATTGCGCGCTAATAAGGAGAAATCCTTATCGAAAATCCCCTCTTTCACAGGGAACAACTTTGTTTGTTAAATCATCGTGTTATAATATTAATGATGAATAAGTTCGTGTTGATTAAAGATGAAATTGATAGTTCCATTGTGTTGAGATTATTAGTGTTAGTGGAAATCGACATTTATTTCGATAATAATTAATGTCTGGAGGTTATATTGACCAATCGGGTAGTCGGGGCACTTTTCATGCCGGAATACTATTCACGGGTTACTAGTCACGGGTTAATATTCACTCTAGTATTATTCACTCGGGTATTTGGGACACTTTTTGTGTCGGGGTACTATTCATTCAAAAATATATTTCTTTTCGGTCCAAATCATTTTTGGGTACAATATTATTCCATGAGGAGATGTGATAATTTTTCAGACCGTTGGTTGAATTTATAAATAGTAAATCAATATGGATTGTTGGTTGAAGATATAATAGTAAATCAATATGGACCGCTAATGGAAAGTTATAATAGTAAATCAATATGGATCACTGGTTTAAATTTTTAATAGTAAATCAGTATGGACCGTTGCTTTAAGTTTTAATAGTAAATCAATATGGACCGTCCGTTTAAAAGTAAATCAATCTAGACCATTCATGAATTAGTTACTATTCAGTCCATTCTCCTATAAATAGAAGCTCATTCCTTAATTATTTCTTACGAATTCACTGAAACTCTAGAGAGAGAAACTATAGAGAGAAAAAAGAAAAATATTCTACTACTTCACTACTCCAGTATTCAGTTTTTCTAAGGTAAGGGATATTATTTGTTATACTCGTAAGGGGTATTATTTCTTTCGTATTCATGAAGAGAATTATTTTCTTTCAATACTCGTAAGGGGTATTATTCTTTTGTATTCATGAAGAGAGTTATTTTCTTTCAATACTCGTAAGGGTTGTTATTCCATTCTTTATTATTATGTTGGAATAACTTTGTCTGCATACCACATACATCATGAAATTCTTACATTATTCCATTCTTTATTATTACATTGGAATAACCTATCTGTCTGATCTATCGCATGCACGGTGAATTCTATTGTTACTCCATTCTTTATTATTCGGTTGGAATAACTTTTATGCAAGGCGGTCTATCGCATGCACGGTGAATTACATTGTTATTCCATTCTTTATTATTACATTGGAACATCACATGCATGAAGTTACATATGACTTTGTTCCATTCTTTATTATTACATTGGAATATCGACTCTGTCGTGAATTACACGTGACACGGGTTCCATTCTTTATTATTACATTAGAATAACACATATGCGTGCGATCTATCGCATGCACAGTGAATTACGTTGTTATTCTATTCTTTATTATTACATTGGAATAACACATGCATGTAATGGATTACGCATGCGCTGGTGAATTCTTCTCATTATTCCATTCTTTATTATTACATTGGAATAATGCATGCTCACGGATTACCACATGGCGTTGCAAAAATCCATTTACTGTTTCATATATTCTATTATATTCAGGTTGGTTAAAGTTTTGGCTTCTATACTCCATGAAATTAGTGGAATATCCTTGATATTTGCGCTTCATCCAAAGATTTTTTCATGGAAATATTCTTGAGCATTCTTGAATTTTACCCACAAAACAAAGTATCATGTTGACAATTTGGGCGTTATTGAGTTCGGGATAAATTAACTTATAAATCTTTAAAATTTATTCTTGAACTTGTTTTATTGAATTGTCATCATCCTCATGCTTATATTATGTTGAAAGTCATCTTTGGCTTACGTGCATAGATGTACTTGGTATGATTATGACGAGAGATTATTCGCCGGTATAATCATGGTAGTAATGTGACGAATGATGTAGTAAAAGTCCTCATTAGCACATAATTCATTGGTGGGCCGAGTTGTTGGTATGATTATGACTAGGGATTATTCGGTATAGTCATGACCATTGATGATTACATGAATATCTTTGGTCGTGGTGCAGGGATGATTCGATTTTATTTATTAAGCTGAGTCTCAGCGATAAAGTTGATGAAAGACTTTTTAAATCATAGAAGATTGTAGATTTTATGCTCTACTTGACTCTTCTAATAGATTGCTTGTTTCGTTGTAGTTAAACTTATTGTCTATTATATTCTATCAGTTTAACATTGTTTAAGGCTAATGATAATTTATTCTGCATTATCTTAGTCATAATATTTCTTACTGGGCTAGTTGAGCTCACCCTTTCTTTCACTGTTCTCTTCAGGAAATGAGAACATAAGCTTTAACTAGTCGGGGAGCGGGTGACGGTCCCGATGATAGTATTAGTAGTCCTCACTAATCTTGTTAAATAGTGTGACAATAAATGTAATGAGGACTCCATTGAGTGTGGATATTGTCTAGATGACAATATTCTTATTAAAACTCTTAGATTATGTTTTGTCGTATTTTACACGACTGTTGTATAATTAAGTTGTATTTGTATTCTGTACCATATATCTGGCGACTCAAGATGGGTGATGTATACTTGTTTTGGGGGCGTCACAGTTGGTATCAAAGCTTAGGGATATGATCCCTAGCTGATATGTGAGACAAGAACTAGGAGGGGAGAGGCGGGGAATTCCTTCGTTAGTATGACCTACCTAAGTTTATTTGGTATTTAATTGGTCGGTCAGAGTATAGGGATAATATGTGATATGTTAATTTGTTTAATTAACCCTTGTTTTGTGACAGTATTTGAGAATGACATCTAAATATTTTGAGATGTGCAATGGAGCAAAACAATATGACCGTGTCGCAATACAAAGCTAAATTTGTGGAGTTATCCCGGTTTGCATCCCATTTGGTCGATAATGAGGAGCGAATGACGCGAATATTTCTAAGAGGTTTGAAACCCGATATACGTCAATACCTCATTTCTCACAAACTTTGTTTATATTCATATGTTGTGAATATGGCTCAGTTATTGGAGCGCGATAATGAGTCAGCACAACCAAAAGGTAACGAGCAACAACACGATAATAATCATACCGGTGACAATGATCATCGGAACAATGATAACCATCGTGGGGGAAATTATCAGGCAAGAAATAGTAACCACTTCGGTGGTAATCATGGCCAAGATAATAGAAGTGGAAAATTCAAGAAGAGAAGCTTTAACGATGATGGGAAGACGTCGGCAGCAACAACAAATTCTAGGGGAGGAGAACAACCGCCAGTTAGATACTATAGATGCGGAGAGGAGGGACACATAAGTCCAAACTGTTCACAGCCTTCCAAGGTATGTTTTAGTTGTGGAAAAGATGGTCACATAGCTCAATTTTATCTTGTAGCAAAATCAAGTCCAGCTGGGACGGTGGCACCAAAGGCGGATACGGACAAAACAAAGTCGGTGGTTTCAGGGAGAGCGTTTTTCGTGACTTCTCAAAAAGCTAGTAACCCAAACGAAGTTAGCACGGGTTAGTTAATTATTAATTTTTACGAAGTCTATACCTTATTAGATACCGGTTCTACCCATTTTTTTATCTCTCTTGCTTGCACTCAACGTTTAAATTTGACTTCGGAGAAATTAGACTTTGACTTATTGGTTGAAACTTCGATATTAGAAACCTTCGTTACCTCCACTGTTTATAAATCTTGTTGATTCAAATTGACACTTTCACGTTACCTGTCGATCTTATCTCTTTGAAAATACTTGCCTTTGATGTGATTTTAGGAATCGATTGGTTAACTACTCATCATGCTTTTCGTAAGGTTGTTAGCTTTCATATTCTTAACCAACCTGTTATGCGAATTCAAGCAACCAAACCACTAAAGTTAATCATTGTCATATTAAGTCATAAGTAAAGAGCCTCGAGCCTTTCGCTGGTGACTTCCTTGTGTGGAATGCACCGAAGCCAGACTTTCTGTAGGCGACGTCGTGAATGAAGATGACAAGTTGATAGGTATCAATGTGATGTACTATCCAAGTCTTGGATGAGGGTCACAATTTTGAATGATATTTCTATTGTTAATAAATTTCCTGACGTATTTTTGAAGACTTCTTAGCCTACCCCTAGAGAGTGAAATTGAATTTTGTATTGACCCCAGTACAAAACCCATTTTTAAAACCCTCAAATATTTTCTTCACCCAAAACGAACGTGTAATGTGACAAAGACGTTGGCTCGAGCTGTTGAAGATTACGATCGTACCATTCAATATCATCGTGGAAAAAACGAACGTGGTAGCTGACGCGTTGAGTAAAAGATCGTATGCGTTTACGAGTGTGATGTTGTTAACACAAAAACCCATTTCGTATAACTTACAAATAATGGAGATAGAGTTAAAGACTCTAGGGACCCACGTGAAGATAACGAATATACGATTAGAATCGATTTTAATCGATAAAGTTAAAGCTGCTCAAGCTACATACTCAGAGCTGATGAATGTGAAGAAGAAGGTTCAAGAGGGCATTTTTCTAGAAGCAAGAATCGATGAAGAGAGGAAATTTCAACCCTTGATTTTATTGGCCCATTTGAAATCCTTGATCGAGTAGGAATTGTGGCCTATAGACTCGTTTTACCGCCAAGTATGTGGCGTGTTCATAACATTTTTTTCATGTATCGATGTTACGTAAATATGTGGATGACCCGAACCACGTTATTAAATTAGAACTAGACGAGATAGCAGAAAATTTAACGTATGAGAAGCTACGTGTTAAAATCTTGGATAAGAAGGATCGTATTCAACACTCAAAGGTTATACCTCAAGAGTTAGAATCTGAAATGAAGTCAAGGTATCCTCATCTCTTTGGCATACCAGGTACGTACGTAAATTTCGTGGGCAAAATTTCATAAGGAGGGGAGTTTGTGAGACCCCAAATTTTATGAATAAAGATTTAAATTCCTCGAAATATTTTTTTAAATATTATGGTGTGGATTTGATATAATGTTATAGTTGTGGGTAATATTTATAAATATTACAAAGTATGCAAGTTGTTATAAAATATTCGTTTGATCGGGGAATATTCTTTTTGTCGGGGAATATTCGTACGATGGTACAATCATTAGTGGACCCTACAACCAAGTATTGTCGTAGTTAGAAAATGACAAAATTATCTTTTATAAAAATAACTTGGTGAAAGTGTTACCGTTAAAACTGTTGAACTACCCTAGGTAGTAAAAGTACAAGATGTCTGGCGTGGTTGCATAAGTAGCGCACGGTATTGATTATTGATGCTTTACGTAAAAGTCACTTTCGGTTATACTCAATTATTGCTACGATAATTCTTTGCATCATATCTCTCATATTATTGATTCAATTATTGTCACAGTATCATCTGCATAATATGATATATTATTAAATCAATAATTGAGATGGCAAAGTTATTCATAGTATTATTTGCAATATTGACAATGTCTAGAAGTTCTGTCAATGAGAGGTTTGGTCACCTAATTGCGCGCCCAATAAGGAGAAATTCTTATCGAAAAGCCCCTCTTTCACAGAAATGACACTCGGTTGTTAAATATTGTGCGTTATAATATTAATGATGAATAAGTTCGTGTTGATTAAAGATGAAATTGATAGTTCCATTGTGTTGGGATTATTATTGTTAGTGGAAATCGACATTTATTTTGATAATAATTAATGTCTGGAGGTTATATTGACCAATCGGGTATTCGGGGTACTTTTCGTGTCGGAGTACTATTCACGGATTACTATTCACCCAATTATTATTCACTCTAGTATTGTTCACTCGGGTATTTGGGATACTTTTTGTGTCGGGATACTATTGACGGGGTACTATTCACCCAAAAAATATATTTCTTTTCGGTCCAAATTATTTTTGGGTACAATATTATTCCATGAGGAGATGTGATAATTTTTCAGACCGTTGGTTGAAGTTATAAATAGTAAATCAATATGAATCGTTGGTTGAAGATATAATAGTAAATTAATATGGACCGCTGGTGGAAAGTTATAATAGTAAATCAATATGGATCGCTGGTTTAAAGTTTTAATAGTAAAGCAGTATGGACCGTTGCTTTAAGTTTTAATAGTAAATCAATATGGACTGTCCGTTTAAAAGTAAATCAATCTGGACCGTTCATGAATTAGTTACTATTCAATCCATTCTCCTATAAATAGAAGCTCATTCCTTCATTATTTCTTACGAATTCAATTTGAAACTCTGAGAGAAAACTATAGAGAGAAAGAAGAAAAGTATTACTTACTTCACTACTCCAGTATTTAGTTTTTCTAAGGTAAGGGATATTATTTGTTGTACTCGTAAGGGGTATTATTTCTTTCGTACTCGTGAAGAGAATTATTTTCTTTCAATACTCGTAAGGGGTATTATTCTTTCGTATTCATGAAGAGTTATTTTCTTTCAATACTCGTAAAGGTTGTTATTCCATTCTTTATTATTATGTTGGAATAACCTGTCTATGTGAAGTACCGCATACATGGTGAAATTCTTCTGTCATTCCATTCTTTATTATTCTGTTAAAATAACCTGTGACGAACGAGATTTTTGTAATTTAATTTTAATATTTATTGAAGTAAATAAATATTTTTCGATGATTTATTTATTAGATTAAATAATTATTTGATGCAATTGTGGTAGATTAATTTAATTATATGTGTTACATTTATTAAATTAAGGTAAAGAATACTTATTATTCAAGTATGTATTTATGTGAGCTTATTGAATTAAATAAAATATTTAATTAAGCATGATGTTATTTTAATTAATTTTATTATTAATTAGAGAGTTAATAATTTGACATTATTTATTAATGAGAAATTATTATATTTTTATTTAAAATAAATTAAATAAGATATTGATTTATTTTATGAAGGAGTGTGACATTAATTAAACTATATGATAAAGCTTTATTAAATTAAATAGTTTTTGAAACCTATTCTAGCTAGACAAACATGACACTAAGGGAGGTTGGGAGCAGTGCATCAGTTCACTTTATTTGTTCGACGTCTTCCTTACTTCTTTCATTCGTATGCTAAGTCTAGAAAACAAGCCAGAGAAACTAGAAAACTTTCAGAGAGAAAGATTGAGAATTTCACAGAGTTAATTTTGTAGGAGATTGAGAGTGAGGAATTGAAAAGCATTTAGCCTACTAATTTATACTCTACAGGGTAATCTCCTCCTTCCCAATTTCTATTTTACGTTGTTAAGTTTCATGAATATGAGTTTCAAAGTTTTTGGTTTAAACCTCTGTAATTGGGATAGGAGTAATGATTATGGGTTGGGTATGTGTTATGACATATCACATCATATTTAATTATATATATTATATAAACCATATCATCAAATTCATGAAAACATGTCGTAATACGATGACTTGTTATTTCAAAATTTACAGAGTTTGGGTTATGACCATATGGCCTTATATGTGATTTTAGTATGTCAAACATAAATGTTTTCGTAAAATTTACATTCTTATTTTATTATGCATGTTGATACGAAGGGACCAAACTTTAAACGAACGGATTCGGTGTTATAACGAATCCGTAGTGTTAAATTTCATGTATTGTTTTCAAAACCTTCAAGAACATCAAGAACAGTGAAAATTGCATGCTTTAATTCTGTAATTAAGTGTTTAAATTGGTTAAAGTCACTCTTTAAATGTTGGGTAATGATTATGTGTGAATTATATCATGTGGGTATGTCTAAATTTGAGTAGAAATTAAGAAATTGATAGAAATTGGCATGTTCTGCGATTTTTTGCAACCATTTCCATTTATCAAGAATCGATACCATGTACTGCATTCCATTTACTACCTATTTCAATAACAAGATCTCCACCATGTGTAGCTTAATCAAGAGTCCCAAGCGATGGCATCATCATGTATATACCAAGTAATAGTAGAAAATGTATGAAATAAGCCATATTTCTTTCTCTAAAGTTCAGAAATGAATTATTTTCAAAATGTTAAGTCTAGCAATGTGATAGCAACTTGATGTAATGAACATAAAATTATGTTATAAGTATAATGAGATATTAAAATAGATACTTAACATGTAAATAGCATAATTGCATGTGGATTGAATTATTGAATACGTAATTAACTTATTATTTATGAAGTATAAGTTATGTGACAATGAGTGTGATAAATTGACTAAGTATAGTCATAATCAATGTTAGACAAAGAGAATAAACGTTTGATGATTAGTATGTTATAATTGACTGGTATTATGAATGTAAATGATATGTATGATTTAAATCAAAGAACGAGTTTAATTAACGATAATTTACATGCGAAGCAAGTTTCCTAACCCTACTTGTTATCATTATTCAAGTTTATAAATCAAGTTCATTTGTTATGTTAAAGATTAATTATCTTTTCAAAGTATGATTCTGTTATACAATAATTGTTCTATTGTATACCTACTGAGATTGTTATTCATTTTAAATATCATTTATTATGAACCTTGTTAGACTAGCGAATCCTTATTGATTCAACTAGTCCATAGTTGATGAACGTTCTAAATTTTAGAACCCTTATTGAATTATCCAAACCAAACTTCCTTTGGTGCGGACTCGAATGTCAAACTGAGATGAACAACCCTGCAAAGGGATTTACTTATGCGTTAGCGTTAAGATATTGTGCGATGATGGTACTAAGGGTTGATCCCCTAAGTACTGAGTAGAAAGGTCCATAGTCTTATGATTATTAAAGATTTCAAGTATAACCCTTTATAACCTAGGACATAGTTCAAGGTCTTATGACCCTCGAAATCTTTTTTGATTCTTCTGCTATTCATTCTTGATTCAAAAGTTGAGCTTTTATTTGAAAGTCTTTGATTCCTCACATGTTATTATACATTGTTATTTCATTATTTTATTTGTGGGCAATCATGCTCACTCTTAAGCGTAATAATAATATTGCGATTAAGAACGAAAGAAGCGAATTTAACCTTCCACTAGTAAAGGCAAGGGCAAGCTTAGCAAGTAATGAAGATCGATTATTTATGTGATGTAATTAGAATTGATATTACTTAAGACTTATTTGTTTATGTTTCCATTACGGATGATTTAAGGTTAGAGTAACTCGGATTTATTTATTATGTAGTTGATGTAACCCCATAAGGGGAGATTTATTATTATTTCTATCTATTGCATGGTTTGCATTTATTTATGGGTAGATAGATGGATGATGTTTGTACAGTGAACACCAAATCTTGTGGAAATGAAAGTACCGAATTTGGGGGTGTCACAAGTTGGTATCAGAGCTGTAGGTTATGAACCTTAAGTGGGAGAACAACCTTAGGTAGTAGCCTTATAGAAAGAACATAGTGATGGAAAACTCTTATCGAGTTCTAGGAAATGAATTTTTTGTAATTCATTAAAGATAATAAAAGACTTTATGTGTTTATGTGTTAAATTATGTGCTCACTAATGCGACTTAGTAACTAAAACTTGAAAATTTGTTGTCGGGGATGTCCGCGTTGGAGGAACTAGTCAAGCGGGGAGGAGGAACCCCCAGTACCTACAAGATCCCTCTGAGAGGAGGAGCCGGAGACATTCATGTCGTTAGGGAGCAGTTGAGTACAGAGAGGAGTCATCTCCATTGATCACCGTTGTTGGTCGGGAGCATGAACTTGAGACGAGATCCCGAGGAGGATCTGAGGAGGAATTTGACGAGGAAGAGGAAGAAGAGGAGTTTCCACGGATTCCATCGATCTTTGAGATATCGACACATTATCTGACCGTAACGTGGAGTTCTGAGATGAGGTCTTGAGGATCCGATTGAGCGAGCTATTATTCATTGATTACTCGAGCAAAAGGAGAGGGAGATTTCGACTCTTCACTCACGATTGGGAAATGTAGAATGAGATTTGGTCCATGAGAAAGGTCAAACCGAAGATAAGACCGCAGAGATAGAAAAGTTGAAGAAGGATCCGAAAGAGAGTTCAGAGAGGCTTGCCATAGCAGAGGAGGGTCTTGGTAAAGAGAGTCACGTCGTCGATCTTGCGGAAGAGGATTGTCGTCAAAGAAGGCAAAGCTTGGAGAGACATACTCTACATTTAATCATGCAATGGATGAGGCCGGTGGATCGAGTTTTGAGGTACCCCATCCGATTCGAAGGACTTCCATCGTACATCTTTGGATCGCAGACGATGTCTCGTATCATGGAAGAGGGCGTGGCAAGGCTATTCAAAGACACCTTGATGACGATGATATAATCTATTTAATTATGTGAAAGACTTAGTTAGTTTTATATGAAATTCCGATATGTTTATGAACAAAGGAATATTTTAATATTTAAATCTCGTGGATTCTTTATCTCGAGGATGGTGAATGTAAATAGCAGTTATGCTATCGTTTGATGTAAAAATTTTAGTTTGAATTAAATATATTAAGTTGTTTGAGATGATGTGTTAAATGATTATATTAAATTGTTGAGTTAAGTCTTAACTATTTAGAGAATTAATAGAGATTTAATAAGCATATATTATTCTTAATGTAAAATATACCGCTAGAAGAAGACAACAACGTCAACCAGCTCAGGAAGAGTCAACAAATAACAACAATAATGCCAATGCTAATCCCGTGCAGCAGTTGGTTAACTTACTGACTGGAGCAATGAATAATCAATCTCAAGCTTCACCAAATACTACGTTTAAAGATTTCAAGGCGGTGAGACCGCCAGAATTTAAAGGTTCCATGAACCCGATCGAGGCTCAAACGTGGGTTATGGAAATGGAGAAGGTTTTTGACGTTGCTAGAGTTAGAGAAGACCAGAAGACTGCTTTTGCAACGTTTATGCTGAAGTCTGAAGCTAGCTATTGGTGGCAAGTAAACAAAGTTCGTGGAGGTGAAGGTGTATGTGACACCCCCAAAATATGTATACATCACCCATTCTGAGTTGTCAAATACAAGGTACAGAAATAACTACAACTTTATTGTTACAACATATAAACTGTGAGTTTAAATACAGATATTGCCATCTAGACAATATCCACATACAAATAAATCCTCATCATAATTATTGATACATTATTTTACAAAATAGTGGAGGACTACTAAACAACTCTCTAAAACCATCATTCCATACCCCGACTAAGTACTCGCTACATTCTCGCCTCCCGAGAAGAAAAAAATGAACAAAAAGGAAAGGGGTGAGCTCAACTAGCCCAATAAAGAATATTATGACTAAGATAATATACAACAAATTATCGTTAGTCTTCAACAAGGAAAAATTTAATAGAATACAATAGACAACAAGTTTTAAATCAATACTCATGACGGAAAATATTAATTCATAAAAGAGTTACGTAGAGGATGAAATCTACTAATATCTATGAATTTAACAATCCATCATCAATATTTTTATCCTCAGTAACATCAATTAATATATATCTCGGAATCATATATTCATCCTTTACTACGGCCAAGGACATTCACCAATTGGTCATGTTCATCTAAACACTGTTCATCTTTTGCACTACGGGCCAAAGATATTCATCATAAATCATTAAGTCTTTGCACTACAGCCAAAGATATTCATCGAAATCAATCATCTTTTGCACTCTGAATAAAGATATTCAATAATATCATCATTTAAGACCGAGGATGATGAAAAATATTTTTTTTTTTTAAAGAAAGCGAATCTAGTGAAACAAAATGACAAGGATTAAAGATTAAGGATTAAGTACTTTGTTTTATCCACGTCCAAAAATACTTTAAAAATAATCATAGTGGTGTAAAATTCAAGAATGATCAAAACATGGATACAATTAAAACTAGTATCCACAATAGATATTTTGGACGAAAAGGAAAATTTTCATTTTTCGATGAATAGTCTTGTATTCGCGAATAAATGACAAGATATCGTGAATAGTCTTGCCGTATCGTAAATAGTAACTCCGACACCAAAAGTTCCAAATTTGATAAAAACTTCAGGATCAATATTTGACAGATAATGATATTGAAGAAATAATATCATTACGGGAAAAAAAAATATCCCTTACCTCGGAAAGACAGTACTTCTAACTGGAATACTGGATATAGGCTATAACTTGAATTTTCATCGTATAGCAATACTTAAAGTATACTCAAAATACTCACAAGAATACGCTCGATAATATAGAGAGAGAAAACTTCAGTTTCTGGTGTGATTTTCAATTCTAACCTAAGCACCCTATTTATAGGAAAATACTTAGAACACCAAAGCAAAAAAATTTAATAAAATATTAATATTTATAAAAATATTATCGTATTCCTTGAAATCTGAATTTCAGCAATTCACATGCCAACCTTCTAGAAAAAAAATAAGAAAAAACATTTTCTTATTTAAAATAATTAAAACTTCCAAAAATCAATTATTTGAACTTGAAACTTCAATAATTCACAATAAATAGCCCTTTATCAGAAAATTTGAATCTCGCGACTTTTTATAGGAAATTCAATTCTCTACAACTTTACTGAAGAAAGTTTTTCAAATTCCAAACAGTAAATTGGCCCGAAATCCACAAGCGAAGGCGATTTTACACGCTATAATCAAATTTCGATCGATAAATGGGGTCCAATTGAGCATGTTTAACACGTTTTAAACATTTATTGCAACAAAATACTCTTCCTCCTCGTATACTCATATATCCCACATTACGTTGTAAAAATATCACCATTATTATATTATTAAAATATAATAATATATATATATTAAAATGAATTATTTTATCGAAAAAAGATAAAATTTCAATTTTCAACAATTGTCACATTAAAATTTTCTCCATTTATATCCACATAAAATCAATATTTTCCTCATCATATGAATCAATAATTAATTATTCACAAATAATATTACGAATCACAATATTGACAACGAGATAGTTCCTGAAAGAGGGCTTTCCAATAAGAATTTCTCTCTCTTCTGGCCCTTGATTAGGTGACCAAACATCTCTTTAGATGTAACTTTCTAGACATTGCCAATAATGTTATCTAATAATATTATTCAGATAATATGAATTATTAGCTCGATAATGAAAAAATCTTGTGTAATGACAATTATTGAAACAACAAAGAATATAAAATATCAACGCAACAATTATTGAACCAATAAAATAAAATATCGAATAAAGAATTACCGTAACCATTATTGAGTAGTGCTTTCATACGTGAAGAGTCAATAATTGGTGCAATACTGCAAAGCATCTCTTGTGCAACAACGTGTATTATCGTGTTTTAACCATAAAGGGTATTCCAACAATTATAAACAGTAACAACTACTGTAGTTATTTTTAAACAACTTATATTTGTC
The DNA here is from genome assembly GCA_020205605.1 of Panax ginseng. NCBI lineage: Eukaryota > Viridiplantae > Streptophyta > Magnoliopsida > Apiales > Araliaceae > Panax > Panax ginseng. Next base: position 17,129,724 of record CM035142.1, on the reverse strand, counting down.
GTTTCTTCCTCCAATCGTTTTTCCGTTATGGGGCCCACATTATGGTCAGCTACTGGTAAATATTTAATATTCCCAAGCAAAGACAAATATTCCACGACATCAAACGAATATTCCCAGACAATAATGAATATTTTATAACCATTTGCTTATTTTTGAAATACTTGCGTATTTTACCCATAACTATCCACATTAATCAAATCAACCCTTACTATTTCAAAATAATAAATAGAGGAAATTTCATTTTATTAATAAAAAGTCGGGGTCTTACAGTGTAATTACTTGAGAGAGATTTAAAGAGATGTTCTTCGAGATGTACTTCCCAACCAGCTCACAGAACCAGATGGAGGTTCAATTTCTGGAATTGAAGCAGGGAAATATGAGCGTATCTAATTATGCGGCTAGATTCAATGAGTTAGCAAGGTTCGCCCCGTATCAAGTACACACGGATGAGAGAAAAGCCAGAAGATTCGAACAAGGACTAAAGCCTTGGGTATATAGTAAAGTATCAATGTTTCAGATAAACACATTTGCTGGAGTACTGGAAAAGGCCATCCTCACTGAAGGTGGAAGCGATGTAGTGACCAAGTATAATCAAGATCAGAAGAAGAAGAAGAGTGAAGGTGAAGTAAATAACAAGGCTAGTGGAAGTGGCACATGAGGTGGAAATTTTAATCAGATGAAAAGGTGGAATGATAACTCATCATCGTGGAATCAACAAGGTAGTCAGAAGAAAAGAATCGAAGCATGCCCGACCTGTGGGAAAGCCCATCTGGGAGTTTGTATGAAAGGAAAAAGAGTGTGCTACAATTATGGTCAGGAAGGCCACATAGCACCTAGCTGTCCTAACCCAAAGAAGGGTGCTTGTTTTACTTGTGGTTCAAAGGACCATCTGGCAAGAGACTGTCCTAAGAAGGGATCGGGAGGGTCAGGATCAGGAGGAAATTGGGGAAACAACAGTGGAAATGCCTTAACTATCACCGAACCAACCGCAACAAATCGACCGATCGCCAGGACTTTCAATATGACGATACAGGATGCAGTTCAGTCCCGTGATGTGTTGTCAGGTATCATTCCGATCAATAAAATTAATGCTTCTGTTTTATTTGATTCGGGTGCTACTTGTTCCTTTATATCCGATGACTTTGCTAAGAATTTAGATTTTCCTATGGATGAATTGGATTACCCCATGAACATAGAAATTGCGAATAGAGAAATAATCCTGTTAAGCATGCGTACATAAGAAGCTGTAGAGTGGATATTAAGGGTAATATCATGAGCGTAGATCTTATCCTCTATTCGACTTGGGGAATTTGACGTTATATTGGGAATGGATTTGGTTATTCAATTACTGGTCGTAATTAATTGCCAAAAGAAGCGTATTAACCTTTATGACTTCGCCAAAGGTTGTGTTTTATAATGTAAAGAAGTCACCTAGACAAGCGAGTTGTCGGCGATGATCACGATGCAGCGGAAGTTATTAAGACAAGACTGTGTAGGATACTTAGCTTACATAGTCGACGAACGAAAAGAGAATCCGAAGGTAGAAGAAATACCGATTGTAAGGGACTTCGTCAACGTATTTCCAGATGATTTGCCAGGACTTCCACCGGATAGAGAGGTAGATTTTGTGATCGATCTGGCACCCGGAACCGCTCCAATATAGAAGGCACCATACCGAATGGCACCAGTAGAGATGAAAGAATTAATGGTACAACTACAAGAATTATTGGACAAGAAGTACATTCAATCGCGTAAGTATCCGTGGGGCGCCAATGTTGTTTAATGAAAAGAAGGATGGATCGATCGCCTCTGCATTGACTACGGAGAAGGCTGAATAAGGTCACGATTAAGAACGGATATCCATTACCGAGGATCGACTACTGTTTGATCAATTGAAGGGAGCGAGATACTTTTCCAAGATAGACTTGAGAAGCGATTATCACCAATCGAAGGTGAGGCGGAGGATGTATCAAGAAGGCAGTCGTTCGAGCAGCGATATAGGTCACTACAAATTTTTAGTAATGTCGTTTGGTCTTACGAATGCTCCTACAGCATTTATGGGACTAATGAATGGTGTGTTCAAGCCATTTTTGGACAAATTCATAGTGGTATTTATAGATGACATTGTGGTCTATTCGAAAACCAAGGAAGAACATGAAGAGCATTTGAGATTAACATTGGAAGTATTGAGAAGGGAAAAGTTGTATGCCAAGTTTTCAAAATGCGAATTTTGGATTGAACGAGTGCAATTTCTTGGACACGTGATCGATAAAAATGGAATTTCGGTAGATCTATCAAAAGTCGAAGCCGTGATTAACTGGGATCAGCCGAGAACGCCGTCGGAAGTAAGAAGTTTTCTTGGATTGGCAGGATATTATAGAAGATTCATTCAATACTTTTCCAAGATCGCAACTCCGCTAACGAATTTAACTCGAAAAGCTGTGAAATTTGTTTGGACGGATAAATGTGAGGAAAGTTTTCAAGAATTGAAGAAGAGGTTGAGTACGACCCCTATGTTATCTCTTCCGAATGATACAGGAAATTTTGTTGTTTATAGTGATGCGTCGCGTAAAGGACTTGGCACGTGTCTTGATGCAAAACGGAAAAATCATTCAAGATATGCATCCACGACAATTAAAGGATTACGAGAAGGGATATCCGACCTATGACTTAGAGTTAGCTGCAGTTGTTTTTGCTTTGAAAATTTGGAGGCACTACCTCTACGGGGAGAAGTGTGAAATATATACGGACCATAAGAGTCTGAAATATATTTTCACGCAGAAGGATCTGAATATGCGTCAAAGAAGATGGTTGGAATTAATTAAGGATTACGACTGTGTGATTTTATACCATCCGGGTAAAGCAAATGTGGTTGCCGACGCCTTAAGTTGAAAGGGTCGTGAGAAATTTATGATGTTAACTGCTCAGGGGAGGAGCTAATTTGAAAATGGAGAAACTGGAGTTAAGTGAAGTATCCTATGGAGATTGATGAGAAGCTATTTCGGATGCAATGCAGCACAACTCTACTAGATAAAGTAAAGGAGGCTCAAACAGGACGAAGAATATAAAAAGGTGACAAAGAAGATATTTGAAGGAACCGAACCGAGATTTAAGATGGATAAGGAAGGAATAAAGATTTGAAAGTAGAATTTGGGTTCCGCCAAGACAAGAGAGATTAAGGAAGAAATTTTGAGCGAGGCTCATAGTTCACGATATTTGATTCACCCTGGTAGTACCAAAATGTACCAAGATCTTCGACAACATTTCTGGTGGCCAAATTTAAAATGAGATGTTGCAGAATGTGTTGCCAAGTGTCTTACCTGTCAGAAAGTGAAAGAAGAACATCAGAGACCAAGTGGATTGCTACAACCGTTAGAGATCCCAGAATGGAAATGGGAACATATTACAATGGACTTCGTGGTTAGCCTTCCGACGACTCATAAAGACTACGACGCAGTATGGGTTATCGTTGACCGATTGACGAAATCCGCACACTTCCTTCCGATCAAAATCAGATTCAACTTGGATCAATTGGCAAGGCTATACGTAAAAGAAATTATTTCGAGACACGGAGTGCCGGTGTCAATTGTTTCTGATAGAGATCCGCGTTTTACATCGAACTTCTAGAAACATCTACAGGAATGCATGGGTACACAATTGCGAATGAGTACAACTTACCACCCTCAAAGAGACGGACAGAGTGAAAGAACGATTCAAACATTGGAAGATATGTTAAGAGCTTGTATAATGGACTTTAAAGGAAATTGGGATGATCACCTACCGTTAGTAGAGTTCGGCTACAACAACAGTTACCACGCTAGTATAGGCATGCCGCCACTTACGGCGTTATACTGGCGAACCGCGAACTCTACTTTATTGGGATGAAGTTGGCGAAAGACAATTGCTAGGGCGAATTGGTACATCGACCGGTGAAAATAGTCAAAGTGATCCGAGCACGGTAGGTAGCGACCAAGATCGACGGAAGAAATACTGTTGATCCACATCATAAAAATATCGAATTTGAATCAGGTAGCTATGTTTTCTTGAAGGTCTCTCCTTGGAAGGGGAAGATCAGGTTCGAAAAGAAAGGGAAATTAAGCCCAAGATTCATCGGACCATTTGAAGTATTGAGAAGAATCGATGAAGTTGCGTATGAGGTAGCCTTACCTCCATCACTCAAGAATGTCCACAACGTCTTCCATGTTTCTGTGTTATGACCCTACAAAGCCGATTACAAGCATGTAATTGAATACGAACCCCTGCATTTTAAAAAGACTTATCTTACGAAGAAATTCTGTTCAAATTATCGATAGAAAAGAACAAGTTCTCAAAAATAAAGTAATACCTTACATTAAAATTTGGAGGAACCACAACGTCAAGAAGCTACGTGGGAACTCGAAGAGAATATGGTGAAGAATTACCCTAATTTATTTACTTAATTTATGTATAGCGATTACGGGGACAAAATCTTTGTAAGAGAGGGGGGAGAGAGAATGTAACGGGTTGAATTTATTGAGTCATGATTCTGGGGACAAAATCCTTTTAAGGGGGGAAAGATGTGACGAACGAGATTTTTGTAATTTATTTTTAATATTTATTGAAGTAAATAAATATTTTTCGATGATTTAATTATTAGGTTAAATAATTATTTGATGCAATTGTGGTAGATTAATTTAATTATATGTGTTACATTTATTAAATTACGGTAAAGAATATTTATTATTCAAGTATGTATTTATGTGAGCTTATTGAATTAAATGAAATATTTAATTAAGCATGATGTTATTTTAATTAATTTAATTATTAATTAGAGAGTTAATAATTTGACATTATTTATTAATGAGAAATTATTATATTTTTATTTAAAATAAATTAAATAAGATATTGATTTATTTTATGAAGGAGTGTGACATTAATTAAACTATATGATAAAGCTTTATTAAATTAAATAGTTTTTGAAACCTATTCTAGCTAGACAAACATGACACTAAGGGAGGTTGGGAGCAGTTACCCATGTTAGGTAACTGACCTCCATCATGCACATCAGTTCACTTTATTTGTTCGACGTCTTCCTTACTTCTTTCATTCGTATGCTAAGTCTAGAAAACAAGCCAGAGAAAATAGAAAACTTTCAGAGAGAAAGATTGAGAATTTCACAGAGTTAATTTTGAAGGAGATTGAGAGTGAGGAATTGAAAAGCATTTAGCCTACTAATTTATACTCTATAGGGTAATCTCCTCCTTCCCAATTTCTATTTTACTTTGTTAAGTTTCATGAATATGAGTTTCAAAGTTTTTGGTTTAAACCTCTGTAATTGGGATAGGAGTAATGATTATGGGTTGGGTATGTGTTATGACATATCACATCGTATTTAATTATATATATTATGTAAACCATATCATCAAATTCATGAAAACATGTCGTAATACGATGACTTGTTATTTCAAAATTTACAGAGTTTGGGTTATGGCCGTATGGCCTTATACGTGATTTTAGTATGTAAAACATAAATGTTTTCGTAAAATTTACATTCTTATTTTATTATGCATGTTGAAACGAAGGGACCAAACTTTAAACGAACGGATTCGGTGTTATAACGAATCCGTAGTGTTAAATTTCATGTATTGTTTTCAAAACCTTCAAGAACATCAAGAACAATGAAAATTGCATGTTTTAATTATGTAATTAAGTGTTTAAATTGGTTAAAGTCACTCTTTAAATGTTGGGTAATGATTATGTGTGAATTATATCATGTGGGTATGTCTAAATTCGAGTAGAAATTAAGAAATTGATAGAAATTGGCATGTTCTGCGATTTTTCGCGAACTTCCACTTCTATTTCTCAGAATCGGTACATGTACTGCGTATGAGACTTCCTACCTATTTCCGTCTTTGCATCTCCACGGCACAATGACATTAAAAGTCCGCCCAAGCCATTGCCATCGCATATCGCATCAAGAAAGTACAAGTATATCGATTGGCCAAATGCCACTTTCTCTCTAGAAAGTTCAGGAATGAATTATTTTCAAAATGTTAAGTCTAGCAATGTGATAGCAACTTGATGTAATGAACATAAAATTATGTTATAAGTATAATGAGATATTAAAATAGATACTTAACATGTAAATAGCATAATTCCATGTGGATTGAATTATTTAATACGTAATTAACTTATTATTTATGAAGTGTAAGTTATGTGACAATGAGTGTGATAAATTGACTAAGTATAGTCATAATCAAAGTTAGACAAAGAGAATAAACGTTTGATGATTAGTATGTTATAATTGACTGGTATTATGAATGTAAATGATATGTATGATTTAAATCAAAGAACGAGTTTAATTAACGTATAATTTACGCACGAGGCAAGTTTCCTAACCCTACTTGTTATCATTATTCAAGTTTATAAATCAAGTTCATTTGTTATGTTAAAGATTAATTATCTTTTCAAAGTATGATTCTGTTATACAATAATTGTTCTATTGTATACCTACTGAGATTGTTATTCATTTTAAATATCATTTATTATGAACCTTGTTAGACTAGCGAATCCTTATTGATTCAACTAGTCCATAGTTGATGAACGTTCTAAATTTTAGAACCCTTATTGAATTATCCAAACCAAACTTCCTTTGGTGCGGACTCGAATGTCAAAAATCGAGATGAACAACCTCGCAAAGGGATTTACTTATCGTTAAGCGTTAAGATATTATTACGCAGTATGGTACTAAGGGTTGATCCCCCTAAGTACGAGTAGAAAGGTCCATAGTCTTATGACTGTTAAAGATTTCAAGTATAACCCTTTATAACCTAGGACATAGTTCAAGGTCTTATGACCCTCAGAAATCTTTTGATTCTTGCTATTCATTCTTGATTCAAAAGTTGAGCTTTTATTTCAGAAGTCTTTGATTCCCTCACATGTTATTATACATTGTTATTTCATTATTTTATTTGTGGGCAATCATGCTCACTCTTGCGTAATAATAATATTGCAGTTAAGAACGAAAGAGCAGACGAACCTTCCACTAGTAAAGGCAAGGGAAAGCTTAGCAAGTAATGAAGACTGATTATTTATGTGATGTAATTAGAATTGATATTACTTAAGACTTATTTGTTTATGTTTCCGCACAGATGATTTAAGGTTAGAGTAACCTGGGATTTATTTATTATGTAGTTGATGTAACCCCATAAGGGGAGATTTATTATTATTTCTATCTATTGCATGGTTTGCATTTATTTATGGGTAGATAGATGGATGATGTTTGTACAGTGAACACCAAATCTTGTGGAAATGGAAGTTCCGAATTTAGGGGTGTCACATAACCTGTCTGTGCTGTCTATCGCATGCCTGGTGAATTCTATTGTTATTCCATTCTTTATTATTCGGTTGGAATAACCTGTCTGTGCGGTCTATCGCATTCTTGGTGAATTTTGTTGTTATTCCATTCTTTATTATTTTGTTGGAACATCCTGTCTGTGCAGGTTACGCATGACCTGGTTCCATTCTTTATTATTCTGTTGGAATATCCTGTCTGTGCGGATTACGCATGTCCTGGTTCCATTCTTTATTATTCTATTGGAATAACCTGTCTGTACGGTATCGCATGCCTGGTGAATTTTGTTGTTATTCCATTTTTTATTATTTTATTGGAATAACCTGTCTGTACGGATTACGCACGCCTGGTGAATTTTTCTGTTATTCCATTCTTTATTATTCTATTGGAATAATCTGTCTACGTGGATTACCGCATGGCTGTAAAAATCCATTTGCGGTTTCATATATTCTATTATACTCAGTTGGTTAAAGTTTTGGCTTCTATACTCCATGAAATTAGTGGAATATCCTTGATATTTGCGCTTCATCCAGTATTTTTTTCATGGAATATTCTTCTGAGCATTCTTGAATTTTACCCCACAAAACAGTATCATGTTGACAATTTGGACGTTATTGAGTTCAGGATAAATTAACTTATAAATCTTTAAAATTTATTCTTGAACTTGTTTTATTGAATTGTCATCATCCTCATGCTTATATTATGTTGAAAGTCATCTTTGGCTTACGTGCATAGATGGACTTGGTATGATTATGACAAGAGATTATTCGGAATAATCATGGTAGTAATGTGACGAATGATGTGGTAAAAGTCCTCATTGGCACATAATTCATTGGTGGACGATTGTTGGTATGATTATTACGAGGATTATTCGGTATAGTCACTGACCATTGATGATTACATGAATATCCTTGGGCGTAGTGCAGGATGATTCGATTTTATTTATTAAAATCGAGTCTCAAATGATAAAGTTGATGAAAGACTTTTTAAATCATAGAAGATAGTAGATTTTATGCTCTACTTGACTCTTCTAATGGATTGCTTGTTCCGCTACAGTTAAACTTGTTGTCTATTATATTCTATTAGTTTAACATTGTTGAAGGCTACTGATAATTTATTCGGTATTATCTTAGTCATAATATTTCTTACGGGGCTAGTCGAGCTCACCCTTTCTTTCAGTGTTCTCTTCAGGAAATGAGAACGTAGCCGGGACAAGTCGGGGAACAGAGTGACGGTCCAGATGATAGTATTAGTAGTCCTCACTATTCTGTTAAATAGTGTGACAATAAATGTAATGAGGACTCCATTGAGTGTGGATATTGTCTAGATGACAATATTCTTATTAAAACTCTTAGATTATGTTTTGTCGTATTTTACACGACTGTTGTATAATTAAGTTATATTTGTATTCTGTACCATATATCTGGTGACTCAAGATGGGTGATGTATACCTGTTTTGCGGGCGTCATAGTTGGTATCAAAGCTTAGGGATATGATCCCTGGCTAAGATGTGAGACTAGAACTAGGAGGGGAGAGATGGGGAATTCCTTCGTTAGTATGACCTACCAAAGTTTATTTGATATTTAATTGGTCGATCAGAGTATAGGGATAATATGTTGCATGTCAATTAACCTTTGTTTTGTGGCAGTATTTGAAAATGACATCCGAGAATGTTGAGAATAGCAATGGAGCACAGGAGACCGTTGAGTCTCCCCAGATCAATAATCAGGATAATGTGCATCAGGAAGGTGACAATCCTCATGCAAACAACAACACTAACCAAATGATGAACGATGGAATGGTCAGAGGCTTTATGCAATTCATGCAACATCGAAGCAGAGCGGCTCTCGCCCAAAATATAGGTGGAAACATCGAAACTCTCGAGCAGTCCACCGCTAAAGCAGCTTCAAGGAGCTGGGACCATCGGAGTTTATTGGAGAGCCAAAACCACTTAAGGCGAAAGCGTGGATATAGCAGATCACCAAGATATTTGATTTCTTGGGATGCTCTGAGGAGCAAAAGGTTCCTTTTGCCACCTTTATGTTGCGAGGAGAGGCAAATTACTGGTGGGAATCGGTAAAGCGTACTCAACCTGCCGCACTAAAGATGTCTTGGGAGAAGTTCCAAGAACTATTCAACGACAAGTACTTTCCCGAAAGTATTCGTCACATTAAAGAGGTAGAGTTCATCAAGTTAGAGTAGAACAATATGACCGTGTCGCAGTACGAAGCTAAGTTTGCCGAGTTGTCCTGGTTTGCGTCTCACTTGGTTGATAATGAAGAGAGAATGACGCGGATTTTTCTAAGAGGTTTGAAACCCGAGATACGTCAATATCTAATTTCTCATAAACTGTGTTTGTATTCAGATGTTGTAAATAGGGCTCAGTTATTGGAGCGCGATAACGAGTCAACCCAACCAAGAGAAAGCTGCCGGCAAAATGATAATACCAGTGGTGAAAGTCATAGAAGCGGTGACAACAAACGTGGAGCGAATCAACATGCCAGAAATGGTAACCACTTCGGTGGTAATCATGGCCAAGAACATAAGAATGGACATTTCAAGAAGAGGAGATTCAATAATGATGGAAAGACGTCAGCACCAACACCCATTGTTAAGGAAGGAGAACGACCACCTATCATATGCTTCAAATGCGGAGGGGAGGGACACATCAGTCCAAACTGTGCACAGTAGTCCAAAACGTGTTACAATTATGGAAGAGAAGGTCACCTTGCCCGATTTTGTCGTGCACCAAAGTCAAGTCCAGCTGGGATGAAGGCATCAAAGGCCATCCCAGACAAGAAAAAACCGATAGTTCAAGGGAGAGCGTTTGTCGTAACCTCCTAAAAAGCGAGGAATCCGAACGAGGTGATCACGGGTAAGCTAATCATAAACTCTAGCGAAGTCTATACCTTATTTGATACCGGTTCTACCCATTCTTTTATGTCTCCTACTTGCACTCAATGTTTGAATTTGACTCCGGAGAAATTAGACTTTGACTTATCAGTTGGAACTCTGTTGGGAGAAACCTTCATTACATCCACTGTTTATAAGTCTTGTTTGATTCAAATCGGTAACCGAACGTTACCTGTCGATCTTATCTCCTTAAAAATACTTCCATTTGACATGATTCTAAGGATTGATTGGTTATGTGATAGCCCCAAATCCGGGTCCTCTGACCCCGGTTCGGTTATCATGATAAAGTACAAACATCCACCTCTAAACAACATACGACAACTAAAATGCGGAAAATAATAAACATACGTCATTCATTCAAAAGGTGTTACTAGTCCCAAGATTCGATAACCTTAAAATATTCTTATAAACATACCCTAAAGTAAATATTAGGGTTCATATTACATAGCAGTAATTTAAACTAAGCACAAGGTAAAATCTGCTTCTTGCCACTAGTCTACATCTTCCCTTTACCCTTGTCCTTCCCTGAGGTCTCGGGCTTAGATGCAATATATTCATGATATAGCAAGAATGAGCAACAAGATTGCTCAACAAGTTTAAATACAATAATAAGGATATATCATGATGAAAGGAAAATATCTGACAAGGAATTCAACAATATGAATATATGAAGGATTCAACAATATGAATATTAGAAGCAAAGACAATGATTTGTTTTTAGAATAACTGCTAGTCAAGTAGACCCTTTGGTTACTGGCTACAAAATAAGTACTTGAGGGGATCAGCCTCGCGTACACCATGTATATGCATAACATTTAAATCTGTTCTTTGTATCTTATATTAGATACCTGGGGTACTCCCCTATCATAAGAGGGGTGTTCTTTCAGTCTAAGAATCCTTACCATCAATTGGTTTGGATAAATTTTATAAAACTTCATAGGCTTGTCTGACCGAACAATGGTTCAGACTCTATCTGACACAGTTCAAGAATTATAGAACTTTAAATGAAGTACAAGTCCAAGACTCATGCGAATTCAAGTGCAATGCTTGAGTCTTGAATGTCAATAATATTGATGTGGAATAATTGTAAGGTAATTAACCCACTTAAAAACATGCTTGGAAATAAAGTTCAAGCTTAAACGAATAACTTTAAATTCAACAATAACTTGCTCAATATAATTTAGGGTAAGTTCAGGAGAACTTGCTTAACAAAAGTAGGGTTCAAGGAACTTGCATAAACATATACCTATTTGCACCAAATAAAGGCAGTTCGTAAGGTTTAGATACTTGCTCAAATAAAAGAGTAAGAATTAAGAAACTTGCTTACGATATGCGTCAATTAAAGTAATGCAAGGGTTTAGGATACTTGCCTATTTTCTCAGCTACAATATAATACTAGCTTTAACTACTTGCGTTGAAACGACCTAACATTAACAAGTCAGTCTTTCAATTAGTACGTGTAAACTAAGATGAGTCCACACTTAGAGAATCAAGCCATCACATAGTATGCTTCTCAACACATTATATGGCACATTGGTCACATAATACATGATAAAGAAAACATGTAAGCATGCATTAAATTTCGTAACCGTGAATAGAAAGCTGGAAAAATCTGCGGGATTGGCCAGTAGCAAGCGTTGGCCCCCGCCGCACTGAGTTTGAGCTTTTGCTCTCCTGACTTCAGTCTAACTCTAACACACTAATCACACATACCGTTTAACATACATACATGCTAGAGTTTCACATATAACACATGATCATACTTGAGGTCATTACTTCAAGTTTTAACTTCTAATTTATATGTCATTAACATAAAAATCATGTAACCATCATGCTCAGTACATATGTATCATGTATAGGAGTATTATAGTCATAGCATGACATCTTACTACTTTAGTATCTAAGTACTCACATAATATATAACTTATGTTTAAAAATATGTCCAAGGTTGTCTTTGAAGTCTTTTTAGCACGAATGATGCAATATACACATACAAGACAACTTTTGAACTCATATCATGAGGAGTTAAGTTATGTTAACCTCCTTTCAAGATCAGAATCTAAATCTTTTAGCATTCATGTTCATTAGTCTTAACTAAGCTTTTCTTTTCAAACCAAGTTCTAGCACAAGCTTGTCAAGTTGGTCATGGATACAATATATATGGATCACATATCATGATTATTTAGGTTCCAAATCAGTCATGTATATGGTCTCGTAAGTTTAGAACTTGTGAACACAAGTTTTCTACAAAGTTAGTTTTGAAAACTTTAAGTTTTTCTACAACTTTCTTACTAATCCAAATTGATTACTTCATACCACATACAAAGGCTTTACATATAATGTTATACTCCTCTATAGGCATGTATATAGGTCATAACTTCAATTTAGTAATACATATCACAAATGTAAAAACAAAGAATCGGTTCTCGAGGTATTTAGCATATTGCAAGGCCGCACCTAATCTGGAAATAAGTAGCATTATTTACGCATCTATGTCAAGACAGAACTAATTTTAGGTTATGGCGCAGCTGCGGTGCACCCTAGTACAAATAGGGCGCAGCTGCTCCGTGCCTACATCAGAGACAGTAAGCAGACTTTGTTCGGCAGTTCAGCAACCCATCAAGTAAAATCCTTAAAAACATTGCTTCTAACATAACTCAACACACTTATAAGCATGTATAACACTAAAAAACATAACCCAAATCAACTAACAACCAATTCATGCTTAATTCAAAGAATCAACCCATTAAACAATTTATCAAAAATGAAGCATGGGAATGGAAATTATACCTTTGTGACTCAATCTAGCTGCTCTATACTCACTCTAGCAAACTAATTCTCAGCAAATTGTAACAAAGAAGGATGATGTCCCATTTATAGAAGATTGATTATCTAGACAAAGAGATTACCTCCCAAATCAATCCATTGAATTTTAAGAATGTACAAGGGTTAAGAGAGAGTTGGTGAGAGTTGGTGATTCCACTTATGAATCACACTCCCCATCCATTAATTGCCCTATGTTTGATGAATTTCAGATGAAGCTAGGCTAGGATTGCTAGCATTTGAAAATAAATATGTAATTTGGCTTAATGTTACTATTCATGTACCTTTGTGCCACTAAATTTGGGACAAGAGATCTCAGCACTTGCCAAATACTATTATGCAACATTTGGCTTATACAATATCTACACATAGTATAACTTTAGTTATAATTTATGTCTACACAAATTATTTCATATATCATAGGGTATAATAATTTAAAAGGGCATACAATGTATTTTCCAATTACAAGGTATCTAGTAATGCACATACATATAACAATATTATTATGCAACTCACATGAATGCAAATAATTCTTATTATATAGTCTATATATATAATATATAGACATATTAATGTATCACCTTGTACTATATAAAAATATATAGTTAACTACCATATAATAAAAGTTTACTATATTGCACAACTAAATCAAGAAAAGAAATAATCACATTGTAGACTCATTAATTAATTACACATTAATTATTATTTATTCATAATAATCATTAATTAACACATTATCAATTAATTACTCATAATTGCAAAATAATCAATGTGTTTAACTCGTTGCTACTATATCCAAATAAATTGAATATTTAATTAATACTCTTATCAAGTCTTTGATATTAAAATCTTAGGGTTGGTCCACTAATTTAAATCAACTATTAATGACTCCCTTTAATCATTTCATAAATTCACATAACCACATAAGGTTTAAATAAACTCACAAAACTAACTCAATAAAAATTAAATCACATATTTAATAAATAAGGAATTTAAAATTCATGGTCGTTACAGGTTAACTACTCATCATGCTAAAATTAATTGTTTTCGTAAGGTTGTTAGCTTTCATATTCCTAATCAACCTATTATGCGAATTCAAGCAACCAAACCATTAAAATCAATCACGGTCATCTCAAGCCATAAAGCTATTCGTTTATTGAAAAACGGATGTCAAGCTTTCTTAGCTCATGTCACAGATTTAAACAAAAATACGTCAGATTTGAATGATATTTCTATTATTAATAAATTTCTTGACGTATTCCCCGAAGAACTTCCTGGCCTATCCCCAGAGCGTGAAATCGAGTTTGGTATCGACCTTGAACCCGGTACAAAACCCATTTCCAAAGCCCCATATCGAATGGCTCCTATTGAAGTTCAGGAGTTAAAAACCTAACTACAGGAATTGTTAGACATCGGTTTTATTCGTCCTAGTACGTCTCATTGGGGTGCTCCTGTTCTATTCCTGAGGAAGAAAGATGGAAATATGCGACTTTGTATTGATTATCGGGAGTTGAATCATGCCACCATCAAAAATAGGTACCCGTTGCCTCGCATTGATGACATGTTTGACCAGTTACAAGGAGACAAATTCTTTTTAAAGATTGATCTTCGTTCTGGATATCATTAGTTGAATATTAAAACTAATGACATTCCAAAGACTGCTTTCAGAACTCAGTACGGGCATTATGAATTCTTAGTCATGTCTTTTGGATTGACTAATGCTCCTGCTGCCTTCATGGATATGATGAACCAAGTATTCAAGGAATATTTAGATCACTTTGTGGTCGTCTTTATTGATGACATCCTCATATACTCCAAAACCTTTGAAGACCATGAGCAACACTTGAGGCTGATACTCCAAAAGCTTCGTGAAAACAAGCTATATACCAAGTTGAAGAAATGCGAGTTCTGGCTTGAGGAAGTTGCATTCCTTGGGCACGTGATATCAAATCATGGGATATCTGTTGACCCGACAAAGATTGAAGAAATTCAAAGCTGTGAGCAACCTAAATCAGTGACCAAAGTACATAGCTTTCTCGGCTTAGCTGGTTAATATCGGAGATTCATAGAAGGGTTTTCTCGAATCGCTACTCCATTAACTCAGCTGACTTGAAAAGATATAAAATTCGGTTGGAGCGAGGAATGAGAGAAGAGTTTTTAAGAACTCAAGAGGAGACTCATTTCAGCACCTGTTCTGACAATACCATCTGGCTCGGAGGGATTTGTCATCTACAGTGATGCTTCGAGCAAAGGGTTAGGATGTGTTCTCATGCAACATGGGAAATTCATAGCCTATGCCTCACGACAACTCAAAGAATATGAGAGGAATTATCATACTCATGATCTAGAGTTGGCAGCTGTTATTTTTGCGCTTAAGATTTGGAGGCATTACCTGTATGGAGAGAATGTGGAGATCTATACGGATCATAAAAGCCTCAAATATTTCTTCACTCAAAATGAACTCAACATGCAGCAACGACGATGACTTGAGCTATTGAAAGATTACAATCATACCATTCAATTCCATCCAGGAAAAGCGAACGTAGTAGCTGATGCATTGAGTAGAAGATCATATATTGAATGCGAAAGTGCATTATTGTCAATGCAAAGGCCCATTTTATATGACTTACAAAGGATGGAGATAGAGTTAAAGACTCCAGGGACCCATGTGATAATGGCGAATATACGAGAACCGATTTTAATCGATAAAGTTAAAGCTGCTCAAGCAACAAACCTGGAGCTGATACGTATGAGGAAGAAAGTACAAGAAGGTGCTATGCCGGATGCAAGAATCGATGAAGAAGGAATACTTCGAGTCAACTCCAGACTTTGTGTTCCTAACAACCCTGATTTAAAGTATAAAATCATGATGGAGGCGCACAACACATCTTTTGCAATCCATCCTGGGAGTACCAAAATGTATCGTGATCTTTGACATACATTTTGGTGGAGCAATATTAAGAGAGAGATAACGGAGTTTATCTCAAGGTGTTTAACTTGTCAACGAGTCAAGCGAGAAGAGCATCAAGTATCAAAAGTTCATTGCAACCACTTGAAATTCTAGAATGGAAGTGAGCACGTTACCATGGATTTCAAGCATCGGGTCTTCCCAAGGTTTCTCAAGGCATAGATGCGATTTGGGTCATTGTTGATAGATTGACCAAGTCTGCTCATTTCTTCCGATATCGAAAAACTTATACACTTGAACGTCTTGCTCAGATGTACATAAACGAGGTTGTAAGATCAGATGGTATGCCAAAGATCCATAGTTTCTGATTGAGACCCAAGATTTATTTCAAGATTTTGGGTTAGTTTACAAAAAACTATGGGCACAGATTTATGATTTAGCTCGGCATATCATCCTTAGACAGACAGGCAGTCGGAGAGGACTATTCAAACTCTTGAAGATCTATTAAGACTCTATGTCCTTGACTTCAAGGGAAGTTCATACAAGTTCTTACCATTGGTGGAGTTTTCCTACAACAACAGTTATCAAGCAAGTATTGGCATGGCTCCATTTGAGGCGTTGTATGGAAGAAAGTGTCGTTCTCCAGTACGTTGGGATGAGGTGGGTGAAGCAACGTTGTTGGGACTAGAGTTGGTACATATGACTACGAAAAAGATTCAAACGATTCGAAAACGTATAAAAATCTCACAAGATCGACAAAAGGTTATGCTGATCTTCATCGAAAGGACGTGGAATTCGATATTGGAGATCATGTGTTGTTACGTGTTGCTCCATGGAAGGGAGTTACAAGATTTGGAAAGAGAGAAAAGCTCAACCCTCGATTCATTGGCCCGTTTTTAATCCTCGATCGAGTAGGAACTGTGGCCTATAGACTCGCCTTACCGCCAAGTATGTCTCGTGTTCATAACGTTTTTTTACATATCTATGTTACGTAAATATGTGAAAGATCCGAACCACATTATTGAATTAGAACCAGATGAGATAGAGAAAGATTTAACGTATGAAGAGTTACCTGTTAAAATCTTGGATAAGAAGGATCATATTCTACGCTCCAAGGTTATACCTCAAGTCAAAGTTTTGTGGAGAAACCACGATGTGGAAGAAATGACCTGGGAGTTAGAATCTGGGATGAAGTCAAGATATCCTCACATCTTTGATATACCAGTATGCATTCCTAATTTCGAAAGTACGAAATTTCATAAGAAGGGAGGTTGTAAGACTCAACTTTTATGAATAAAGATTAATTTTCTCGAAATATATTTTTTGAATATTATGGTGTGGATTTGATATAATGTTATAGTTGTGGGTAATATTTAAAAATCTTGCAAAGTAAGCAAGTGGTTATATAATATTCGATTGGTTGAGGAATATTCATTTTAACGGGGAATATTTGTACGACGACACAATCATTGGTGGACCCCTACAACTAAAGTATTGTCGTAGTTAAAAAGCACGTAATTATCTTTTATAAAAATAACAATGAAAGTGTTACCGTTAAACCGCTGAACTACCCTAGTAGTAAAAGTAATGCGATGTCTGGCATGGTTACATAAGAGCACACCAGTATTGATTATTGATCTTACGTGAGAAGTCACTCAATTATACTCAATTATTGCTACACGATAATTATCGCATCATATCTCTCTCATATTATTGATTCAATTATTGTCCAAAGATTATCATCATAATATTTATTATTATTAAATCAATAATTGAGATGACAAAGTTATTCATATTATTATTTGCAATATTGACAATGTCTAGAAGTTCACATCGAGGAGGTTTGGTCACCTAATTGCATACCAATAAGGAGAAATCCTTATCGAAAAGCCCCCTCTTTCCTAAAAACGACCTGGTTGTTAAATATTATAAGTTATAATATTAATGTTGAATAAGTTCGTGTTGATTAAAGATGAAATTGATAGTTCCATTCTGTTGGGATTATTAGTGTTAGTGGAAATCCACATTTATTTCGATAATAATTGATGTCTGGAGGTTATATTGACCAATCGGGTAATTAATCGGATAAATGAGCAATTAATTGCTATTATTTCACATGCTTATAACTATTTGTTCACATGTGTGTACTATTGATTCACATTCATGTACTATGAGGGGAGGTGGTGCAAGATTGATAATACTTGTATGACTAAATTAAAAATGGAGGTATAGATGAATGTATTATACTATAATTAGTTTTTTTTCACATGATTATACTATTAAGTTACATGAATAAACTATTGATTCACATTATTTACTATTAGAGGAGGTGGTGCAAGTTTGGTAATACTTGCAGGACTAAATTAAAAATGAAGAAAAAGATGAAGGTATTATACTGTAATATTTTGAGCCCCAAAACGTGCAATTATCGAAACTATATTTTCCTATAAATAAGCTCATTCTTCTTTTCATTTCACCAATTCACTAAGTCTCACAAAGAGCAATTATTATAGAGAGAAATTATAGAGAGAAAGAAGAATGAAAGTTTTCTACCTCACTATTCCAAAGATCCGCTTTCTTCTAGGTAGGGAGTATTATTTCTTTCAGTATTCATGAAGAGAGTTATTTTCTTTCAATACTCGTAAGGGTTGTTATTCCATTCTTTATTATTCTCATTGGAATAACTCCGTCTGCGCGGTCTATCGCATGCACAGTGAATTCTGCATTGTTATTCCATTCTTTATTATTACATTGGAATATCCGGTGCAATGCGGATTACGCGTGACCGTTTCCATTCTTTATTATTACATTGGAATATCCTATGCAATGCAGATTACGCGCAACTTTAGTTCCATTCTTTATTATTCTCATTGAATAACTCATCTGTCTGCGGATTACGACGATCGGTGAATTCTTTGTTATTCCATTCTTTATTATTCTATTGGAATAACTTTGTCTTTGTGGATTATCAGCATGCATGGTGAATGATCCTTCGTATTCATTCCTTATTAAATCATGGAAATGATCTGTCTACGTGGATTACCGTATGGCGGGCAAAAATCTATTTGCGGTTTCATATATTCTATTATACTCGGTTGGTTAGAGTTTTGGCTTCTATACTCCATGAAATTAGTGGAATATCCTTGATATTTGCGCTTCATCTAGTATCTTTTCATGGAAATATTCTTCTGAGCATTCTTGAATTTTACTCCACAAAACAATATCATGTTGATAATTTGGACGTTATTGATTTCTGGATAAATTAAATTATAAATCTTTAAAAATTTATCCTTGAACTTGTTTTATTGAATTCTTATATCATTGTCATCATCCTCATGTTTATAATATGTTGAAAGTCATTTGTGGCCTGTAGTGCATAGATGGACTTGGTATGATTATGACCGAGGATTATTCTTATAATCATTGCCAGTAATGTTACAAATGATGTGGTAAAAGTCCTCATTAGTCGTAGTGCATTGATGGACAGCTTGTTGGCATGATCATGACCATTGATGAATACACGAATATCCTTGGCCCGTAGTGCATGGATAATTTGTGATCGTGATACTAATGAATATTCGTGGCTGTAGTGTAGGGATGATGTGGTTTATTTATTAAGCCGAGTCTCAGCGATAACAGTGATGAAAAACCTTTTAAATCAAACAAGATAGTAGATTTTATTCTCTACTTGAATCTTCTAATGGATTGCTTGTTCCGCTACAGTTAAACTTGATGGTTGTTATATTTTATCAGTTTAACATTGTTGAAGGCTAACGATAAATTATTATGCATTATCTTAGTCATAATATTTCTTACTAGGCTAGTTGAGCTCACCCTTTCTTTCACTGTTCTCTTCAGGAAATGAGAATATAGCTGAGACGAGTTGGGGAATGGATTGACGGTCCAGATAGTTGTTTTAGTAGTCCTCACTATTCTATAAAATAGTGTGACAATAAATGTAATGAGGACTCCATTGAGTGTGGATATTGTCTAGATGACAATATTCTTATTAAAAATCTTAGATTATGTTTTGTCGTATTTTACACGACTGTTGTATAATTAAGTTGTATTTGAATTTTGTACCATGTATTTGGCGACTCAAAATGGGTGATGTATACCTATTTTGGGGGCGTCACATTGTTCATGATCTTCATGGCTTTTGGAATATAAGAGGATGTTATCAATAAAGACAACCACAAAGTGATCCAAATATTCCTTGAATACTCGGTTCATCATATCCATAAAGGCATCAGGAGCATTAGTCAATCCAAAAGACATGACTAGGAATTCGTAATGCCCGTACCGAGTTCTGAAAGCAGTCTTTGGAATGTCATCAGTTTTAATCTTTAACTAGTGATATCCGGAACGAATATCAATCTTTGAAAAGAATTTGGCTCCTTGAAACTGGTCAAAAAGGTCATCAATGCGAGGTAACGGGTATCTATTTTTGACGGTGACATGATTTAACTCCCGATAATCAATACAAAGTCGCATATTTCCATCTTTCTTCTTTACGAATAGAACAGGAGCACCCCAAGGAGACGTACTAGGATGAATGAAACCGATGTCTAACAACTCATACAGTTGGATTTTTAACTCCTGAAGTTCAATAGGAGCCATTCGATATGGGGCTTTGGAAATGGGTTTTGTACCGGGTTCAAGGTCAATACAAAACTCGATTTCACGCTCCGTGGGTAGACCAGGAAGTTCTCCAGGGAATACGTCAGGAAATTTATTAACAATAGAAATATCATTCAAATCTGACGTATTTTTGTTTAAATCTGTGACATGGGCTAAGAAAGCTTGACATCCATTTTTCAATAAACGAATGGCTTTATGGCTTGATATGACAGTGATTGACTTTAGTGGTTTAGTTGCTTGAATTCGCATAATAGGTTGGTTAGGAATATAAAAGCTAACAACCTTACGAAAACAATCAATTTTAGCATAATGAGTAGTTAACCAATCAATCCCTAAAATCACATCAAATGCAAGTATTTTCAAAGAGATAAGATCTATAGGTAACGTGCGTGTGCTGATTAGAATCAAACAAGATTTATAAACAGTGGATGTAATGAAGGTTTCTCCCAACGGATTTTCAACAGATAAGTCAAAGTCTAATTTCTCCAGAGTTAAATTTAAACGTTGAGCGCAAGTAGGAGAAATAAAAGAATGGGTAGAATTGTTGGCTTGTTTTGGGTTTAACAAAATAGACACTAACGCGTGCAAGTATACACGGTTAACAAGTAATATAGAGTAAGTAAAGTATCATTCCCACGGAGAAATGTGATTATTCCTAATCTAGCATGCAACAACTTTATAGTTATTTCTGGCTGCTTAAACGATCGATTAAAAAGTGAATTAAAAACTAAAATAATGATCAATACAAAAGAACTACTTAATAAACGAAGAGATTCAAAGTGGAAAGATTTGGGATCCTAATGTCATTTAATACTTTATCCAGAATGCACAACTCTTGTTAAGCTTGAATAATTACTATGGACTGCTAGTCAAGAGCACGAAAGTATAACATGACTATTTTTCAATACACCATGTCCATATCACACAAAATCCACAAAGAGGTCGAATTCATATGAACTCAATATTACCTAACCCACTATATGTCTATGTGAATTACAAGCAATATCAATTTAAGCACAAGCTCTCATAAATGACTACACATGGTAAATCGGTATATGTCTATCCGGGTTACGAATCACGAAATCCATCACATGTAAATCTCATGAACACACATTAACATGGTCAAATTTGAACTTATATTTCTTTTTTTAATTCCATACAAGTTATTAGGTTAGATGGTGATCAAGCATCCAAGAAATAAGCACAACCAAGTTAGGCAATCCATCTATAATCATACAAGCATCACAATAAGGCATACAAATCTGAACTACACAATAAACTTTATTAGAATCCCATAATGGTGGTTAGTTCATCTCTGAATCAACAACCATTATGGAATTTAAGCCAAGCATGAGAAAATTCAATGGAAACAAAGAGATTAGAGAGAAAAGAAATAGCAAATCTGATTAACTCTGCTCCCAAATGTGCTTCCAACTCAGTTTAGATCCAAAATCGCAACCAAAGTAAAACTCAATATTCACAAGCTACTAGATCTAGAGAGAGAAGCCAAATAGTAGAGTATTGCTATGGAATCTCTCTAGGTAAAAGATAACTAATAAAATATGTCTTTCGTAACCAGCAAATACACCCTTATATGGAAAATATGCTACAATAATCTTAAATGAAAAGTCAGCAATTTTAATAAGTCTGATTGACGCGTCCATGGAGTGAGTATAAAGGAATTGGTAGCAGGCCTTACCGTGTCCGCATTTAGGATCTGGCGCCGGCTGGGTTTAACTTACTAATGCGGCATGGTAGCTACCGCCTCTTCTCTTCTTCTGTTTGCATTCTTTACTTCTTCGGTGTTCTCACTGCTACACTTATTCTGTCATTAACTTCTTCTTCTTTCTTCACTTGACTTCTGGACACCTTCTTCACATGCATTAGTTCAGCTACTATCTTCACTCTAGCCATTGCTCATCATGCCAAGCCATTGCAATGCCATCACCATGCCTTTGGTGTCCCCTTGATTTAACCTACAAAACAAACATAAAAAGCAATCAAACAATACTAAAAATACTTAAGTTTAAGTATAATTCTAGCAAGTTGATAGCCAATAAGTAGGTATAAAACCTACTTATCAAATACCCCCAAACTTGAACTATTGCTTGCCCTCAACCAATAAACACAAATGCGAACTAAGAAATACAAACTACATGCTATGCAATTACACTATCAT
Organism: Panax ginseng; assembly: GCA_020205605.1. Lineage (NCBI taxonomy): Eukaryota > Viridiplantae > Streptophyta > Magnoliopsida > Apiales > Araliaceae > Panax > Panax ginseng. The sequence goes on along the minus strand of CM035142.1, from coordinate 17,106,927 downwards.
GCAAATAAATCCCAAGATTTCCAGCCATGTTAAGAATTCCAATAAGATATGTCGTAGAGAAATATCAAGATCTATGAACAAAGCATCACTAAGCTAAATGCATAATGACATACAATTATATAATCCCAACCTGCTATAAAGATGTTGTGTGTGTGTGTTGTGTTCACATATATGCTTGACAAAGGAGAAGATACCACATGCTATACTTCTTAAGAAAGACAACTGATATTTTAAATCAAGAATTATGCACAAAAATGAAACAACAACTATTGCAACACATCAGTACACGTTAAGGTTCAATAAAGGGTTTATTTTGCTTTATTTTACTCACAAGGGCGATTTTCTCACTTTCTCGCGGTGTTTATTTATTTTTATAATTTCCATAGCTGTAAAATGTCTCATTCCATTAGGCTATACAGTGCTACCTTAGCGAGCTTTTGACCAACGACTCCCAAGCCATCAAGGCCTTACGGCGCTAGGTATAAAGACATCCCATCGGGCTTACTTACTCAAAATAGCAAAGGCCACGAAACAAAACCAGCCACGGTTTATTCATTTATATTTTTCTTCTTTTTTTTTACAGAGATAGCAAATATACCCTAAGCGTTTCCAAAACTTGAGTTTCAGTCTTTAGAAGTCATTACTCACTTCTTACATAATTCTATCATTAAAAACATCATTTTCCTCTCAGCAGAAAAATATGTTAATCATCACCAACAATCAAATATGAACACTGACGTGCTACCCGGTACATCAAAACAACAGGCATGGATTTCATCATGTATAAAATTATACCTAAGCTAAAGATATCAACCCAGTTCAAAAAAAAATCTATCAAGTTTCTATGTCATCATTGGCCCAATTAGAATTTAATTTAACTAAAAACTTGGGATTATGCAATGCTATGCAACCTAAATAGATAATAAGCAAACAAAAAGAAAATTGTTTTTTACTGCAAAATTAAATAATAACTACTAATATGCAATTAACTATGCAACATGAATATATGATGCAATTATACTACATACTCTAAACTACTGACTAGACCCAATATCCCCAAACTTAGCATATTTATTGTCCTCAATGAAGGTAAAGGGTAAGGAAACTCCCCTATATGTCGGCATGGCCACCTTCCTTGGGTGGCAAATCTGGTGGCGGGTATGGTACAATAGAACCAAAGAGAGGCCACTCCACAATAGTTCCCTGCTGTGCAAATGCTTCAGCCAAAGCTCTAGACATCCCATTCACGAACGCTAAAAATATTTCGTGTAGCGGATCCACCTTCCTCTCTAATCGCCTTAACATGCGATCATCAGTCTCTGAAGTGGCACAAGGGGTGGTGGTATGAGGGATTTGTTGTGGAGACGGTACGAACGATGGAGCTGGAAAAATAAACCCTTTTCCTCGAAGGTGCGCTGTGCCACCAGCCCAGTCATCAAATTTCTAAATTATTGCATGTGTGATATCCTGACTCGAAATTTGTAGCTGCTCATCATCCCATTTCACTCCAGCTTTTGCGCACAAGTGGGCTACGACTGAGGCATGTGGGATACTACCAGTGGTGTTCCCCCTTATGTAACGAAGCATGTTCCGGTGGAGGAGGTGGCCCACATCGATATACTTTCCTGTGATAATCCCCCATAATATTATCGCCCTCTTAGATGGGATATCGTGCTGGTGCGTTGATGGCATCAACTTGGCACAAATGAACAAGTTCCACGCCTTCGCGTAACAGTTCAGCGCTAAACTTGGAAAATTAGTGGGCATATTTGTGCCTTACTTGTAATTCCATTTGGTGCTCGGCACATACAAATCCTCGATCACCCTGTCCAAGTCTGTTTCAAACCTCACAACTTCCACCCAATTGGCTCGGCCAGTCGGAGGATCGGGCAGATGGAATACCTCCCAAATCCCCTGCGGGGGATAATCCACCTAGAAGCCTCTGACAAAGGATATGCCATTCTGCGTTTCTTTTGCATTCGCGTAGAATTCGTGCACGATAGCCATCAGTGCAGGCATAGGACTAGCTACAACTCCCAACCATCATCTCTCCCTAATCATCTCCCAAAGCTGCCCATCCTGCTTCCCGGGCTTGAATCCCCTTTCTTTCATAAATATTTTCTAGATAATCCTGTAGTATTCTGACAAATTTAGTGAGGTCTAAAATGTCTTCATCCTGACTGCTACTGGAAGAGGACTCAGAGGTGCGTGATCGTGCTTTCTTGCGTGCCATGAGTGCTGTCAGAAAATATACTTGTGAGCCCTAACTATGATTGGATTGTAGAAGATGAGAAACCCCTAAACTTTATATCTTGATTATTTTGAACAAACCCTAGGCAAATCTTTTGTATATAAATTGGTGATATGTGGAAACCAAATATGGGAAGAGAGGGTGAGAGATTACAGTTGGTTAGGAGTGTATGAGAAGGAGACCGAATGGGGTAGGAGAAGGAGAAGGCGTAAGGGCTCTGTGGTTGCTTAACTGAATGAAGATGTTTAAATGAAATGGGTCACATTTTTGAATCATTTAAAACTGCCTGGCCCCGAACATGGGCACGACCGATGTAGTATTGAATGTGGCGGCAGGCGTCTTAGGATACTTTTAGTATCTTTGAGACACAATGTGGGCGTAGCTTTATATTTATGCTTGGTGCTAATGACGGCATGTATCTCGAAAGCCCCTAAATGAGTCTCTTTTGCATTAAAGAAGGAACAAGTAGCAACTTGCAATTCATTATTTAACCTGCATATCAAGCATTAACAAAATTGAGATATACCTATTCCCAAATCAAAATTTGAACTGTGTAACATGCATGTATGATTGTATACCCAAAAATGCTCTATATGTAATTTCTATCAAAATGATATATGCATTAAGCTCTATTCAAAATTGGTGTAAAAATTTTCATGAAACTAAGAATTAAACATGGGGGGAAATAAGAATGATATACCATCAGAATTAAATAGTAGGAAGAAGCAGAGATATATGAAACTGAGAATTAAACAGTAGGGAAAAATAGACATGATGCATGCAGAATTAAACATGAGGGAGACGATAGAGAATGGGGTGCCTCCCATTGAGCGCTTGTTTATAGTCCATTAGCTTGACTATCACTGTCTTGGTCATGTTGTTGAAAGGATTGAGGCGACCTTTTGTCTATCGACCTCACCACCATAATAATGCTTCAACCTCTGTCCATTAACTTTGAAGGGATTATCTGGGCACTTATCAAAAATCGCTATTGCACCGTGTGGAAATATAGTTTTTACTGTGAAAGGTCCTGACCACCTTAATTTGAGCTTTCCTGGGAAGAGTCTAAGTCTTGAATTGAATATCTGTACTGCTTGCCCTAGCTCAAATGTTGTTTCCATGATTCTGCGATCATGCCACCTTTTCACTTTCTCTTTGTACAACTTGGAATTGTCATAGGCCTGCAATCGAAATTCATCTAACTCATTGAGTTGAAGAAGGCATTTCTCCCGTGTAGCCTTTAAGTCGAAGTTTAGCTTCTTGATTTCCCAATAGGCCTTATGTTCAAGCTCCATGGGAAGGTGACAAGCCTTTCCATACACTAGCTGAAACGACGACATACCTAGTGGTGTTTTGTAGGCAGTCCTATATGCCCATACTGCATCATCCAGATTCAGCGACCAATCTTTTCTCATGGGGTTCACAATCTTTTCCAATATTTTCTTCACCTCACGGTTTGACACTTCTTCTTGGCCATTTGTTTGTGGGTGGTAAGTTGTAGCTACTCGATGGTTCACCCCATATTTAGCCAACAATACTGTAAACTGGCGATTGCAGAAATGGCTACCTTTATCGTTTATGATCGCCCTAGGAGTCCCGAATCTCGTGAATATGTTCTTTTGGAGAAAACTTAGAACCACCCTAGCATCATTAGTCGGTAGAGCTGCCACTTCCACCCATTTGGAGACATAATCAACTGCCAGAATGATGTACACATTTCCACATTATGAAACGAAAGGCCCCATAAAATCTATCCCCCAGACATCGAAGATCTCCACCTTAAGGATTGTATTCAAAGGCATTTCATTTCGCTTTGATATATTCCCTACCCTCTGACATCTATCACATCTCTGCACAAAGTTATAATCATCCTTGAAGAGAGTCGGCCAATAAAAACCTGCTTATAAAACCTTGGTCACTGTTCTTTCTCCCCCGTACCTCCATACTCTGATGCGTGGCAATCCTGCAAAATACTCTCTGTCTCACTATATGGAATACACCTTCTAATCATTCGATCAGCACATTGCTTGAACAAGTAAGGCTCACCCCAAATAAACCATTTAACATCGTGGAGAAACTTTTTCTTTTACTGTCCAGTCAAATCAGAGGGAGTGATATTGCTCACTAGAAAGTTTGCATAATCTGCGAACCATGACACTTCCCCTTTCACCACAAAAAATTGTTCATCTGGGAAGGATTCATTGATCATAACTTTAACATTCATATCCCTTCCTGGATTCTCCAATCGAGATAAGTGGTCAGCCACTTGGTTCTCAGTCCCTTTTCTGTCTTTGATCTCTAAGTCAAATTCCTGTAGAAGAAGAATCCACCTGATCAGACGGGGGTTTGCATCTTTCTTGGCTATCAAGTATCGGATCGCAGCATGGTCGGTGTATACAATCACTCTTGTCCCAATCAAATAAGCATGAAATTTGTCGAATGCGTATACCATCGCTAGAAGCTCTTTTTCTGTAGTAATGTAGTTCAATTGGGTGTCAATAAGGGTCTTGCTAGCATAATAAATAATATGAAATACATTGTCTCTACGTTGGCCCAATACAGCTCCCACGGTAAAATCGCTTGCATCACGCATCAATTCGAATGGAAGAGTTCAATCCAGAGTTGTAATCACAGGTGCTATAGTCAACTTCTTTTTTAAATGCTCAAAAGTAGTTAGGCATTCCTCATCGAATCTAAACTGGACATTTTTCTAGTAAACTGGGAAGTGGCTTAGTAATCTTTGAGAAGTCTTAATAAACCGACGGTAAAACCCTACATGCCCCAAAAAGCTACGGACGCCTTTTACAGAAGTAGGTGGAGGCAAGTTCTCAATAGTTTCATGTCAGGGTACTATTCACAGGGTACTATTCACTCGGGTACTATTCACCCGGGGTACTATTCATGACAAAAATTGATTTCTTTTATGTCAATCATTTGTGATACCATATTATTCTTGAATTTTACTCCACAAAGCAGTATCATGTTGACAATTTGGACATTATTAAATTCTGGATAAATTGAATTATAAATCGTTAAAATTTATGATTGCTCTTATTTAATGGGATTCTTATATCATTGTCATCATCCTCATGCTTACATTGCGATAAAAATCATCTTTGGCCCGTAGTGCATATATGGATTGTTTGATTGGTATGATTATGACTATGTATCGGTATAATCATGACCATTGGCGATAATACGAATATTCTTAGCCCGTAGTGCATGGATGATTCGTGGATGTGATAATAATGAATATCTTTGACCCGTAGTGCATGGATAATTTGGTGATGTGAATTATTTATTGACCTGAGTCTCAGCGATAAAATTAATGACAAACTTTTAAATCATATAAGATAGTAGATATCATGCTATATTTGACTCTTCTAATGGATTGTTTGTTCCGTTGTAGTTAAACTTGTTGTCTATTGTATTTTATCAGTTTAACACTGTTGAAGGCTAACGATAATTTATTCTGCATTGTCTTAGTCATAATATTCTTTACTGGGCTAGTGAGCTCACCCTTTGCTTTCATTGTTCTCTTCAGGAAATGAGAATATAGCTGGGACTAGTCGGTGAACGGAGTGATTGTCCGAGATGGTGGCTATAGTAGTCCTCATTATTCTATGAAATAGTGTGATAATAATTATAATGAGGACTTTATTTGAGTTTTGGATATTGTCTACGAGACAATATTCATGTTAAAACTCTCAGCTATGTTTTGTCGTATTTTACACGACAATTGTATAATTAAGTTTGTATTTAAATTTTGTACTATGTATTCGAAGACCCAAAATGGGTGATGTATACCTATTTTAGGGGCGTCACACAATGTCTCATAATTCATAAAAGATAAAATAGTAATAATTATCAATGCTTTAATATTTTAATTTATAATTTACTATATTTATTACATAAAATTTAATGTATTAAATACAATCTTCAACGTAATGTAATTACACTATAATTATTATATAAATACCAAATACGAATCAAATAAATATGTTATAATAACTTATTATCATTATAATATTATAATTATATTACATTATGTAGACTATCGTATTCCATCAAATTTCTGTGATGCAAACTAAACCGGAAACCCTACCTAAGAATATTAGAGAAAAAATCTGGACTCTTTCCACTAACCGCCATTGTAGTTTGTGGTCCCACTTGTTGGGCAAAACTTATCATAATACGCGGTGATTGACATGTAATTTAGCATTGATTGAATTGGAATTATTAATGCATATGCCGAATTGGGTCAGATTTATCCATTAATATTTATTTCAGAATCAATACAATATTTTATGTGATTTTATATACACAAAAACAACCATATCATTTAATTATGTCTCCCCTTCTTTTATTAAATATTATCACGTGAAAATCGTGGCTGTGTTTTTTTTTCAAGGTAACAACACTAAATTTTCTTTTAAGAGAAAATAATGTTTTAGCAATAATTTTATTATTAATATAAATATGTATTTAACGAGGTCCATTACTCTCTTTTCTTTAATTTTATTTTTTTGTAATATATATATAAAAATTATACTTTGGAAATATATTTCTTTCTTCCTTTCCATTAATTGTTAAATCGATGGGGCGTCCGGTACCCTTAAAGACCGGTACCGTCCGGTACTTTTAATTTTTTTTTTTTACCACAATTATGAGAAAAAATAATAATAATAAAGGAAGTTTGAACAAAAAATTATAAAAGAAAGTATATTTTGTTTAAACTTCCTCTATTATTTTTTATTTTTTTCCCTCATAATTGTGGTTAAAAAAATAAATAAAACAAAATAAAATAGATGGTACCGGTCGTTAGTACCGATCAATAGCACCGGACCCCCCACCCCAACCCAATCCAACCCAACTCAACTCTTAATGGTTTGGTTCCATTATTATTGTCAATTCATAAAATGTCTCATCAACTCCTGAAAATGTCAATTCAGTCCCCATCCTACCTTAATTATTGTTTCTGATGAAAGAAGACTCTTAATTATTGTTAAACTTTTGATACTCTAATGAAAATTATTAATGATTTTTCTATAGCATGCATATCCTTTTTGTTGTTACTTTCGTCACCTGATCCAATAACATTTAAACACCTATTCAAATTTCATGTCTCGGCAAGAATCCCAAGATTTCATGAGAACAGAGAGTCCCAAACTCCAAAGCACATCCCTTTCTTCCTGCTCTCGACAAATATGGCATCCTCCTACTTTCGACATATGAATATAGCATGCATATCCTTTTCTTCTTTTTTCTTATAAAGCATGCGGTGCGGTGTAGGAGTGAGCAAAAAACGGATATAATCGAATTATCGAATCGAACTAAAATAATTTAACCAAAATTTTCTAATAATTCAGTTATTTTCAATAATTCGGTTATACCCGAATTTTATTACGATTTTCGGTTAGTTTGTACGGGTATTACTTTTGGATTATTCGGTTTAACCGAATAACCGAACAAATCTTTACTCTACTAGTCTACTTAAAATAATAATAAGAATCGAATGACAGGGACCATCAGCCCACTACAGTAGCCCAAACACGGAGTCCATTCTCATTCTGAAGTCTAAACTCTAAAGTGAGAAGTCGTAACTCTAAATCTCATTCTCATTCTCTCAAATTCCCAAACACAGACACACAGTCTACACAGAGGCCAGATCTCAAACCCTCAATTCTCAATCTCTCATCTCAAATCAAGATCTCGAACTCTCAATCTCCCTTCGACCGAGTGCCGACGGCATCGCCTCCCTCGACCCTCATCGCCTTCGGTGGCTCTTCATCGGTCATCACCTCGGTGACTGAGATCGCCTCCCTCGGCCAGGTCGACCTCATCGCCTCGAATTTTGAAAGTAAGTTCTTATGAGAATTTGGTAGAGAACGCCACTCTCTTTCTTTGATCCTTTGGGCTTTGAGACTCGCTTTATTTTCAATATTGGAGTAGCTTTTAAATTCATAAAGAGGGAGGCTTTGAGAAACTCAAAGAATATATGTGCAAAAATCGGATGTTATGTAAATTGTTAGAAGCTTTAACTCTTGTTGTAGTTTTTCTTTAATAATGGATATGGTAATATAAATAAAGCTTACGGTTGTTTTAATGCCATAAGGCTAGATCAAAATGGCTAAAGATATATGTGACGCCCCCAAAATTAGGTATACATCACCCATCTTGGGTCGCCAGATACATGATACAGAATTCAAATACAACTTACTAATACAATTTGCTATGTACAATACGACAAAACATAAACTGTGAGTTTGAATACAAATATTATCTACTAGAGATTATACAAACTCAAAAGGAGTCCTCATTACAATTATTATCACACTATTTCACATAATAGTGAGGACTACTAATGTTATCCTCTAGACCATCACTCCGTTCCTCGACTCGTCCCAGCTATATTCTCATTTCCTGAAGAGAACAGTGAAAGAAAGGGTGAGCTCAACTAGCCCAGTAAGAAATATTATGACTAAGATAATGCAGAATAAATTATCATTAGTCTCCAACAATGTTAAACTGATAAAATATAATAGATATCAAGTTTAACTGCAGCGGAACAAGCAATCCATTAAAAGAGTCAAGTAGAAAATAAAATCTACTATCTTTTATGATTAAAATGATTTTTCATCACTGTTATCGCTGAAACTCAGCTTAATAAATATTCCACATCATCGAATCACCCCTGCCTACGGCCAAGGATATTCTTTAGTATCACGACCACAATTATCCATGCACTACGGGCCAAGAATATTTGTGTATTCATTAATAGTCATGATCATGCCAACAACTGTCCATCAATGCACTACGGGCCAATGATGACTTTTACCACATCATTTGTAACATTACGATCATGATTACACCGATAATCCTCAGGTCATAATCATACCAAGTCCATCTATGCACTACAAAATACACAGATGACTTTCAACATAATATAAACATGAGGATGATGACAATGATATAAGAATTCAATAAAACAAGTTCAAGAATTAATTTGTCCAAGAACTACTAATGTCCAAATTGTCAACACGATCATTTGCTTTGTAGAGTTAAATTCAAGAATGATCGGAAGAATATTTCAATAAAAGATCTTTGGATGAAGCCGCAAATATTAAGGATATTTCACTAATTTCATGGAGTATAGAAGTCAAAACTTTAACCAACCGAGTATAATAAAGAATGGAATAACAAAAGAAATCACCGCACGTGCGGTACTTGATGCATAAAAGTTATTCCAATGTAATACTAAATAACGGAACCGTGTCGGTGAAATTAAATTGCAAGCGAGGATGTTCCAACGAAATAATAAAGAATGGAATAACAATGTAAATCACCATGCATGCGGTACTTCACATAGACGAGTTATTCCAATAGAATACTAATAAGGGCCGGAATCAGTCCCAAGCGTAAACATGCATGCATGTGATATTCCAATGAATAATAATAAAGATTTTAACCGAGTCCTGTGTAAAAGCATTTTACGAGATATTCCAATGAGAATAATAAAGATTTTAATCGTTCCGACGTAAAAGCGCATGAGCAGGATATTCCAAATGAGAATAGTAAAGGCGGAATAATAGAAGAATGTCACCAAGTATAGGGTAGATCATGATACAAGTTATTCCAACGAATAATAAGCAATGGAATAACAACAGTTCTCTTCATGAATAAGAAAGAATAACACCCCTTACGAATACAACAAATAATATTTCCTACCTTAAGAAGAAAATCTTTGGATATATAAGTGAGTGAAGTAGCAGAATACTTTCTTCTTTCTCTATAGTTTATCTCTCTAGAGTTCATTGAATTCGTAAGAAAATAATGAAGGAATGAGCTTATTTATAGAAAAATGGACTACGCATAGTAACTAACTCATGAACAGTCCAGATTGATTTACTTTAATCTGACGGTCCATATTTAAAGCAAAATCTTTTAAATAATATATATATATATATATATATATATATATATACAATTAATAATTGTACTCTTCCCCCCCCACTTGCCAACAAAGTCACAATAATACTCCCCCACGTTCCTTTCTCCTCCCCCACTTTACGATTACCAAATCTTTATATATATAAATATAAAGACAAAATTATAATATATATATATATATATATATATATATATATATATATATATATATATATCACATTATTATGTATTCACGGTTTACAACTTTGTGAACTCAAATCCCACCTCGATCTCATATTCCAAAGTCACACATGGGGCCTACATGTGGCCCCACCTTTATAATATTAAAAATTTTCTCTAGATTATTTTGAAAAAGCGGGTAACGGGGGTCCATAAAATAAGCAAAATTGAGTGACTTCTCACGTAAGCATCATAATAATCAATACCGTGTGCTACTACGCAACCACACGTATTTACGTACTTTTTACTAATGAGTAGTTCAACAGCTTTTAATCAGAAACTTCCGCCGTTATTTTTATAAAGTATTTTCGTCGCTTTCTCAATCGACAATAATTCCGTTGTGGGGTCCACCAATGATTGTGCTTAGTTGTACTAATATTCCTGTTAAAACGAATATTCCTCGACCAATCGAATATTATATAACAACTTGCGTACTTTGCAAAATTTATAAATATTACCCACAACTATTATATCAATTTCACTCCATAATATTCAAAATAATATTTTAGAAAATTCATCTTTATTCAAAAGTTTGGGGTTTTACTGATCTCCCTTCTTATGAAATTTAGCCCTCAAAATTAGAATGCGTGACACAGTATGTCAAAGAGGTAAGGATACCTTGATTTCATTTGATTCTAACTCCCAAGTCATTTCCTTAACATCGTGGTTTCTCCACAAAACTTTGACTTGAGGTATAACCTTGAATGCGTAGAATATGTTCCTTCTTATCCAAGATTTGAACATGAACCTCTTCATACGTCAAATCTTCCGCTATTTCGTCCGGCCCAACTCAATAATGTGGTTCGGGTCTTCCACATATTTACGTAACATGGATATGTGAAAACGTTATGAACACGAGACATCCTTGGCGGTAAAAGCGAGTTTATAGGCCACGCCCTACTCGATCAAGGATTAAAATGGGCGGTGAATCGAGGATTGAGCTTTCCTCTCTTTCCAAATCTCGTAACTCCTTTCCATGGAGCAACACATAACAACACATGATCTCCTATATCGAATTCCACGTCCTTTCGATGAACATCGGTTATAACTCTTTTGTCGATCTTGTGAGATTTTTATCGTTCTTAGGATCGTTTGAATCTTTTCCGTAGTCATACATTACCAACTTTGGTCCCAACAACGTTGCTTCACCCACCTCATCCGGCCTGACACCGGAGAACGACACTTTCTTCCATACTTTGCTTGAATGGAGCCATGCCAATACTTAGCGAGATAGTTGTTGTTGTAGGAAAACTCCACCAATGGTAAGAACTTGTCCCAACTTCCCTTGAAATCAAGGACACGAGTCTTAATAGATCTTCAAGAGTTTGAATAGTCCTCTCATTTGTCCGTCCTTACGAGGATGATATCTTGAGCTAAATTGTAAATCTTTGCCCATAGCTTTTTGCAAACTAACCCAAAATCGCGAAGTGAATCTTGGGTCTCGATCGAAAACTATGGATCTTGGCATACCATGCAATCTTACAACCTCGTTTATGTACATCACGAGCAAGACGTTCAAGTGTATAAGTTTCTCCGTATCGGTAAGAAATGAAGCGAAATCTATGCCTTGAGAAACTTTGGGAAGACCGATGCTTGAAATCCATGGTAATGTGCTCCACTTCCATTCGGAATTTCAAGTGGTTGCAATGGACCTTTTGGTACTTGATGCTCTGTCTTGACTTCGTTGACACGTTAGACACCTTGAGATAAATAGTCTTTCTCTCTCTTATGTGCCCCACACCAAAATGTATATCGAAGATTATGATACATTTTGGTACTCCCAGATGGATTGCAAGCATTGTGTGTTGTGTACCTCCATCATGATTTTATACTTTAAATCGAGGTCGTTAGGAACACAAAGTCTGGAGTTGACTCGAAGTATTCCTTCTTCATCGATTCTTGCTTTCGGTATCGTACCTTCTTGCACTTTCTTTGTCATACGCATCAGCTCCGGATCTGTAACTTGAGTAGCTTTAATTTTATCAATTAAAGTCGGTTCTACTCGTATATTTGCCATCATCATGTGGGTCCCTAGAGTCTTTATCTCTATCTCCATCCTTTGCAAGTCATACAAAATGGGCCTTTGCGTTGACAATATTGCACTCGTACCCGCATATGATCTTCTACTCAATACGTCAGCTACCATGTTCGCTTTTCCAGTATGGTATTGGATGGTATGATCATAATCTTTCAACAGTTCAAGCCAACGTCGTTGTCTCATGTTGAGTTCCTTTTGAGTGAAGAAATATTTGAGGCTTTTATGATCCGTAAAGATCTCCACTTTCTCCCCATACAAGTAATGCCTCCAAATCTTTAGTGCGAACCTGACAACACTTGAACTCTAAATCATGAGTAGGATAATTCCTCTCATATTCTTTGAGTTTTTAAGTGAGGCATAGGCTATGACTTTCCCATGTTGCATGAGAACACATCCTAACCCTTTGCACGAAGCATCACTTTGTAGATGACAAATCCCTCCAAGACCAAATGGTATTGTCGAGCCAGTCTTTGAAATGAGTCTCTCTTCTTGAAATGTCCATTCTTATTGTTTTGCCTCGATTACCACCAAAAGTGGTTAGCATTTACGCCTGTTGATTCCCTCCATGCTTGTTGTCACCGCTTGATGATACTCTCTCCTGGTATTATCATTTTGCTGCGTTTGCTCTCTCTTTTGGTTGCGTTGACTCGTTATCGCGCTCCACCAATTGAGCCCTATTTACAACATCTGAATACAAACACGGTTTATGAAAATAAGATGTTGACGTATCTCCGACTTCAAACCTCTTAAAAACATTCGCGCCATTCTCTCTTCATTATCCACCAGTGGGGACGCAAACCGGGATAACTCAAGTAAATTTTGCCTCGTATTGCACACGGTCATATTGTTTTGCTCCAATTTGATAAACTCCACCTCCTTCATGTGAAGAATATTTTCGGGAAAGTATTTGTCGTTGAACAGCTCTTGGAACTTCTCCCAAGACATCTTTAGGACGACAGGTTGAGTAATTATAGATTCCCACCGTATGTCGCCTCACTACAGCATGACATAAAAGCGGCAAAGGAACCTTTTGCTCCTCGAAGCATCCCAAGACATCAAATATCTTGGTGATCTGCTTTATCCATGCTTCCGCCATAAGTGGTTTTGGCTCTCCCTTAAACTTCGGTGGTCCCAGCTCCTTGAACTGTTTAGGGGTGACCGCCTGAGAGTTTCCAGTGTTTCCACCTACATTTTGGACAGGAGCCACTCTCGCCTGCTGTTACATGAATTGCATAAAGCCTTTGAACAATCCATCATTCATCATTTGGTCATTGTTGTTGTTTGCATGAGGATTGTCACCTTCCTGATGCACATTCTCCTGATTATTGTTATGTGGAGACTCAACGGTCTCTTGTGCTCCATTGCTATTCTCAACATTTTCAGATACTGTCACAAAACAAAGGTTAATTGACATGTAACATAATATATCTAAACTCTGACCAACCAATTTAAATACAAAATAAATTTAAGTAGGTCATACTAACGAAGGAATTCCCCGTCTCTCCCCTCCTAGTTCTAGTCTCACATCTTAGCCGAGGATCATATCCTAAGCTTTGATACCAACCGTGGCGCCCCAAAATTAGGTATACATCACCCATCTTGGGTCGTCGGATACATGGTATAGAATTCAAATACAACTTACTAATACAACTGTGTGCGTATGCAATCGACAAAACATAAACTATGAGTTTGAATACAAATATTATCTACTAGAGATTATACAAACTCAAAAGGAGTCCTCATTACAATTATTATCACACTATTTCACGAAATAGTGAGCGACTACTAATGCTATCCTCCTCGAACCATCACTCCGCTCCCCAGGCTCGTCCCGGCTATATTCTCATTTCACGAAGAAAACAATAGTGAAAGAAAGGGTGAGCTCAACTAGCCCAAGATGAAATATTATGACTAAGATAATGCAGAATAAATTATCATTAGTCTCCAACAATGTTAAACTGATAAAATATAATAGACATCAAGTTTAACTGCAGCGGAACAAGAAATCCATTAAAAGAGTCAAGTAGAAAATAAAATCTACTATCTTTTATGATTAAAAAGATTTTTCATCACTGTTATCGCTGAAACTTAGCTTAATAAATATTCCACATCATCGAATCACCCCTGCACTACGGCCAAGGATATTCTTTAGTATCACGACCACAATTATCCATGCACTACGTGACAAGAATATTTGTATATTCATTAATGGTCATGATCATGCCAACAAATGTCCATCAATGAACTACGGGCCAATGAGGTCTTTTACCACATCATTTGTAACATTACGATCGTGATTACAATACGAATAATCCACGGTCATAATCATACCAAGTCCATCTATGCACTCTCTGGCCACAGAAGACTTTCAACATAATATAAACATGAGGATGATGACAATGATATAAGAATTCAATAAAACAAGTTCAAGAATTAATTTGTTCAAGAACTACTAATGTCCAAATTGTCAACATGATCTTCGCTTTGTAGAGTAAAATTCAAGAATGATCAAAAGAATATTTCCATGAAAAGATCTTCGGATGAAGCGCAAATATCAAGGATATTCCACTAATTTCATGGAGTATAGAAGTCAAAACTTTAACCAATTGAGTATAATAAAGAATGGAATAACAAAAGAAATCACCATACATGCGGTACTTGCCATGATTGACAAAGTTATTCCAATAAAATACTAAATAACGAGAACCGTGTCGGTGAAATTCAAGACAGACATGATGTTCCAATAGAATAATAAAGAATGGAATAACAATGAAATCACCATACATGCGGTACTTGGCATGCGAGTTATTCCAACGAGAATACTAATAAGATCTGGAATCGGTCCGGCGTAAAAAGCGCATAGACATGATATTCCAAATGAATAATAATAAAGAGCGAGAACCCAATTAAGCGTAAAAACGCATTTGGATAGGATATTCAACAGAATAATAAAGATTTAAATTAGGTCCCAAGTAAACGCATGCATGTGATATATTCAACGAGAATAGTAAAGACGAAATAATAGAAGAATGTCACCAAGTATAGGGTGACTGCTAGTATACAAAAGTTATTCCAATGTAATAATAAGCAATGGAATAACAACATTCTCTTCATGAATAAGAAAGAATAACACTCCTTACGAATACAACAAATAATATTTCCTACCTTAAGAAGAAGAGTCTTTGGATATATAAGTAGTGAAGTAGCGAGAATACTTTCTTCTTTCTCTCTATAGTTTATCTCTCTAGAGTTCAAAGTGAATTAAGTAAGAAAATAATGAAGGAATGAGCTTATTTATAGAAAATGGACCGCATAGTAACTAACTCATGAATCAGGTCAGTTGATTTACTTTAATCGGACGGTCCATATTTAAAGCAAAATCTTTTAAATAAAATATATATATATATATATATATATATATATATATATATATATATATATACAATTAATAATTGTACTCTTCCCCCCACTTGCCAACAAAGTCACAATAATACTCCCCAATTCCTTTCTCCCTTCCCACTTTCTCGATTACCAAATCTTTATATATATATATATAAAAGACAAAATTTATAATATATATATATATATATATATATATATATATATATAATCACATTATTATGTATTCACTTGTTTATAACTTTGTGAACTCAAATCCCACCTCCAATCTCATATTCCAAAGTCACACATGGGCCCTACATGTGGCCCCACCTTTTATAATATTAAAAATTTTCTCTGATTATTTTGAAAAACAGTAAATGGGGGTCCATAAAATAAGCAAAATTGAGTGACTTCTTACGTAAGCATCAATAATCAATCTGGTAAGCTACTTATGCAACCACACGTATTTACATACTTTTACTACTGAGTAGTTCAACAGTTTTAAGCTGTAAAACTTCCGTAGTTATTTTCATAAAGTATTTTTGTCGTTTTCTCTCAATCCGACAATAATTACATTGTAGGGTCCACCAATGATTGTCTTGTTGTACTAATATTCCCTGTTAAAGCGAATATTCCCACCAATCAAATATTATATAACAACTTGCGTACTTTGCAAAATTTACAAATATTACCCACAACTATTATATCAATTTCACTCCATAATATTCAAAAATAATATTTATAGAAAATTCATCTTTATTCAAAAAGTTTGGGGGTTTACAATATATGTATTGTAGGTATGTATATAAACTGCACACTACCTGTTTGATTAAATGATCAAGAAGGTGCTGTTTTGATGTCAAAGCATATAAACTATGAATTTAAGTCCAAATTCGGTTATTACCTGAAATACCGAATTTACAATTCGATAATTCGGTATTCAGTTATTACCAAAGTTCGGTTATTAGTTCGGATATTGAAAATAGGAATATTTCAGTTTTTTGTTATAACCGAACCGAATGATCAGTCCTAGTGCAGTGTAGGACTGAACAAAAAACAGGTATAACCGAATAATCGAATCAAATTGAAATAATTTAACCAAAATTTCTTAATAATTCGGATATTTTTTTATAATTTGGTTATATCCGAATTGTTTTTCGGTTTACGGTTACTTGTTCGGGTTTCATTTTTGTATTATTCGGTCTACCCGAATACCGAATAAGCCTTATCTTAATAATACTCTCTCCGTCTCTGTCTTATCTCTTATCTCAGATTCTCAGATCTGATCTAAAACTCCCATTTCATCACTCTCAAAAGACAGATCTCGATTTCTCGTCTCTATATTAAACCGAATGATCACACCTGCTTACGGCCTTACCATTCATTATCTGCCACTTCTCTGCAATCATCACAATCAAAATATCTGGACACCCTGCTCAAACCCCATTCACAAAGAAAGCCTTATGACTCCATTTTCTAGTGAGAAAAAAAACCCTGAAACCATCTCCCGTTATAACTTTGATTTTCTACCTCCTCAACCCAAAAGAAAATATCATATCCTTCTTCAATCAAATGGGTGCCAATAAAATTACACTTACTTCTGTTTGTACGTATATAATCAAATCAGGTGAAGAAACCCAATCAGCCCAAATAATAATGGTGCCATCATCATCTGTCCCAAAATCCTCTGTTTGTTTCTTCAAGTCGAAGACCCGGACTCCGGCGGAGCTCGTCGAACGGTGATTGCTCGTCGCCTGTTTTCGTTTGTCGGAGATAGTGATTGCTCTGTTTGTTTTCTGTTTGTTTATCGGTCATGGGGAATGGGGTCGTGTGCTGAACTGCTATTATTAAGTTGGGCAAAGATGTTTGGTTGACAGTGGGTTGGGTGTTTATTGCTATTGTTGGGTTGGGTGCTTATTGCTATTTCTGTTATTTCCACTGGACTGGATGTTTATTGCTATTATTGGGCTTTCATGTGGGCTGAGTTTTATTTGGCTGGTGGGTTTCTTCTCTCAAATTCTGTTATTACCCGAATATCCGAATGTACAATTCGGTATTCGGTATTCGGTAATTCAGTTAGTTCCAAATTTCGGTTAGTGTTTCGGATAGTGAAATTATAAATAATTCGGTATTTGGTTATAACCGAATAGCTTGTTCGGTTCGGTTATAAACGAATGAGCACACCTAGTGCAGTGGAATAAAAATAGTAATTTATTGGTTTCAAAATTAGAGATATGATTTGAATATTAAATTTTAAATTAATATAAATTTATTTAATTTTAATTCATATAATTATTATAATTATAAAGTAGACAACAAAAATTATTAATTAAAAAAGTTATTTCATTATAAATTTTTATAAGTCATACTAATTTTAAAATTTAATATGTTGTCGTTTCACCTTACAAATTAAATTGTATCTCTAATTTTAGAACGAAGAGAGTATTAAATTAGATACGAAAATAGTTTAATACTTTGTGAGTTTGTATTAGATTTAAGATTGAATATTACAAATCATCACATGGAAAATTAAAGAAAAATGAAAAATAAATGATACACGATATATGTTTATCAAATTGTGGAATCTTATTTGTCTGATGTATTCATATATGTGTCTCTCATATTTTAAAATGATATACACACCAAACAATATTTTTATAGTTATTCTAACTGCTATAACATGAGTTTAAACATATTATACTTAAAACATTAATCAAACCGAATTGCTAATAAATTCTTAACCCTAAATACATATTACGCTTGGTCATTAATTAGACTCACTAAAATATGAATTAATCCCAACACTTTTTAAAGTACTTTAATTTTAATTTAAAGAGAGTTTTGCTAAAAAAACACAATTAATATTTTTCGGTTAAGATAACCACTCGACAAAAGCATTCTTAAAGAACTATAATCAAATATTTATATTCTTAGTATGAAATGTTTTTATATAAGACCCCAACTTTTATGAATAAAGATTAATTTTTCTTGAAATATATTTTTGAATATTATGGTGTGAATTTGATATAATGTTATAGTTGTGAGTATTATTTATAAATTTTGCGAAGTAAGCAAGTGGTTATATAATATTCGATTGGTCAGGGAATATTCATTTTAACAGAGAATATTCGTACGACGACACAATCATTGGTGGACCCCACAACGAAAGTATTATCGTAGTTAGCAAACGACATAATTATCTTTTTATAAAAATAACGGCGAAAAGTTTTACCGTTAAACCGTTGAACTACCCTAGAGAAAAAGTACGATAATATCGTGGTTGTATAGTAGCTGCGGTATTGATAATTGATGCTTACATGAGAAGTCACTCGATTATACTCAATTATTACTACAATAATTCTTTGCATAATATCTCTCATATTATTGATTCAATTATTGTCACAATATCATTATATAATATTTTATATTATTAAATCAATAATTTAGGCGACAAAGTTATTCATATTATTATTTGCAATATTGACAATGTATAGAAAGTTCGCATCGAGGAGAGGTTTGGTCACCCAATTGCACGCCAATAGGGAGAAAATCCTTATCGGAAAGCCCCTCTTTCCAGGAATGATCCGGTTGTTAAATATTGTGAGTTATAATATTAATGATGAATAAGTTCGTGTTGATTAAATATGAAATTGATATTTTCATTGTGTTGGGATTATTAGTGTTAGTGGAAATCGACATCTATTTCAATAATAATGGATGTCTGGAGGTTATATTGACCAATCGGGTAATTAATCGGATAAATGAGCATTTAATTGCTATTAATTCACATGCTTATAACTATTTGTTCACATGCATGTACTATTAGGGGAGGTGGTGCAAGATTGATAATACTTGCATGACTAAATTAAAAATGGAGGTATAGATGAAGGTACTATACTGTAATTATTATTTTTACATGATTGTACTATTGATTCACATGATTGTACTATTGATTCACAAGATGTACTATTAGGGGAGGTGGTGCAAGTTTGATAATACTTGTAGGACAAAATTAAAAATGAAGGAAAAGATGAAGGTATTATACTGTATTATTTCGAGTCCCAAAATGTGCAATTATCGAAACTATATCTTCCTATAAATAGAAGCTCATTCTTCTTTCATTCTCACCAATTCACTAAGACTCACAAGAGCAATTATAGAAAGAGAATCTATAAAGAGAGAAGCGTTAGAGAGAAAGTAGAAGAGAAGTCTGCTACCTCACTATTCTAGTATCCAGTCTTCTTCGGAGGTAAGGTGTAAGACCCCGAATTTTATAAAATAAAAGTATTTAATTTTTCTTATAATTACTATTCAGTAAATGGTTAAATTGATAAAAAGGTTAAAGTTAAGGGTGATATATGTAAATATTTTAAATAAGCAAGTGGTTATAAAATACTCATTGTTGTTGGGAAATATTCGTTTGGTCGTGGAATATTTTTACTGTCGGAGAATATTCGTACGACGGCGCAACCATTTGTGGGCCCTATAACGGATAATTGTCGGATGAAGAAAACGACAAGTTTGAGTTTTTATAAATAACGGCGTAATGGTTACCGTTAACACTGTTGGAATACCCGGTGGTTAAAATACAATAATACGCCAGATATCTAAAGAAGACACCGTATTGCACAATATTATTGAATTATTGATTCTTATGTAAGAAGGCACTACTCAATAATTATTACAGTAATTACTGTTCAATATTTTATTTTATTGATTCAATAATTCTTTGCGTTGATATTTTATATTATTGTTGTTCAATAATTGTCATCAAGCCAAAAGATATCTCATTATCAGATCAATAATTCATATTATTTGAATAATATTATTAGATAGCATTATTGGCAATGTCTAAAGAAGTTCTATCTAAGAAAGGGGTTTGGTCATCTAATTGCCCGCCAATAAGGAGAAATCCTTATCGGAAAGCCCCCTCTTTCCTGGGAACGACCTAATTGTCATAATTGTGATTCTGTAATATTATTTGTGAATAATTAGTTATTAATTTATATGATAAGGAAATATTTATTTTATGTGGATATAAATGATGGATATATTTATTTTATGTGATTATAAATGAAGGAATTAATGCTGAGGTGTTTTATCAGTATTTTGTCGGAATGGAGGTTTTGAAAATCGTCCGTATGTGGATTTCAGTCATTTTTTGTTTGGAAGTTGGAAAAAATTAAACTTACAAAGTTGTAGAGAATTAAATTTCCAATGGAAAGCACATGAGATTCGAATTTTTCTGATAAAAAGGTTATTTATTATGAATTGTTGAAGTTTCAGAAAATAAAATGTTTTTATTAAAAATATGGTGGGACCCCACTTTTGGTTGGTGAGTAATGAAATGTGCTGAAATTTAATTTCAAAAGTGGTGGGCTTGAATAGTAGCAGGTAAAGCCATCGGTGGCGTGTCAAGTCTCTGCCTTGCTGTTCTAACATTTTCCTATAAATAGGGTGCTGAGTTAGAATTGAAAATCACACCAGAAACAAGTTTTCTCTCTTTCTCTCTCTATATTATCGAGTATATTTTCTGAGTATTTAGATACTTTGTGAGTTTCTATTCATCAGTGCAAGTTTCCTTCAACCTTAAACCGATATTCCGATCAAAAGTACTTTTATTTTGAGGTAAGGGTCATTATTATGGTAAGGGATAGTAAGGGATGTTATTTTCTTCATAATGATGTTATTCTTTCAATATCGTTATACTGAAATATTGGTATGGATTTTATTATGGAATTTCTACCTTTTTCATGTCGGGGTTACTATTTACATATACGGTACTATTCACGTATACGGCACTATTCATGTATATGAAACTATTTACGTATATGATATTATTTACGATATCTGATCTTATGTCGAATCTGAGTACTATTCACGAGTTACTATTCACAAGTTACTATTCACGAATACTATTCACGCATAAAATTGGTTTCTTTTTAAACCAAATTATCGTTGATTTATGAATCTTACTCTTGAAATTAAATGCGATTGTTGATCATATTGTTTTTATTATCATATATAACATTTTATAATCCTCGGTGATGAAATTTCTCTTTTACTTGAGTGTAAAGATGGGTAGATTATTGGTATGATCGTGACTATGGGTTCTTTTTGGCCAGTAGTGCAAAGTTGAATTGTTGACTGGTATAATCATGACCATTGAATTTATAATTAAATATCTTTAGCTTAAGTGCAAAGGTGAATTGATCAACATGGTTATAATTATTGTTTATATAGATTCTGAAATGATTATATATTTCTTTGAGATATTAATATCTTTGGCCTGTAGTGCAAAGATGATCTGTTGTTGAATATCTTTGGCATGTAGTGCAAAGATAACCTATTGTTGAATATCTTTGGCCAGTAGTGCAAAGATGAACTGTTGACGAATATCTTTGGCTCGTAGTGCAAAGATGAATTTATTAGTATGATTATGAACAGGAACTATGATTTGGTATAACCATGATCTTTGATGTTTCAGGTAAAGACAGGTGATGAAAATTATCTTCGTCCTGGATGAGAAGAGGAATTTAGAACCACAATTATGATTATGAGTTATTCATATGATTGTGGACCAGAACTGTTGATAGATGTTACATGGATAAAATATTGATGATGGACTTTTAAATCTTAGAAGATAGTAGAATTCTTTCTCTATTTGACTCTTCTAATGGATTGCTCATTCCGCTGCAACTATGGTTGAAATTTTTTATCATCTACCATATATTCTAAATCTCTGATTTATTGCTGATGAAGGCTATTGATAATTTATTTATCTTTAGTCATGATATTCTTTACTGGGCTAGTTGAGCTCACCCTTTTGCTTCACAATTCCTTTCGGAGTAATAAGAGTGTAAATTTGCCTTGAGAAACTGGGGTAATAGGGGAATAGATCGGTGGTCTCTAGCGGTGCAAGTTCTCCATAAACAAGATATAAAAAAAGTCGTTGTATTTTATACATCATTTAGTAGTTTATATTTGGTGAATCAAATAGGGTGGGCGAACCCAACGTTGGAAGGTGTTTTGCCACTATCATACAAGATGTCTAATGACATACAACCTCGTGTTATCATAAGACAGGGTTGTGCACATCCACTTGCTGAGTATATCTACGAGCACTACCTATATAATCTTAGTGTTTGGTTGAAGTATAATTCTTAATTAGAGACAGTGGAGATAATGATATGTCAAGAGAAGACTCACCATTGGAAAGAATATGATAGTAATCTTCTCATTTTTCTTTGGGGTCTATTGGGTCAACCAAGGATAATTCTGTGGACATATGATATCTATCATAACCTAGATGCATGGCCTCCCATGTACGAAGGTTTCCTTGAGCACTTCCCAAAGATTTTAATTTCTAAAATAGTTATTGATTGTACATTTATGTAAGGTGCCATTGTGACGTGCTATCCAAGGTTGGGATGAGAGTCACAGTTGGTATATATTTGTATCAAAACTCATAACATATGTGTTGTTGTATTTTGCACGACAATTGTTGTAATAAAGTTGTAGTTGTTTTCTATACCATGTAATTGGCGACTCAGAATGGGTGATGTATACCTATTTTGGGGGTGTTACATAAGGGATATTATTTTGTTCAGTATTCATAGGAATAATATTTTCTTCTATACTCTGTAGTATGTGAGTAATACTATTTCGTCACGGATTCCTGATTATACCATCATTTTGTTAAAGTATTGCTTCTATACTCTGTGAAATTAGTAGAATATCCTTGAAATTTGCGCTTCATCTAGTATCGTTTCACAAGGATATTTTCTACACATTCTTGTTAAATTTTAAGCTTTTCATGCCGGAGTACTATCCATGAGTAGTATTCATTTTTTGCTAAGACTATTCACAAAGTACTATTCACGGTACTATTCACAAAGTACTATTCACGGTACTATTCACAAAATACTATTCACGACAGTACTATTCACAAAAGTACTATTCACTTGATACTACTCCCAAAGTACTATTCACTCTCGGTACTATTCAATTCATAGGGAATTATTCATGACAACAATTGATTTCTTTCTTTGTCAAATCATTTTTGATACAATATTATTCTTGAATTTTACTCCACAAAGCAAAGATCATGTTGACAATTTGGACATTATTGAATTCTGGATAAATTAAGTTATAAATCTTTTAAAATTTATCCTTTATTTTCTTTTAATTGAATTCTTATATCATTGTCATCATCCTCATGCTTATATTGTGATAAAAGTCATCTGTGGCTTACGTGCATAGATGTACTATTGTTCGTATGATTATGACCATGGATTATTCAATATAATCACTACAAGAAAAAGGCCTAACAGCGACTAATACTATTAGCGACCGACATCTGCGACCGTGATTTCATCCCATCGCTATTATATATCAGCGACCGCATGCGGTCACTAATACAAATTTGCCTCTCAAATTTTGGCTGGAAATGTTGGCGCGTATATTGCCTGCGACCACTTAACATCAGCGACCGCATACGGTCGCTGATAAGTCCATGTCATTAAATATTAGTCATGACGCGTGATCGATGATGGCGTCGTGATCAAACTAAATGTAATCGATGATCGTGCATTCGCCACATACGCAGATGAAGAAAAACAGAGGGCGTAGTATAGAGAGAGAAGAGGGAGAAGAGAAGAAGGAGAAGACTGCTGCCATCGTTTCCGCAACCGCTACCGTCGCCATCACCGCCGCTGCTTAAACCACTGCCACAGGTAATATCAACCAAAACCCTGAACAAATAACTCTTTTTTTCATACCACTAAACAAATTATGTGAATCTGAACAAATTGTACCCTATAGTTTAGACTCAAAATCAATTTGCAATCCTGGATGAATGCATTTTGAAATGCATTTTGATGAGTTTCAATTGTTATAAAAATTATGGTGTTTAATCCTAGATGAATGCATTTTGGGGCTATAACCACCCAACTTTTGGTTTCTTTTAATCTGTGGACTGACTATCAGACTAACTATATGAGTAATATGAGTGCTAGAAGCTTAATACTCTTATGGAATCTCAAGATAATATGAAAAAGGGGGGGATATCAACCGTTCCAAAAAATATAGGAATATGAATTGGACAAATTTTGAAATGGTTAGAAATATTGAAGCTTATGATGCAAGTGAGGTTGGAGTTCATGTTATAATCATGAGGAATCATTCCTATTGAGATGAATTTTGAACAAAGACAACAAGTGTTTTAATCTTTAAAATTGTGTCAGATGACATTGATACTGAGGATGAAGAGTTATTGATCAATCGACACCTAATCAAGAAGTAGATGATGGTTATGAATCATGACTTGTGACACCCCCAAAATTAGGTATACATCACCCATCTTGAGTCGCCAGATATATGGTACGTAATTTAAATACAACTTAATAATACAATCTGTAGGTACAATAATGACAAAACATAAACCGTGAGTTTGAATACAAATATTGTCTCACTAGAGATTATAAAAACTCAAAAGGAGTCCTCATTATAATTATTATCACACTATTTCATGTAATAGTGAGGACTACTAATGCACCATCTAGACCATCACTGCTCCCCCGACTAGTCCCCAAATATGCTCTCATTTCCTCAAGAGAACAAAGGAAAGAAAGGTGAGCTCAACTAGCCCAAAGAAGAAATATTATGACTAAGATAATGCGTAATAATTTATCGTTAGCCTTCAACAAAGTTAAACCGATAAAATATAATAACTATCAAGTTTAACTCATAATGAAATAAGCAATCCATTAGAAGAGTCAAGTAGGGAATAAAATCTACTATCTTCTATGATTTAAAAGGTTTTTCATCACTTTTATCACCGGGACTCAAATTAATAAATAATCCACATCATCGAATCACCCCGCACTACGGCCAAGGATATTCTTTAGTATCACGACCACAAATTATCCATGCACTACGCCAAGGACATCCGTATTCATTAATGGTCATGATCATGCCAACAACCGTCCATCAATGCACTACGGGCCAATGAGGACTTTTTTCTCACATCATTTGTAACATTACTACCATGATTACACCGAATAATCCCTCGTCATAATCATACCAAGTCCATCTATGCACCACAAAGCCACGATGACTTTCAACAAAATATAAACATGAGGATGATGACAATAATATAAGAATTCAATAAAACAAGTTCAAGAATTAATTTATCTAGAACCGATAACGCCCAAATTGTCAACATGATATCGCTTTGTAGAGTAAAATTCAAGAATGCTCGTAAGAATATTTCCATGAAAAGATATCGATGAAGCGCAAATATCAAAGATATTCCACTAATTTCATGGGTATAAGTCAAAGTTTTAACCAACCGAGTATAATAAAGAATGAAATAACAAAAGAAATCACCATGCATGCGATAGTATCACGATACAGCAAAAATTATTCCAATGTAATAATAAAGGATGGAATATTCCGAGTCCAATAAAAATGCAACTGTGTTATGTGATGATATTCGACATAATAATAAATAATGGAACTGTGTCCCACAGAACGCATGCATGTGATATTCCGGCTGTAAAATAATAAAGAACGGAATATTAGATGAATGTCACCATGTATAGGTAGCACAGATACAAAAGTTATTCCAAAAGAATAATAAATAATGGAATAATGTAAGTTCTCTTCATGAGTACAAAAAATAACATCCTTACCGTAAAAAGAACCGAATATAAGAGTAGGGAAGTAGCGTAATACTTTTTTCTATAGTTTCTTATAATTCTCTCTCTAGAGTTTCAAAGATTCGTAAGAAATAATGAAGGAATGAGCTTCTATTTATAGAAGAATGGACCGATAAGAATTAACTTATGAACGGTCCAGATTGATTTACTTTAAACGGATGATCCATATTGGTTTACTATTAAAACTTAAAACAACGGTCCATACCGATTTACTATTAAAACTTTAAACCAAATGATCCATATTGATTTACTATTATAACTTCCACCAATGGTCCATATTGATTTACTATTATATCTTCAACCAACTATTCAAAAAATTAGCACATCTCTTCATGGAATAATATTGTACCCAAAAATAATTTGGACCGAAAATAAATATATCTTACTAGTGAATAGTACTTATGAATAAGAACTCGTGAATAGTAACTCGTGAATAAGAACTCATGAATAGTAACTCGTGAATAATAAATCATAAATAGTAACTCGTGAATAAGAATTCCATACACTAAAAGTGTCCCTAATACCCAATCGAACAATATATCCTCCGTGACATCAATTATACTAACACAAATAAGTCCAACACAATGGAACTATAAAATTCATCTTTAATCAACACGAACTTATTCATCATTAATATTATAATTCACAATATTTAACAACCGTGTCGCTCCTGTGAAAGAGGGGCTTTCCGATAAGGATTTCTCCTTATCGCGCAGCAATTAGGTGACCAAACCTCTCCTCGATGTAACTTCTAGACATCATCAATATTGCAAATAATAATATGAATAACTTTGCCGCCTCAATTATTGATTTAATAATATATCATATAATGCATATGATATCGTAAATAATAATTGAATCAATAATATGAGAAATATGATGCAACAATTATCGTAGTAATAATTGAGTATAAATGAGTGACTTCTCACGTAAGCATCAATAATCAATACCGTAAGTATTATCGTAACTACGCCAGACATCGTATTTTTACTACCGGTAGTTCAATGCTTTTAACGGTAAATACCTCCGTTATTTTCATAAAGTATTTTTGTCGCTTTTCTCAATCCGATAATAATTCCGTTGCTGGGTCCACCAATGATTGTGATGTTGTATTTAATATTCCCTTTAAAACGGAATATTCTTTGACCAATCGAATATTATATAACCACTTGCTTACTTTTGCAAAATTTGTAAATATTACCCACAACTATAACATTACATCAAATCAACAATAATATTAAAAAAATTATTTCGAGAAAATTAAATCTTTATTCATAAAATCTGGGTCTCACAATCTCCTCTCCTTATGAAATTTTGCCTCGAAATTTACGTACGCACTCGGTATGCCAATGTGAGAGGATACCTTGACTTCACTTTAAATTCTAACTCTTGAGGTATAACCTTTGAGCGTCGAATATGATCCTTCTTATCCAAGATGTTAACACGTATCTTCTCATACGCTAAATCTTCCGCTATCTCGCTCCTAGGCCTCTAAATTAATAATGTGGTTCGGGTCGTCCATATATTTACGTAACATCGATATGTTAAAAATGTTATGAACACGCCGACATACTTAGCGGTAAAACGAGTCTATAGCCCACAGCTCCTACTCGATCAAGGATTTCAAATGGGCCAATAAAATCGAGGGTTGAGATTTCCTCTCTCATCAATTCTTGCTTCTATAATAACGCCTCTTGAACCTTCTTCTTCACATTCATCACCTCCGAGTATGTAGCTTGAGCAGCTTTTAACTTTATCGATTCAAGTTTATTCTAATCAGATATTCGTTATCTTCACGTGGGTCCCTAGTAGTCTTTAACTCTATCTCCATCATTTGTAAGTTATATGAAATGGGTCTTTGTGTTAACAACATCACACTCAGAAATGCATACGATCTTCTACTCAACGCGCGCCTACCACGCTTCATTTTTCCCACGATGATATTTAATGGTACGATCGTAATCTTCAACAAATTTTGCCAACGCTCTTTGCACATTACATTTTCGCTTTAGGTGAAGAAAATATTTGAGGGTTTTAGAAATGGGTTTTGTACTTTGGGTCAATACAAAATTTGATTTCACGCCTAGGGTAAGCTAAGAAGTCTTCAAGAATACGCCAGAAATTTATTAACAATAGAAATATCATTCAAAACTATGACTCTCATCCAAGACTTGGATATCACGTCACATTGATACCTATCAACTTGCCACCGCCATTCACGACGCTACCTACGTAAAAGTCCGCTTCTTCGGCATTCCACACAAGAAAGTCAACAACGAAAGGATCGGGCTCTTTTATTTATGGCTTGATATGACAATGATCGACTTTAGTGGTTTGGTTACTTTAAATTCGCATAACAAAGTTGGTTAGAGTATGAAAGCTAACAACCTTATGAAA
Source organism: Panax ginseng (assembly GCA_020205605.1). Taxonomy (NCBI): domain Eukaryota; kingdom Viridiplantae; phylum Streptophyta; class Magnoliopsida; order Apiales; family Araliaceae; genus Panax; species Panax ginseng. Next base: position 17,077,970 of record CM035142.1, on the reverse strand, counting down.
AGCATGATGAGTAGTTAACCAATCGTTTCCAAAAAATCACATCAAAGGCAAGTATTTTCAAAGAGATAAGATCGACAGTAACGTGAAAGTGTTGATTTGAACAAGATTTATAAATAAAGGAGATAACGAAGGTTTCTCCCAACTGAAGTTTAAATAGATATATCAAAGTCTAACTTCTCCGGAGTTAACTTCAAACATTGAACACAACTAGGTGCAATAAAAGAGTGAGTAGAACCGGTATCTAACACTGTATAGACTTCGCAAGAGTTTATGACTAACATACCCGTGATAATTTTATTCATGTTCCTCGTCACAAAAAAAAATGCTCTCTCTTAAACTACCGGCTTTGGCTTGTCTGGGACATCCTTTGGTGCCTCCATCCTAGCTGAACTTGTCTTCGGTGAACGACAAAATCGGGCTAAGTGACATTCACTTCCACAATTATAGCATGCTTTGGATGGCATCGCGCAGTTTGGACTGATGTGTCCCTCCCCTCCGCATTTGAAGCGTATGATAGGCGGTCGTTCTCCTTCCTTAACAACGGGTGATGGTGCTGACGTCTTTCCATCATTGTTGAATCTCCTCTTCTTAAAATGTCCATTCTTATTATTTTGACCATGATTACCACCGAAGTGGTTACCATTTCTGGCATGTTGATTCCCACCATGCTTATTGTCAACGCTTTGATGATTGTTATCACTGGTATTATCATTTTTCCTACCGCTTCTTTTTGGTTACGCTTGACTCGTTATCGCTACCCACTAATCGAGCCCTATTTACAACATCCTAATACAAACACGCTTTATGAGAAATAAGATATCGACGTATCTCCGACTTCAAACCTCTTAAAAACATCCGCGGCATTCTTTCTTCATTATCAACCAAGTGGGACGCAAATCGGGACAACTCTAAAAACTTGGCTTCGTCATCGTGACACTGGCCATGTTGTTTTGCTCCAACTTGATAAATTCCACCTCCTTTATGTGACGAATGCTTTCGAAAGTACTTGTCATTGAATGCTTTGAACTTCTCCCAAGACATCTTCGAAGTCGTCAGTCAGTCAATACGCTTTTACGATTCCCACCAAAGATCGCTTTCTTTCACGCAATATAAAGGTGGCAAAGGAACCTTTTGCTCTTCGGAGCATCCCAAGACATCAAATATCTTGGTGATCTTCTTTAACCGCGTCTTCGCCTTAAGTGGTTCTGGCTTTCCCAAAAACTCCTGTGGTCCTAGCTCCTTGAGTTGCTAAGCGGTGACCAACCGTGAGTTACCATTATTTCCTCCTGCATTATGCACAGGAGCCGCCTTCGCCTGATGTTGCATGAATTCTAAAAAGCTCTTAAACGTACAATCGTTCGTCAATTGATCAGTGTTGTTGTTTATAGGAGGATTATTGCCATCCTGTTGCATATTGTCCTGATTATTGATCTGTGGAGAATCAACGGTCTCCTGTGATCCATTGCTATTCTCAACATTCTCGGATGTCATTTTTAGATACTGCCACAAAACAAAAGGTTAATTGACATGTAACATATTATACCTATATTCTGACCGACCAATTAAATACCAAATAAACTTAGGTAGGTCATACTAGCAAGGAATTCCCCTGCCTCTCCTCCTAGTTCTATTCTCACATCTCAGCCAGGATCATATCCCTAAGCTTTGATACTCAACCGTGACGCCCCAAAATTAGGTATACATCACCCATCTTGAGTCGCCAGATATATATGGTACAAAATTTAAATACAACTTAATAATACAACTGCTGTACAATACGACAAAACATAAACCGTGAGTTTGAATACAAATATTGTCTACTAGAGATTATACAAACTCAAAAGGAGTCCTCATTACAATTATTATCACACTATTTCACGTAATAGTGAGGACTACTAATGCACCATCTAGACCATCACTGCTCCCCGACTAGTCCCCACCCTACGCTCTCATTTCCTGAAGAGAAAAGTGAAAGAAAGGGTGAGCTCAACTATCCCAGTAAGAAATATTATGACTAAGATAATGCAGAATAATTTATCATTAGCCTTCAATAGTGTTAAACTGATAAAATATAATAACTATCAAGTTTAACTCATAAATGAACAAGCAATCCATTGTAAGAGTCAAGTAGGAATAAAAATCTACTATCTTCTATGATTTAAAAGGTTTTTCATCACTTTTATCGCTGGGACTCAGCTTAATAAATAATCCACATCATCGAATCACCCCTGCACTACGACCAAGGATATTCTTTAGTATCACGACCACAAATTATCCATGCACTACGGGCCAAGGACATTCGTATTCATTAATGGTCATGATCATGCCAACAACTCGTCCATCAATGAACTACGGGCCAATGAGGACTTTTTCACATCATTTGTAACATTACTACCATGATTACAATCAATAATCCTCGGTCATAATCATACCAAGTCCATCTATGCACCACAGCCACATGACTTTCAACAAAATATAAACACGAGGATGATGACAATGATATAAGAATTCAATAAAACAAGTTCAAGAATTAATTTATCTAGAACCGATAACGCCCAAATTGTCAACATGATACCGCTTTGTAGAGTAAAATTCAAGAATGCTCGTAAGAATATTTCCATGAAAAGATATCGATGAAGCGCAAATATCAAAGATATTCCACTAATTTCATGGGTATAGAAGTCAAAGTTTTAACCAACCGAGTATAATAAAGAATGGAATAACAAAAGAAATCACCATGCATGCGATAGACCGCACATGCAAAAGTTATTCCAATGTAATAATAAAGGATGGAACTAAGTCCCACAGAACGCACGTATAATATTTTTCAATGGAACCAGTCCGAACGCATGATATATTCTACGTAATAATAAATAATGGAACTGTGTCCCACCAGAACGCATGCATGCATGTGATATTCCAATGTAATAATAAAGAATGTCCCACAGAATATTAGAAGAATGTCACCATGTATAGGGTAGTCACCATATAGGGTAGCTCATAGATATGTGTTATTCCAACAAAATAATAAATAATGGAATAATGTAAGTTCTCTTCATGAGTACAACAAATAACATCCCTTACCGTAAAAGAACTGAATATAAGAGTAGGGAAGTAGCAGAATACTTTTCTATAGGTTCTCTTATAATTCTCTCTCTAGAGTTTAAGTGAATTCGTAAGAAATAATGAAGGAATGAGCTTCTATTTATAGAAGAATGGACCGTGATAAGAATTAACTTATGAACTATCCAGATTGATTTATTTTTAAACGAACGATCCAGATTGGTTTACTATTAAAACTTAAAACAACTATCCATACCGATTTACTATTAAAACTTTAAACCAAATGATCCATATTGATTTACTATTATAACTTCCACCAAATGTCCATATTGATTTACTATTATATCTTTAACCAACTATTCAAAAAATTAAGACATCTCCTCATGGAATAATATTGTACCCAAAAATGATTTGGACCAAAAATAAATATATCTTACGGGTGAATAGAACTCGTGAATAAGAACTCATGAATACTAACTCGTGAATAGTAACTCATGAATAGTAAATCGTGAATAGTAACTTATGAATAGTAACTCATGAATAGTATCTCGACACAAAAAAAGTGTCCCAAATACCCAATCGAACAATATATCCTCCGACATCAATTATACTAACACAAATAAGTCCAACACAATGGAACTATAAAATTCATCTTTAATCAACACGAACTTATTCATCATTAATATTATAATTCACAATATTTAACAACCGTGTCGCTCCTGTGAAAGAGGGGCTTCCGATAAGGATTTCTCCTTATCAAGCGCAAATTAGGTGACCAAACCTCTCCTCGATAGAACTTCTAGACATCACAATATTGCAAATAATAATATGAATAATTTGTTTGCCGCCTCAATTATTGATTTAATAATATATCATATAATGCGATGATACCGTAATAATAATTGAATCAATAATATGAGAAATATGATGCAAAGAATTACTCAGAGTAATAATTGAGTATAGTTTAAGTGACTTCTCACGTAAGCATCAATAATCAATACCGTGCTGCTATTACTATGCAACTACGCCAGACATCGTATTTTTTTACTACCGGGTAGTTCAACAGCTTTTAATGGTAATACCTCCGCCGTTATTTTCATAAAGTATTTTTGTCATTTTCTCAATCCAACAATAATTCTGTTGTGGGGTCCACCAATGATTGTGTCATTGTACGAATATTCCCTGTTAAAACGAATATTCCCTGACCAATCGAATATTATATAACCACTTGCTTACTTTACAAAATTTGTAAATATTACCTACAACTATAACATTACATCAAATCAACATCATAATATTAAAAAAATATATATATATTTCGAGAAAATTAAATCTTTATTCATAAAATCTGGGGTCTCACATAACTCATATACCCCTACTAATCCGGATGATCGGATTTTTATTCATATTCAAGCTCCTCCGAATAGCACGTACGTCTCGTATCATTTATATATAAGCATTTTAGATTCCATTTATACAAGATATATAGAACTTAGATGTAAATTGCTTTAATATATCTACTTATCATTAATATAAATTGTTGTATACTATAGTGATTTTTCAGATAATAAGATCGTCAAGTGCATATCACAGCTGTGTTTATAGAATTGGCCTACACCTATCGCCCACAAGGATGTTGTTTGGGCTGAATTTCCAGTATGTTTTTTTTAATTATGACAAATAATATAATATTCTAATTAAGGATAATTGTTTAGTAATGTTATTATTATTATTTTATTTGCAGAAAAGGTATAGATGGGAGGACGCATTGCTTCAAAGTGATTCGTACATTATTCTCGCGTAAGTGGGCATCCGCACTCAAGGATAATTTGAACAAAGAACGACAAAAAGCCCTTCACAATGCCGAGATCGACCATCCAGGCCAGGGAGAGGATTACACTCACGAGCATCGCTTCGGTGGTGCGCCCGATCTATATAAATTTGAGATGCCACGAATAGAGAGAGTCGAGACCGGGTGAAAAGATAAAAAGACTCGCCGCCACCAATGCTCCCCTGTACTCGATGGCGAAAAGGCTAAAGGAACATACAAGTGGCGAAAGATTTTCACAATTGCAAAGATATAACCGCCAGGTACGATTTACAAGTTTTAATATGTTTACAATCATGAATTATAGAAAATATATCACATTTTGCTTAGTAATATTGTGCTATTTTTTGTATAGAGTCTCGACTCTCAAGGTCACCTATCCATTGGTTGATGTGTACGTACACCCGTGATGGTTCCGGCCTCGATGCTATCCAGATAATGCAGTAATAAGTTTTAACAACTTGATCTTGTTTATCAATGCTTACGTAATTTATTTTAACTATTTAATTGTTAACATGATGACGTGATACTTATAAGCGTTTATTGAATGAGCTTTCAAAGGCACTCCACGTCCGCCTATTTATCAAGAGTTGTGGGAGAGGGCGTCTGTTGTGAAGAAGAACTACATTAAAGGTCAAGGACAATGACGACGCCCATTCTTTAGTGGCTCAGGCTGCTCTTCTACCCAGTCTTCACAGTCATCGAGTCATACATCTATTCATATTTTGACTAACTGTGTGAGAGCTATATGTCGAGATCGAGATCTTCTGAAGATACTGGGCGGGCATCTAGGGCTCGAAGTCCCCGATGAGTTAGTCAAGAAGCGAAGGCAGCAAAGCAGCAGCAGGACAGCATGGGGATGACGACGAGGAATAAAATCAATTTATTGTATATATTGTCGTAATATATACCAGTATCAACATAGTTACTATATTTGTAACTTGTTTTATTATTTTGTTAATTAGAGGGTGATCAAGGAGGCGATTATGCTTGACGTACCTACTTTAGTGTTGTTTTGTAGTTATTTGATAAGCTTGTACTTGTATATTCATTCTGCAAAACAGTGATGTATGTTACTTAAACAATATTAGATTTGTTTATATTTATTCAATTCATATTGGTTTTTAAAGGTTTGTATACTAGTTTGGTGTATGTGTCGATGGACGATGGATGTTTATATTGTTGTGCATGCTGTTTATATTGTTGTGTATGTGTGTTGGGATAAAGCAGGTACAAAACAGGTACATGTTTTTGGGAATTCTGCAAAACAGCAAAAATCTGGTTTTCATTTTTTTTTGTAGATCAACATCGCGATGCGTCACCGATAGTTATTAGCGATGGCTAAACATTTGAGGGTATCCGCGACCGTCTCCGATCGCTGATAGCAGTCGCTAACACGTGGACCACGTCAGCTTTGGCCCTGGACCATGCTAACTCAGATTAGCTTAATTAATTTGTCATTTCGGGCCACTCATATCGATGCGTCCGATAGGTTTGGTCGCTAGTAGTGGTCACGATCGCACTTTCGGTCATGGATAGCTATCTCATGAATCGTAAAGTATCGCTAATAAATAATCACCGATAAGCCTTTTTCTTGTAGTGAATCATGACCATAATGTTATAAATGATGTGGTAAAAATCCTCATTGGCCTGTAGTGCATTGATGGACAATTGTTGGTATGATTATGATTAGGGGATTATCTTGTATAATCATGACCATTAATGATTACATGAATATCCTCGCCCGTAGTGTAGGGATGATTCGATGATGTGTGTTTATTTATTGTCGAGTCTCAACGATAAAATTAATGATAAACTTTTTATATCATAGAAGATAGTATATATCATGCTCTACTTGACTCTTTTAATGGATTGCTTGTTCCACTGCAGTTAAACTTGATGTTTATTATGTTTTATCAGTTTAACACTGTTGAAGGCTAACGATAATTTATTCTGCATTATCTTACTCATAATATTTCTTACTGAACTAGTTGAGCTCACCCTTTGTTTTAATTATTCTCTTTAGGAACTGAGAATATAGCTGTGACTAGTCGGGGAACGGAGTGACGGTCCAACTGTTTGCATTAGTAGTCCTCACTATTCAGTGAAATAGTGTGATTATAATTGTAATGAGGACTTTATTTGAGTTTGGATACTCTCTACGAGACATTATCTGTGTTGAAACTCTCAGCTACGTTTTGTCGTACTATATAAAAGAAGTTTGTATTTAAATTATGTACCATGTATTTGGCGACTCAAGATGGATGATGTATACCTATTTTGGGGGTGTCACATTTTAGTTCACCACACTAGTCTTGTAATAATTCACTACAAAAAAAGAGGTCATTGTCAACGAGTTTTGTCGTCGCCAATGACCCCCTTGTTGTCGACAATAAGATTATTAGCGACGATAATGCCCATCGCCACAGAGGTCGTTGCCCTTGGCTCCCGTCGACCGTCGTTGGTAATGAGGTTATTGGCGTCAAGGATCATTGGCGATGGCAAGGGCGGCGAACTGTTTATCGCCAATGACTTTTTTGTCCGTTGCCAATGGGCTTTAATTATATTATTAAAAGAATCAATTGTCCATCACTAAGATCGTCGTTGTCGGTCAATAGTGATGGGCATGCTATTGCCAATGACCCCGTCGCTAACGACCTTATTTTATAAAAAAATTAAAAACTGCAAAATTCCCCTATTCATTTACACATATATAATTGTACCTGTTATAAACTAAAGAAAAACAAATAATTCTTTACGAAAGCATATCAATAATGTAAGACCTCGAAATTTATGAAATAAAAGTATTCAAATTTTCTTATAATTATTATTATATTCAGTAATGGTTAAATTGATAAAAGGTTAAAGTTAAGGGTAATAAGTGAAAATTTTACAAAGTAAGCAAGTTGTCATAAAATATTCGTTTGGTCGGGGAATAATCGTACGACGATGCAATCATTGGTGGACCCCACAACGAAATAACAGTTGGATATAGAAAGCGACAGAAATAACCTTTTTATAGAAATAATGACAAGACTTTTACCGTTAAACTGTTGAAATACTCGGTGATAAAAGTATAGTAATACGCGTTGTTGCACAGTAGTACACGATATTTCACAATATCTCTGATTATTGATGCTTATGTAAGAAGTCACTCAGTATTTCATTCAATAATTGCCACAATAGTTGCTGCATAGTATCTCATATTATTGATTCAATTATTATCGCAGTATCATCTACACAATATTTTATATTATTAAATTAATAATTGACACGACACAATTACTCATATTATTATTTGCATTATTGAGAATGTCTAGAAAGTTCTGTCGAGGAAAGGGGTTAGATTATTTAATTGTGCACCAATAAGGAGAAATCCTTATCGGAAAGTCTCCTCTTTCTTAGGAAGGATCTGGTTGTCAATATTGTGAGTTATAATATTAATGAAGAATAATTGTTGATAAAAATATTTCTATTGTGTTGGGAATATTAGTGTTAATGGAAATCAACATTTATTTCGATAATAGTTGATTTCTGGATGTTAAATTGATCAAACTGGTAATTAATCGGATAAATGAGCAATTAATTACTATTAGTTCACATGCAAGGAACTATTGGTTCACATGCAAGGAACTATTAGGGGTTGTTATACAAGATTGATAATACTTGAAGGACTAAATTAAAAATAGAGGCAAAGATAAAGGTACTAAAGTATAATAAGTCGAGCCCCTAAAAGTACAATTAGTGAAACTATATTTTTCTATAAATAGAAGCTTATTTCTTCCTTATTTCTCACCAATTCACTAAAACTATAGAGAAACTATAGGGAGAGAATAAGAGAGAAAGAAGAAGAGTATTCTGCTACTACAGTACTATTGCAATATCCAATCTCCTACTAAGGTAAGGGGTATTATTTCATTCGTATTCATAAATGATGTTATTTTCTTCATACTCATAAGGGTTGTCATTTCATTCTTTATTAATCTGCGGGTATAACCTATCTACATGGATTACCGCATGCCTGGTGAATAACCCTTCGTATTCATTCTTTATTAAATTGTGGAAATGATCTGTTTACGCGGATTACCGCATGACGGGTGAAAATTCATTTGTAGTTTTGTATATTATTTCATTTCATATTCCTAAATCTAAACTTACTATGGTAAGTATTGCTCCTATAATTCTAATCTTTTCATGTCGGGGTACTTTATATGACAAGATATTGTAGACACTCGTAATTTCATTTTCTGGTTACTAACTATGCAGGAGAACAAAAATGTCTTTTTCACACTCCAGAGATAACCTTGGAGGACCACAATATCAATTCCAACCCCGAAGATAGCCCCGGGAGATCCAGTTTCCAACCCCGGAGATAACCCCAGGAGATCAAGTATAATGCCCATAGTCAACCCCGGGAGGTCAAGCCTGTGACTCCCCCAAAATAGGTATACATCACCCATCTTGAGTCGCCAAATACATGGTACAAAATTCAAATACAACTTAATAATACAACTGTCGTGTAAAATACGACAAAACATAAACTGAGAGTTTTAATACGAATATTGTCTTCTAGATAATATTCAACTCAAATGGAGTCCTCAATACATTTATTACCGCACTATTTCATAGAATAGTGAGGACTACTAATGCTATCATCTGGACCGTCACTCCGTTCCCCGACTAGTCCCAACTACGTTCTCATTTCCTGAAGAGAACAATGAAAGCAAAAGGGTGAGCTCAACTAGCCCAGTAAGAAATATTATGACTAAGATAATGTAGAATAATTTATCGTTAGCCTTCAACAGTGTTAAACTGATAAAATATAACAAACATCAAGTTTAACTGCAGCGAAACAAGCAATCCATTAGAAGAGTCAAGTAGAGCATACTATCTTCTATGATTTAAAAGATTTTTCATCACTTTTATCGCTGAGACTCTGCTTAATAACTAATCCACATCATCGAATCACCCCTCGACTACTTCGGCCAAGGATATTCTTTAAGTAAGACGACCAATACAATTATCCATGCACTACGGGCCAATGAGGACTTTTACCACATCATTTGTAACATTATGGTTATGATTATACCGAATAATCCCTAGTCATAATCATACCAAGTTCATCTATGCACTACAGGCCATAGATGACTTTTAACATAATATAAACATGAGGATGATGACAATGATATAAGAATTCAATAAAATAAGTTCAAGGATAATTTTTGAAAGATTTATAATTTAATTTATCCAGAATTCAATATTGTCCAAATTGTCAACATGATACTGCTTTGTGGAGTAAAATTCAAGAATGATAATGTATCAAAAATGATTTGGACCGAAAAGAAATCAATTTTTTTTCATGAATAATTCTCCTGGTGAATAGTACCCGAGTGAAAAGTACCTTATGAAAGAATAGTACTTCGGGAATAGTACCCCATGAATAGTACTTTGTGAATAGTACTCGTGAATAGTAACCGTGAATAGTTCTTTGTGAATAGTACCCCGACATGAAAATTAGACAACCTTTTAATCAAAATTTATAAAATCTTGAATGATTAGAATAAAGGTTAAAGAATAAAACCTAGAAGAGAATTTGAGGATTTATTTAAAATTTTTAAGAAGAACCTATATGGTTTCTTAATTGAATGAGAATAAAGAAAAAATATGGGTTACAAAATTTCAAAACCTTAGAAATGAATTAATATGTACTTGAAGGAATATCAAGAATAAGGTATTACGATACCTGTAAATTCGATGTGAACTGAATAGTCTAAGAAATGTTATATAAGTACATATGGAAATTTTATTAAGGAGATAAGATTTCACATGAAGAGATGCTATGAGGTTAAACGAAGATGAGTATATGTATAGAAATATATATACTTAGTAAGTTGCTATATATATTTTAGCAAGAGGAATAATGAATTAAGTTAATGGTATAGGGATCAAGATAAAACTATGTTAGTAATTAACATAGCTTGAACGTTGACCTTGACTGGCAAATAAGAATTTGAATAAGTATAAAGTCGTTAGTTAATACGATTAGCAATAAGAAAGGAGTAATTTAAAACTCAAAATTTGAGTTAGAGATAGAATTTTGAAGCACGGACTGCTCGGTTGCATCCGGAACGTCAAGTTTAGTCAGAATGGACAGTAAACACAAAATGTGTAAAGGTTGACTTTTGGTCAAAGTCAATAGTTGACTTTTTATGGAGAAAAGTCAAAATTAGTGTGAGAAGTGAAATATGTTATGATTATGTGAATTATGTGTATGATTAAATAAATATACATTATATAATGTGAATACATTTATTTTGTATATAAAAGTGAATTAAGAATTAAGTTATGTAACCTAATATATATATTAGGTGTGATAATTAAATAACCTAAGAGGTTATAATATGGGAGAATATTAGTATATAAATATATATATTAACATTAAGATATTTATTTTATATATCTCAAATAATTAATTTTATAACCAAGTCTAATTGGGTTATGAAATTAAAAAAGGCATAAGTAAGGAATTTAATTTCAAGTGTGAGAAATAAAACCTAATTAAATGATTAGGGTAAAATAGAATTAAAAGTATTGGACTTTAATGATATCATAGCCCAATAATTTAAATAGAGTCCAAGAGAATTAAATTTAATGGACTAAGAAAGTTATATTATTTAAATAAGCCCAATTAATTAATTAAGCATGGGACTTGTAGATAAAGTGACTAAGGGCGATTAAATTATTTAATCTAGCCCAATATATTATGTATATATATTATATTGACCCAATTTAATTAGGGTGAAAGCCCAAGTTAGTTAAGTAAGTAAAACAAGTAAATTTGTTAGCTCAATGGAATTAAATAAGGACCCAAATTAAGCCAATTTAGGGAGAATAATAATATTAAAAATTATATTAAGTTAAGAGATATATTTTTAAATCTCAAGTTATTAATTTTATAACTTAATTAAAACAAGTTTAGTTGGGTTATAGAATTTAATGTACAAGAGTGATGATTTAAATTCTAAATATTTGGAATGGATACCCAATTAAATATTTAAAACCAATTGAAAATGATTGGATTATGCATTTACATGGCCAATGATTAATTGAAAAAAAAAATAAGGTTTAAGCCCAAATTAGTGAAGATTATAGACATTTATTAATAATAATAAATAAAAAGATGGGAGGAGGCCAATTGCCACATGGCCTAAGTAATGAGTGGAGAAAAAGGAGGAGATATGTAGATATTTTTTTTAAACATATCTTATATCTTATTTCTTCTTCTCTCATCCCTTAAATTTATTTTCCTTATTAGCTAACAAAAGAGAGAAAGCCGTGAGGAGAAAAAGGAAGAAGAAAAAAAAAGGAGAGAGAGAGAGAGAGAGAAGAGGGCGGCGAAGCCATGAAGAAGATAAAGGGAGAGAGAGAAAAGAAGACCATCCATGAAGAAGAAGAAGAAGAAGAAGAAAAGAAGAAAAATAAATTATTTTTCCTAAGCTTTACTTTTTCTTTATTTTTTTGTAATTTGATGAAAATGGGGTTTTTGATTTGGAAGTTCAAACCCCTATGATCTATGTGTTTTTCTTGGATTCAAGTATGGATCTACCCATAATGGGTGTTGATTTGGTTTGAATCAAAAAGAAAAGAAAAATTAATTTTTCTAGTTTATGAAACCTAACTTTTATTTGCTTTGAAAATCCACCATTTTTTTGATCTATGCATTCTTTTCTCGATCCGTCAAAGAGAGGTGCTAGATATATGTGTTGACTAGTAAATCCAAGTGGTAGAACTCAAAAATCACGTTTCTAAAAGTGGTGGTGTAGATTTTGGTGAAAAAGTCCCGCTTTTTTTAAATACTATTTTGGACCAATTAAAAAGGGGGTATTTTCGTCCCACTTTTTGTGCTTTAAAAATTCTGGAATAATTTGGAGTGTTAATATCAGAAGATATGAAGGTTGTGTAAAATTTTTAGAATTTTGGGCCATACGGTTTGAGAGTTATGGATTTTACTATGAAGGACTATTTTTTTATGAAGCCACCCAAATAACTCTCTCGTATATAAGTCCAAAAATTACAAAATTTTTACTTGAAGTACATGTGTATAACAAACATACTTGTAAAATTTTTAGATTTTTGGAGTTAATCTCGATTTATGAAAAATCTAGAATATTTGGCTATTATGGACTATTTAAATATAGTAAATGGATTTTAAAAATTTCGGAAAAATATATGTTCAATATGGAACTATATTCATCAAATCCCGTAAAAGAAATATTTTTGGGATCGATTTGGTATTTTTCATCTAAATGATGATAAATGATAAATGGATAAATGGATTTAATTAAATATATGATGTCCAAAAATATGAAAAATACGATTTATGACTTGAGACCCTTGAGCATGGCTTATGCAGTTTTTGATGAAGTTTTGGGTCGGGTGTGAAGTGTTGTGATGTTTATGGCATTTTAGAATGTTTAATGAGTTAATTAAGGAAAGGAAAACAATTGAACTAAATTGTTTATTAATGTGATTAATGACTTAAATTATTGTTATATGGCTAATAATATTGGATTAAGATATTATTAGTAGTAGTATTTGACTAAATGTTATTAAAAGGTTAATAACCTTAGCGTAAAATATTATTACATAATTAATAATATTCGACGGAGATTAAAATAAGAGATTTATGTTATTTTTCAATATAATTGTTGAATTTGGTATTCAATGAACTATATTATGCTTGTAATAGACTAAAATGAGAATTGAGGTGCTTTGATTGGATTTTGATTTCTTGAAATGGTTTCATCTCTTTGAAATATTTGGTGGTCTCTTGAAATAGTAATTTCGTGATGTTTGAAATGTAATCCGGTTTCTCAAAATGATATTTCGCTTTCTTGAAAGGTTATCTAGCTTACTAAGATAACATATAAAGGGAAAACTTATAAGTATAAGTTATAAGTGATGAAAAGATTATCAAAGTATAATGATAATACTAAGACTAAGGTGTAATGTCTAATACTTAACTTTGTGAGTGAAGGTTAGACAAGTTAATATAAGATGATGAGATTATAAGTAAGTAAATGAATATGGTGTTAAGATTATCTAATATTTGACTATGTGATTAAGTGTTAGATAGTATTATGAAATAAGGTATGATATGCTAATTAAAAGATCAATCTTATACATGATAGGTCTTTTCAATAAAGAGAATAAATTAAATTGCGTAGCAGTAATCGACTATGCATGCAAGTTTCCTTAACTCAAACTCGAGTTATATTTCAAAGCATGATTAGTGAATGATTATTGATGATTATTCACGTCTAAACTGATTATTGATTCGCACTTAGTGCATGTTGTATATGTTCATCAGGTATGAAAGGCTGATCACCTTCATTACCATAAGGTTCAGTTAAATTGTTCATGGTCATTGTTGACCTTCAAACATTATTGATTCACTCATTCAATTATTGACATCTTGATTCATGTTCCTTCACAATTATTAAATTGTTGAAAACTTGAAAGCTTATTATTCTTTCAATCATGATATATCTTTATTGAATTTAAACTTGTTGGTAAGTAGTTGCTCACCCTTGCTATATCATGATAATAAATTTCAGATAAAGGCGAAGGCTTGAAAAATGACAGAGACAAAAGCAAAATACAGTAATAGATTGTTATAAGGATAACTATTTAGTTATCTTATTGTAAACCTTTGTAATTTTGAAGGTATGTATTCAGTTAAGGTTAATAAACCTGGGAAAATGTTATAGAATTATGTAAAATAAACAATATATGTTTATTTGTTCTGCATTAGATGATAAAATATGTATGATGATGAAGTATCGTAACGTACCAAGTCGGAGGTTCTTGGGACCCGAATTAGGGGACGTCACAGTTGGTATCAAAGTCGTAGGTCATATACCTTAGGTAGGTGTACCTTAGGCTATACCCGCGGAGATGATGATAAGCAATAAACTCGAATAGAGTTTAAGCGATAAGAGATGAATTTTTGGATATTCATTATTAAGTAAATATGAAGATAAATAAGATTCAAAGAAGAATCCTGAAGAGCTATAAGGATAAGAATCCGGAGTTACCTGACTCTTATAATAGAGATGAAAAGTGATAATAAATAGACTATGTCTATAAGATGAAAAATATAAATAAAATCATAATATAATATGATTAAAGAGAAGAATAAGAAGATTGTAGTATAAAACGATCATAAATATAAGGAGAAATGATTACGAAATAAGATCACGACGTGATCAGATTACATTGTTGAATAACATATGATATGTTAAGTGATTGGTATGATATAGCTTGACGCTATAAAGAGAAGGTACTATGAAATGGTGCAATATAAACTCGTAAAAAGAGTGGTAAAATGTTAAGATACAGATTAAAGAAAATTCAGATAAGAAAAAAAAAAAGTTAGAATTGTGTGGGATTTCAATTGAGGACTCATGTCGGAATTTGAGTTGTATGATTCCTTGTATGGGTAGAATTTGTACTTGGTTTTAGAATCACTTAGCTTCCTACTCGATATAGTGGTTAGTTGAACAATTCTTTTTATATGGCGGGAATTGTCCTGTGTAACAACCGCTTAGCTTCCTATATTGATTAGTGGTCGAGTTTGGTTTGACAACCACTTAGTTCTTACATTGATAATCATTGGAACGTTTGTGTCGCTTATTTTTTTATATAACATGTTGAGAAGGTGATTCTTTTCTCATGTATATAATGAATAGGTAGAGAATATAAGGTTAGTTACGAGTTCTTAAAACTCATACTTATGGTAAGTTCATGACTCATAATCATATGGTATGTATTGAAACCCTCAAATGAATGGACGCCTATGGTTAATTAAGTTCCTAAACCCATATGATTGTGGTAAGTTCTTGAACTCATAATGTGTGGTAAGTTTGATGAACTATACTTTGGGTATAGAAAAGTTGTGGATTAAGAATTGAGGATTTTAATAAATAGAATGATTAAGAAAATGATCATTAGAGAAAGTAAAGTTGATGATGGAAGCATAGGTATTCCAAATCTTCTAGCTGTGCTAGATTTCAAATTTTTGACATCAAGCTAAATTCGCACTGATGTGCCTTTTGAAATAAAATGAATTTTTGTTATCAGCAACACATGGTGACAAGTGTGTATTTGTGAACTTCGGACAACTACACATCGTTACTAAATATGCGGCATGATAGCATCAAAAATGATTTTCAATGATTTTGAGCTGTTTAAAGAAGAGTCTATGCTAATTGATTTGGCTAGACAAAAATGATTTGAGATGTCAAAATGTATTTTATATATCATCAATGTATCATGGAACCTGATGCGTAATGATAAAAATGATGGAGTTATCAATGCAGAATTACTTAGTGTTGGATGTGATCTAAAGATCGTCAGCCCACTATGGAATGATGTAGTATGACAAAGTCACACAATAACGAAATCCTCAAACGGACTGTAAATATAGTGCGGTATCATGACGTCATAAAATGATTTTCAGAATTTTAAAGAAAAGTTAAGTGCCAATTAAATTTGGATGACACATGCTTCGATTGAAATTCAATTATTGGTATATATCGTCTAAAAGCTATTTGATTCAAATAGACAAATGTTTATTAAAAAAATTCAAAGTATTTTTTTTGAGAATTTATCCCGAACCAAATTGTTTTGGTGCGGAATCCTATGATAAGACTAAGGTGAACTATGTTGATTGGATAAAATAATCCAATCTAGTAGCGTAAATATTCGCTAGACATGATTGATAATGCTATGCATGACGTAAGAGAGTACAATAGGCTAAACACCTAAAGTACTAGCAGCAACGAGTAGTTTACCTTCTTTGTGATTGTAAACATACCTAGTAATTTACTATTTTGCGATATAAATATCGTTAAAACTATATGTTCATCATGGTCTATATGACCCCTCAAAGATGATTTGAAAAGTTTTAACTCCTTAGATCAAGTCATGGAAGAATGTGATAGTAGCAGAGCTCCTCATAGTAGGAAGCAAGATGTACTCATTAAATTGAGCATGAAATCAAGTAAATGTTAATTTGAAAACCTAGTTTTGATGAATAAAAGGGGTGGTGATTAGTAGACTGAAATTTTGAGGACGAAATTCTTAGAAGAAGGAGTGAATGTGACAACTTGGAAATTTATAAAATCTTGAATGATTAGAATAAAGGTTAAAGAATAAAACCTATAAGAGAATTTGAAGAATTTATTAAAAATTTTAAAGAAGAACCTATATGGTTTGCTATTCAAATGAGAATAGAGAAAATATGGGTTACAAAATTTCAAAACCTTAGAAATGAATTAATATGTACTTGAAGGAATATCAAGAATAAGGTATTACGATACACCAGAAATTCGATGTGAACTGAATAGTCTAAGAAATGTTATATAAGTACATATGAAATTTTATTAAGGAGATAAGATTTCACATGAAGAGATGCTATGAGGTTAAACGAAGATGAGTATATGTATATAAATATATATACTTAGTAAGGTGCTATATATATTTTAGCAAGAGGAATAATGAATTAAGTTAATGATATAAGGATCAAGATAAAACTATGTTAGTAATTAACATAGCTTGAATGTTGACCTTGACTGGCAAATAAGAATTTGAATAAGTATAAAGTCGTTAGTTAATACGATTAGCAATATGAAGGAGTAATTTAAAACTCAAAATTTGAGTTAGAGATAGAATTTTGAAGCACGGATTTGCTTTCGGTTGCATATCCTAACGTCAAGTTTAGTCAGAATGGACAGTAAACACAAAATGTGTAAAGGTTGACTTTTGGTCAAAGTCAATAGTTGACTTTTTATGGAGAAAAGTCAAAATTAGTGTGAGAAGTGAAATATGTTATGATTATGTGAATTATGTATATGATTAAATAAATATACATTATATAATGTGAATACATTTATTTTGTATATAAAAGTGAATTAAGAATTAAGTTATATAACCTAATATATATATTAGGTGTGATAATTAAATAACCTAAGAGGTTATAATATGAGAGAATATTAGTATATAAATATATATACTAACATTAAGAGATTTATTTTATATATCTCAAATAATTAATTTTATAACCAAGTCTAATTGGGTTATGAAATTAAAAAGGCATAAGTAAGAAATTTATTTACAAAGTGTGAGAAATAAAACCCTAATTAAATGATTAGGGTAAAATAGAATTAAAAGTATTGGACTATAATAATATCATAGCCCAATAATTTAAATAGAGTCCAAGAGAATTAAATTTAATGGACTAAGGAAGTTATATATATTTAAACAAGCTCAATTAATTAATTAAGCATGGACTTGTAGATAAAGTGACTAAGATATGATTAAATTATTTAATCTAGCCCAATATATTATGTATGAGACAAGTATTATATTGACCCAATTTAATTAGGTTTGAAAGCCCAATTAGTTTTTTGTTAGTAAGTAAAAAAGTAAATTTGCAAGCTTAATGGAATTAAATAAAGACCCAAACTAAGCCCATTTGTGGAAATAATAATAATAAAAAATTATATTAAGTAAGAAGAGATATATTTTTATATATGGCCCAATTTTTAAACTTAATTAAAATGGGTTTATTTGGGTTATAATTTAAATGTAAAAAAATGATTTAAATTCTAAATATTTGGAATGGATACCACAATTAAAATATTTAGGTGGGTTAAAATGAAATGATTGGATATGTAGATATTACATTACATATCTTAATCTTATTTAAAATTTCTCTTTCATCCCTTAATTTAAGAGAAGAGGCATTTTTAGAAACAAGAGAGAAAATAATGAGGAGAATGAGGAGGAAAAAAAAAAAACATGAAGGAGAGAGGAAAGAAAAGAGGAGATATGTAGATAAAGGAGATGAGAGAGAGAGAGAGAGAGATCCATGGAAGAAGAAAAGAAGGAAGAAGAAGAATGAAGAAGAAGAAGAAGAAGAAAAGTATAAAACTAAATATTTTTTTTTCCTCTTTATTTTTTCTTTTTTGTAATTTGATGAAAATGGGTTTTTGATTTGGAAGTTCAAACCCCTATAATTTATGTGTTTTTCTTGGATTCAAGTATGGATCTACCCATAATGGGTGTTGATTTGGTTTGAATCAAAAAAAAAAAAAAATTAATTTTTCTAGTTTATGAAACCCTAATTTTTATTTGCTTTGAAAATCCACCGCTTTTTGATCTATGCATTCTTTTCTCGATCCGTCAAAGAGAGGTGCTAGATATATGTGTTGACTAGTAAACCCAAGTGGTAGAACTCAAAATCATGTTTCTAAAAGTCGTGTAGTGTGGATTTTGGTGAAAATAGTCCCATTTTCTTGGTACTATTTTGACCACGTCAAAAGCTAGGGTAATTTCGTCCACTTTTGTGCTTTAAAAATTTTGGAAAAATTTGGAGTGTTAATATCAGAAGATATGAAGGTTGTGTAAAAAAATTTGAGAATTTTTGGCCATACGGTTTGAGAGTTATGGATTTTACGGTGAATGGCTATTTTTATGAAGCCACCCAAATAACTCTCTGTGTATAAGTCCAAAATTACAAAATTTTTATTGAAGTACATGTGTATAACAGAACATACTTGTAAAAATTTCAGAATTTTTGGAGTTAATCTCGATTTATGAAAAATCTGAGAATATTTGGCTATTATGGACTATTTAAATATAGTAAATCTATTTTAAAATTTCGGAAAAATATATGTTCAATATGGAACTATATTCTCATCAATCTCGTAAAAGAAATATTTTTGGGACGGATTTGGTATTTTTCATCTAAATGATGATAAATGGATAAATGGATTTAATTAAATATATGATGTCCAAAAATATGAAAAAATACGATTTATGACTTGAGACCCTTGAGCATGGCTTTATGCATGTTTTTTGATGAAGTTTTGGGTTGGGTGTGAAGTGTTTAGTGATGTTTATGGCATTTTAGAATGTTTAATGAGTTAATTAAGGAAAGGAAAAACAATTGAACTAAATTGTTTATTAATGTGATTAATGACTTAAATTATTGTTATATGGCTAATAATATTGGATTAAGATATTATTAGTAGTATTTGACTGGAATGTTATTAAAAAGTTAATAACATTAGTATAAAATATTATTACATATTTAATAATATTCGACGGGAGATTAAAATAAGATATTTATGTTATTTTTCAATATAATTGTTGAATTTGGTATTCAATGAACTATATTATGCTTGTAATAGACTAAAATGAGAATTCAGGGTGCTGAATTGGATTTTGGATTACTGAAATGGTTTCAGTCTGCTGAAATATTTGGTGGTCTCTTTGAAATAGTAATTTCGTGGATACCAAAAATGTAATCCGATTTCTCAAAATGATATTTCAGCTTCTAAAAAGGTTATCTAGCTTACTAAGATAACATATAAAGGGAAAACTTATAAGTATAAGTTATAAGTGATGAAAAGATTATCAAAGTATAATGATAATACTAAGACTAAGGTGTAATGTCTAATACTTAACTTTGTGAGTGAAGGTTAGACAAGTTAATATAAGATGATGAGATTATAAATAAGTAAATGAATATGATGTTAAGATTATTTAATATTTGACTATGTGATTAAGTGTTAGATAGTATTATGGAATAAGGTATGATATGCTAATTGAAAGATCAATCTTATACATGATAGTCTTTTCAATAAAGAGAATAAATTAAATTGCCTAGCGATAATCGACTATGCATGCAAGTTTCCTTAACTCAAACTCGAAGTTATATTTCAAAATATGTTAGTGAATGATTATTGATGATTATTCACGTCTAAACTGATTATTGATTAGCACTTAGTGCATGTTGTATATGTTCATCGTATAAAAAAGGTCGATCACCTTCATTACCATAAGGTTCGATTAAATTATTCATAGTCATTGTTGACCTTCAAACATTATTGATTCACCATTCAATTATTGACATCTTGATTCATGTTCCTTCACAATTATTAAATTGTTGAAAACTTGAAAGCTTATTATTCTTTCAATCATGATATATCTTTATTGAATTTAAACTTGCTGGGCAAAGTAGTTGCTCACCCTTGCTATATCATGATAATAAATTTCAGATAAAGGCGAAGGCTTGAAGAGTGATAGAGACAAAAGCAAAATACAGTAATAGATTATTATAAGGATAACTATTTAGTTATCTTATTGTAAACCTTTGTAATTTTGAAGGTATGTATTCAGTTAAGGTTAATAAACTTGGGAAAATGTTATAGAATTATGTAAAATAAATAATATATGTTTATTTGTTCCGATTAGATGATAGAATATGTATGATGATGAAGTATCGTATATCCACCAATGATTGTGCTGTCGCATTTAATATTCCCCGGTAAAACGAATATTCCCCGACACAACGAATATTTTATATCAACTTGCTTACTTTGCAAAATTTTCAAATGTTACCCACAACTATAACATTATATCAAATCCATACCATAATATTCAAAAATATATTTCAAGAAAAATTAATCTTTATTCATAAAAATTGGGGTCTTACAATTATAATGGTTGAATAGAAATTATAATTTTACTGATAATGTTAATTTTAGTTCTTAAGGAATTAAAGGTACATAATCTAGTTTATATTTCTAGTTTATGTGTTCTTGAGTTTCTTTTAAAATTGGAGTTTTGGTTAATGAATTTGTGGATTACGATGTTATATATGTTATTAGATATTTATAATTTAATAATGGTCATCTAGAAACAAATTTTCAGAAATCAAATTCATGTATTTATACTAAAGAAGATGAATTTGAGTTTTGATTGTAATGTGTGTTTTGGTGTACTTTGGGACTAAAATTGATGATGAATTCGTAATGGAAACTTTAAATTGATGGATGATTGTTGTTATCCTCTATAAAACGAAAACACCGCAACTTGAACGGATTGAATTGGTTAAGAAACGAATTCGTGGTGAATGATTTCACTTAACATGTTGAAAATAGGAAAAATTAGTATAAACGAATTAGAATTAGTATAAACCAAGTCCCACATCAACTAAATTGAGAACTTTACCCCTTTTCTAAACCTATAAATAGAAGGGCTTGACCCTTTGTTTCATTCACCAACAATAAGGCCTCCAATTTTGAGAAAGACTTTGTTGTGGAAGAACTTTTTATAAAGACCTCCTTAGTTAAATTTTGGCGTGGAAGTGCGTAGTCAGTTTGTGGAACTCGTATTTTTGGGTATGTTTCTTATTTAATTTTTGGTAATGTTATTATTTTAAATATTGTATTTAGTTTGTTAGTTAAAGTTTGAATTTTGGAAGTTTGTTAGTTTTGTTAGTAAACTAGTTAGTTTACTGTGTTTATTTTGGCTTGGAATAGATTATGTAAATGAGTTCTAATTATGGTAATTAGAGATATGAAGCCGAGACCTTAGACGAATCTAATTATGTTAAATAAAATTTATTTGTAAAGAAAGTTGGGTTGGAATGAGTCGAGGCGAGTTTTGGATGTCAAAACGAGAAGTCCAAAAAACTAGTGGACTGCTAATCTAAAAACGAAAATTTGGGGTTAGCTAGATTGTTTAGAAAATTCTGGGCTTTTGGTATATTATATTACACTGAATAAGCTTTTCATAGACTCCAGAACGGACTAATTCCGACTTCGGAGTAAAGAGTTATGACCATTCAAAGTAGTCACGTCAAAACTGTCTAACCAACCCGGGGGGGCAGTCACCTTAAACTAATTTTATGGAATTCTATGTTTAGAATTTGGAAAAGGTCAAAGAATAAAAGTTGTAGTCCTGGAAGTTAGCTTGGTGTGGGCTCAAGAATCGCTCAAAAATGTTTTGAAACATAAAAGTTATGACAGTTTTAGCGAGATGGTAAAGCTGGGAAAGAATGAAAAACAGTTTTGAATGCCTCTTTTTGAACACTGTTTTGGACTATCTATCTTATCCGAAATGGGTGTCCAATAACTTTTAAAAATAGGTTAATATGATGTTTACAACATATCCAAAGTTGGATGTCATCAGACTTATGAGATATAGAGTAAAGTTTACATTACAACTACTATGCGTTCTTTATGTGACTAATAGTTGATGTGTATGATTATATAATTGTGTAGGCACGTGAAGTGCGAGATAATCGTAAGTCGTTAAATTTTTATTGGTAAACAACAATCAAGGCAAGTCTTTCGGTTCCTATTTCTTTGTGTGAATTTGATGATGAACTGTTTGAAATCTTTATTGCAAATAGCATGGTGTGTTATATTAATGTTGAAAGTATGAAATGTTAAAGTCAATTTACTGACTCACGTTGATTGAGTAATGAATGTTGATTGAGTAAGAACTCAATCTTTATACTTGTTATATGAACTACATCATGTATGTTATGTTAGTCCAATGTTTATGAGATGTATATCGAGCATGTTATTATGTGTTATGTGATGCATGAAAACTGTTAGATTTTGTTGGGCTGTCGAGCTCAACTGTGCAAATAACCACTTTTGCAGGTTAAAGATTTAAGGTAAAGTTATGCGCTACTTGAAAGATATGAATCAGATGTGATACTTAAAGATTTATATACTTTGGCTAAGTTATTAATATTTGAACCATGTTTAAGGTTCCGAATAATGTATTAATGTTAAATTGTAATATCGTTTTGCGATGTAAACTCTTGTAGTATTAAAATGATTCCGAGACAGTTAGATGTAAAGGTTAAAGGTTTTGGGAACTAGAATAGTTTGTAATAGAAAATTTTAATTATTCTGTAAATTTCAATGGTTGTATTATCGTTTAATGATGTAAAATTATAGGTTGAATGTATTGTTAACGACCGAAGTCGATAGTTGAATTATATGAATTTTGGGGTTAGATATACGATTTGGTATCAAAGCTGATAGGTTAGAAACCTTAGGTAAGAGTACCTTAGGCTATAACCTTAGAGAAGAGAGGTGAAGATAATGAAAGAATAATCTCAAATAGAGTTTGAACAATAAGAAGTAATTTAAGAAATTTATAAAGATGGGATTAAAACATGCGTAAGAGGATTCAAAGAAGAATCTCGCAGAGTTATAAGGAATATGAATGTGGGGTTACCCAACTCCAATAATAAGGATGTAAGGTGATAATAAATAGACAATGTTTATAAAAAGAGAATGATTTAAGTATGGTACTATCGTACTCTTTAATAGTTGATGTATGGTATCTGGGCTAAATGATTCCTTCATAGAGCGGAGGTATATATGAACTAGTAACTTGGAACCTAGTTTGTTGGTTGTTTGTGGGAAACCACTCAGCGTACCATATTGAAACTATTAGAGACTCGATGTGTACCAAGTATAGAAAATGGATACGTATGATGAAAATGTGGAACTCGAATGAAATGTTGAGCAATGTAAATGAAGTTAGAAATTCTTAAAGGAAGAATTGTTATATAAACAAGAAAATTCAAAGAAGAATCTTGAAGAGATATAAAGATAAGAAATGGGAGTTACCTAACTCCAATAGCCAAGATAACGAATAATAGACAAAGCCTGTAAGATTAAAAGGATAAATGAAATCGTAAATGATGAAAAAGGAAAGAAAGAGGATCGTAAAACAAAATGATCACGAGTTAAGAAAAGAATTTTAAAGGAGATGATTATAGAATAAGATCACGACGTGATCTGTTTAAGTTATAAAAGAAAGATGGTCTGTAATATTTGAATAATTATAGCTTGATGCTATGAAGATAGTGTACTATGAAATAGTACAAGATAAACTTATGAGGAGTTATAGATAATGTGATACGAGGATTTCGTATCGAGCAAAGAGCAAGTTATAAGCAATATAGAGTTAGGTGGGATTTTAATTAAGGATTCATGTGATGGCTGAGTTGTACAAACCTTTGTATGGGCAGAGATTTTGTGCATGTACTTGGTTTATCACATTGATAATCATTGGAATGTCGGTGTCGCGCTTTCAATGTATATGTGGTGGAAAGGTGATTCTTTTCTCATGTGTATATTTCATAGTTAGAGGCTTTTAAGGTTAGGTTAGATGATATTAAGATTAGGTGCGGTTCTTAAAACTAATGCATATGGTAAGTTCATGACTCATAATAATATGGTATGTCAGGAATAAGCATGTGAATGTTATTCCTATTTATATATGATTTGATTATGATATATATGAATGAATATGCAAGTATGCTTGCATTAAGAAAAGCTATAAAGTCCTTTGATAGATAATAGAAACATGTGTACAAGGACTTAGAATGAATCGATCAAGTATGTTAGGTTGATCCTACATAAGCAAAACAACTTTGTAAAGTCCTTAAAAAGAAATGATGTACAAGGACTATAAACATAGAAAGATCAAGCATGTTAGGTTGATCTTATGATGTAATAGATAGGCTTCGTCTCGAAAGTCCAAGCAATCGCACTGATATATCGTGATGCTGCTAGGAGAGTTAAGGAGAACTCGAGAGTTGTCGAGACAGAATCGTAGTCTGCAAGATAGTAGATCTCGGAGTTCGTAGACTGCCAGGAGAAATGATGAAGGATCGTAGTGTGTTGAGTAGAACTTTCTCAAGACCGAAGTCTGCTGAGGAAGTCATGTTCAGAATCATAGAGACAGCCTACCTACAAACCAACCGAACATCTGCCGAAGCCAAGTCAGAAACATAGACTACACTCGGAGTCATAGAGTCTACTGATGCCGAAGCCAAGTCAAGGATCGAAGACTACACTCTGAGTCGTAGAGTCTATTGATTACATGCAGAGATCGTGGTCGAGCAAGATCAGATGAAGACAACAAGCACAAGGCAGAAATCGTAGAGTGTCAAGATCTGATCTAGGAGTCGTAGTGTCTGCACAGCCGAAGCTGAATCGTTGAGTGTAGAACTACGACCTCAACAGATGTGCTCACAATTCCAAGGAAGAATCGTAGAGCAAATACGATTCTCAACAAATGAGCACTCCCAGAATATCCAAAGGAATGAAGCCTCTGGTCGGCACTAAAATGTTACATCCAAAGAAACCAAAGAGCACTCAACGAATGGCATGCAAGCTAACAGAAGATCTAAGCACCAACCCAATAAGCATCAAGATTGAGTTGTGAAGCCATTCGAGATGAAGTCTTCCACAAGGAGATCAGAAGAAGACTTCAGTAACTGACTAAGGAAAAGTCGGCAAATCTGATGGAGTCTCCAAACAACAGAAGACAACGATCTTGGAAGCTACCAGGATCGTAGTGTTTGCCAAACAAAGAAAGAACTGATGGAGTGCATACAGAGATACTGAATATCTTCTGAAGAACAAGGCTAAAGTGATTAAGCATTGGGTCAATCCATTGATGATAAGTGAACGGAGATCACAAGAGAAAGCGAAATTTGACACGCCCAAATCAAAGTGTCTTGCTATTCGGAAGGGGCGAACAAAGAAGTCAAACCATCGATGATCTCGAGAGTCATTGAGGCAAACGTAAGTGTTGAAGCACTTTGCATGAAGAGAAGGAAGTGGTGTTCTATATCAAGATCCAATCAACACTCTTCAAGATCGTAGTGTTGTCTCTACCAATCAACATGACACTCTGATCGAAGTCCTATGAAGATATGCATCGAATCGTAAAAGTTCAAATAGTCAAGACCGAAGCATTGGCAACGCTCACCAAGGGTAATATTCGGACAAGAGCTTATTGAGAGCATCGATGCAAAAGGACAACCTCTCGATCGAGAAATCGGAAGAGGAAATAAAGTCTTCGACCGCCCAAGACATTAAAGTGACATCTCGATGGGGTGTGGTGAAACAAAGAGATCGCAGACCGTCGTAAAAAGTATGACTTATCACATCAACAGTCTACCTCTATCAACTCGAGATCTGTGAAGACATTTGAATAGCTTTCAACGACTAATTTCCAATGGAAGGATTGGGAAGGAGTATAAATCTATTAGAGCTTCAAAGATCGAAGGTTGCTGGAGTTGTCGAGTTTGGAGTAACGGTGGACTGTTCTAAACTATGTAAGATAGTGAGTTCGAAGGCTCACTTTACGATCCACCAAGAACACGTAGAGCCATACAAAGGAAGAAGTAGAAGTGAGAGTTCTACAATGTAGAAGTGAGAGTTCTACTACATGAAGAGTGTTCTGAACTGCCGAGAGAAAGAAGAGCGTCATGTCATCTTGGTGTCCATCATGGGAAGACTCTAAGTACCATAGAGAAGAGCTCACAGTCATCTTAGCAAGTCCATCATGAGAAGACATCAAGTATCAAGAAGGGAGATCACAAACATCATCATGGTGGCAAGCATGAGAAAGTTTCTAAGTACCTAGCAGAAGAGCTTACAGTCATCTTAGAAACCCATCATGTGTAGCCATCATGTATCAAGAGGAATGATCTTCAAGGCAGTCATCAAGGGATCATCGAAGTGGTTGAGTAACTGAAGAAGCTGAGCATCATGCAACACTCAACTGCACTTCAAGGGTGATCACGCTAAGCTGCTAAGTAAAGAAGATGTTCAGAGCATGAAGACATCTTAGCAGCTCAGCACCAACTCCAACAAATAAACAAACAACTCAACAAAAGCCAGGGCCTGAGGGGTCCTTGTCCGGAAGGACTAAATGAAGTTCCAAGCATGTTGGGCTTGAAGAGTTCCTAGGGAACTAAAGGAGTTCCAAGGCTGCTGGCCTTGAAGAGTTTTTAGTGAACTGAAGTCCCAAGGCTACTGGCCTTGAAGGAATCTTAGTGATTCAGGGTGCTGCCCTTCCTTAGCGGAAATCCTGCTAGTTGAAAGTAGAAGAGTGGATTAGGAGCTTGAGTCTTTGAACCACTTAAAACCCCTTGTGTCTTTTACATTATGTCTATTAACTGTTATAACTGCTATGTATGTTTTAACTACTTACAACTGAACTAACTCTACGAACAATGTATGTATGATTATGAATATATCAATGAAGGGGATCTTTTACTTATTCCGATGTGCTTGAAAAGATTCTTATGTTTGTCATATGCTAATTTAATATCAATACAAAATAAAAGAGAAAAGTATTTAAAATTAAAAAGGATCTATTCAACCCCCCCCCCTTCTAGATCTATTGTGCCTACTGGGAACTAACAATTGGTATTAGAGCAGGTTCTCATGCTATATTCAAAAGCTAATCACTTTGAGTCTGATCCCAGGCACAAACATTGTTCTAAACTTAGTTTAGTAGTAAGTAACTTGTTATATGTAGATGAGCTCACACGTTGGAAATATTGTGTATAGGTTAAATGTGTATATACATCTGAAGCTGCTCAGATTGGTCCATGTTCTCGATTGCTACATCAACAAGACCAATCCTTGCCTGCAGTCAATCTTGTAGTTTAAAGATCAGACGAGAAAGCTCAAGAGACATCAACGACAAATAGTCAAGCATCCTCTAGCCTGAAAGATGAAAAGGCCATACATGCTAAGAAATGCTTATCCAGAGAAGAAAGAAGATCTTCTCAAACGTGTGTCTGGCCAACCAGCAGCTGGGTGTAAACCTTGTGAACTGAAAGATGTCAAAGAACTAAAGATGCTGAGATTCTCCTAGCCTATATCTGCAAGACCACGACTGATTGATTAAAGGACAACAAGAGCAACAAGTTGTCAGGAAAAAATGTGAAGCTATGCACATCAATGCCTAAACTCAGTATATCTAAGATAAATAACTGTTAAGAGACTGACAGTAAAAAAGGTACGGTTCCTCACTATTATACATGTGTACATCATAAATACACCTTCTTATGAACCATAATAGTATTCTGTCAAGAAGTCATAATCTACCTAAAAAGGTGAAGAGAGAAAGTACCCTGAGGATGGAAACTCAAATGTCTATAAACTTTCACTCCATCCAAGTTTTAGGTTGAAGATGACACCTTGAAGGAAACCCAAAATGGGTCATAAGAGAGCATCACAGCCAAATTAATTTATATGAAGTAATCCTTCTTTGGTGGGTTATTACGTATGTACAAAATCCTTGCTCTAAGTGATTGATAACACACAGTATGATCGGTTCTAAAAGAGTATCTTGATGATGTGTAAATCGATCACCTCCATGAATCAACTAGATACTCCTAAATCGTAGAGTTGATTCTCACTCTGTGAACACTTAAACATTGTGAACATGACCCAAAGAAATGATGAAACCATCAAAGATAAAGAGTGTGCTATTAAATGTCAAATCTTACACACACTCACCTTCATGCATATCAAAATGTATTATCTAAAACTAGTTTTCTGCATGAATATGTTGTTGGTGATAAATGTGATGATTATCCAAATATAAGAGGAACAGGGGTTTAGAAAACTAACCTAGCAGGACCCATTTAATTATGGGTACCAAAAATAGAAATATATTTAAACCTGCAGGTACTTGGTCTGTCTGACCACACTAAGGAATGCTGAAGCAGGAGACTTCAGTCAAGAAGACTCAACCAGCAGAAGGCTAAGGACTGTTCAAAAATGATTCTGATAAAATTTCAATATGTCTAAGCCTGTCCTTGAAGACCCATTAAGCTAAACTAAATGAAGCTCATATGGCTGCTGATCTATATATGGAAGCAGGCCATGCAACCAAAGATGAAAAGGGTCTTATATGCTCAAATCAGGCAAAGCAAATAATAAGGGAAGAATCATCAAGGAAGCTCATATCAGAGGATCACCGAGCATCAGTTGAGAGGAACTCATTATGGGAGTAGAACTTCACACTCACAAGACTAACAAAGAAGACTACGTTCGTAGTGCTGTCAAATGATCATAGAGTTATCAGTCCTGAAAATATCCATGCCTACAATACAGGGAGATCTAAGTGATAATGGTGATTCCAGTCAGAAGGAGATATGCAAGGCTGCCTTCTAATACACATGTAGAAAAGGGAATCACAGCTGAGAAAACAGCATCAACAATGGGAGAGCAGTGATCTGTTAAGAAGCAACAGTACTCAAATATACTATGAAAAAATGTACCAGCTACAGAGTCCCAAAACTTTGTTGCTGATGAACCTAACGAAGATCCATAGTCAGTAGGAATGTCTCAAAACGTACTACTGATAACCTTTCAGTCACCCAACCCAACATCGTGAAGTGCCTACGATCAAACATCTGATCGCAGTGTAGAAGCAGGAGGACACCACGATTACAGTAAATGAATTTTTCCAAAGTTGATAGAGGACTTCCCCACCAAAAAAGGTCAAATGAGATATCATTGCAAATCACTTCTAAAGTATTTCATCTGGAAAGCGCCTCAGGGACAAACCTGACCCTTAGCCCACTCTAAGAGGTTGGCCTTTCCTGAGTTACCTTAACCCAGAAGGAATACTTAGTAAAGTTTATCTCAAGGACCAAGTCAGTCAACGATCGTAGAGTCGAGGTTGAAGAGAACTCCACGATCGCAGTGCAACCTCAGCGATCGTAGAAGACAACTTGATGATCGTAGTCCTACCAAAGGGTACTCAAGTTTACAAGGAGCTTGGAAAAAGGGACAATCGCTCAGCCATTCTAAATGAGGAGATAATCTTGAATATATCAGTTATCAAGCTATGATGCATCAAAATGAGGATAAAAGTCAAAGCCATCCACTGCAGCATCTCTCAAAAGTTGATCATTGAGTCAATAAAGGAAAACGTAGAGTCCATAGCTGCCTTACCATGCTACTCTACGAATCAAAAGGTCAACGGTCAAAGCCACGTCGATTAAACGTCTACTCGTCTAAAAGGAAATATCTAACTGAAAAGTTATGGGGAGTTACAGCTCATTACTGGACTTCGTGCAACCAATGGTTGGTTGACATCTCATTGATTATGCAGAGTTAGAAGGAACTGTCATAAAGATAAATTCAAATTTGCAAACAATTTTTAGAAGCTATCGAACCTTTCTCCCTCCCATTTTCAAACCCTAAAATCCTCTCAAGAGCCAAAATAGGTTAACACTTCAGAGCCTTACCAAATCACAATCAGCCATCTCTTATAAACCTCTCTAAATCAAATACCCACATTCTTCGAACTGTTCAAATGGAAAACTGGCGAGTAATCACTGGAATTCAACTCGGAACCAAGTCATTTGAGAAATCCGAAAAGAAAGTCAGAGACATTCTCGAGCTTGTGAAGAAAGCTGGATTCTCAGAATGCCTTGAGGCTAGCACTCGAGTATATGTTGACCTGGTGAAAGAATTCTACTCAAATGCTTCCATAAACTCCAGAACCCTCTCTACCAAGGTCAAAGGTCAGTCTTTAAAGCTGAAATCTTCCGACCTCAATCAATGCCTAGGTTTTCCTAACCAAGGACCAAGAGCCTTGATGATGTCGATCTGGAACAAAGAAAGGAGATCATGGGGTACCAAAGAAACCTTAGTCCGAAAGATATAAGAAGAAGGAGTTTCTAAAAAGTCACGAATTCCTTCTTTGAAATAGTAGGAAATGCATATTGTCTGAGGACCTTTGCACATGACACGGTGCTTGATCAGCAGTTGAAGATAGTGTCAGCAATAGTTTTAAAGAAACACATTAACTTTGGAGTTATCCTATTTAACCAAATCTCCAAGTGGATAGAAAAGGCTGAGCTAAAGAAGTCTACAGAAAAACCTCTGACAAAGGTGTTTCATGGAAGACTGTTGAGCATTGTAATGAAGAAGAAGTTAGGAGGCAAGATCAAGGATTATGAAGGAGAGCCTCTGAACGTTCAAAAAGTGATGTCTCCACAACTATTTATGAATTGGAAGAAAAATCCCAAGGAGAACCGAAGGCTGACAACTGGGAGCAGCAGTAGGGCCTCTGCAAAGAAGAGGAAGACAGAAGAGGTAGAAAGTTTTGAGTCTGATGACTCTGTACCAGCAGCATCCACACCAGCCAGAAAGAAATCCAGAGGTGTGAAGAAAACCAAGACCCCATCAAGAAATCTCTCATCCAAAGACAAGGATAAAGAAGAAAAAGTCCTGGCTGCTGAAACCACGAAGCGAAGAAGCAACAGGCTGCTTCAAGAGCCGTTAAGAAAGAAAGCTAAGCAGGAAAATAAGCCAGCCTCAGCTTCCCAAAATAGTACATCTGATGAAGAGGAGGACATAGAGTCAGCAGAAGAAAAAGAGACAGATGTCAAGGCTGAGTCCAGCAATGAAGGTGAAGCTGGAGAAATGGAAGAAATTGTAGCATCTACTGATAAATAAGAATGCCCAATCCCTATGGCTAATCCTCAGAGAAGTCACTTTGTTGATGTAGAAGAGATTCAAGATAACCAAACTCAATCCCCAAATGCAACTGCTCCAACAAGCCCGGATAATGGGTCAAATAATGTTGTTTCAAAAGAAGAAGGAAATGCCCCTTCCAATCCTGAAAGCCCCCATGATGGCTCAAAAGGTGATGAGTCCAAAGAAGAAGGGTCTGCCCCTATCAGTACTGAACCTCAAGAAATTTCTTCTGATGAACCAAAGGCTTCTGAGTCTGAAGAGGAAGAGGAGTCTGACTCTCCCAAAACTGAACCTCCAAGAAGAAGGAAGAGCTACAGACTGCAAGCCAAATTTGCCTCTAGAAGGAGAAAAGATCACTCCAATGCTGTCATTGAAGTAAGTGATGATGAGGCTGTAAGTGTTGAAGATGAAACCAGTGGTGAAGAAGATGAATCAGAAAAAGATATTGCTGAAGAATGTTCTGAAAATGAAATACAGCAAGAAGGATTCACTGCTGGATATGATCAAGATGGTTCAGGCTCGGAAAAAGAAAAAATGGAGAATGATTCCAATTCTGAAAATCAGGAATCAGAGGAGCCAGAACTCTATCCTGTCCTCTCTTCAGCAAAATTTACCAGGAGAATAGTGGTAAAAGTCTCGAATGAACCACCAGAAACACCTCCAGAAAGATGGGTGAACTATGGAGATGAGCAGCTCAAAGTAGTGAGGATAACTGCGTTTGAGGTGTTTAAAAACTGGAACAACATGGAGCTAGATTGCACAACCATTCTCTATAATCCTGAT
The DNA here is from genome assembly GCA_020205605.1 of Panax ginseng. Taxonomy (NCBI): domain Eukaryota; kingdom Viridiplantae; phylum Streptophyta; class Magnoliopsida; order Apiales; family Araliaceae; genus Panax; species Panax ginseng. Next base: position 17,045,105 of record CM035142.1, on the reverse strand, counting down.
GACTTGCTGATGAGATGGTTCTTCCAATGGATGCCATGGCTAAAGGCCCATACTGAAGGAGATGGAAGCTACCTCAGTTGGTGCTACTCTCACTTTCCAAGCATGGAGCTGGTAGCACAAAATTTCCCTAGGGTAAAGAGTTTGATACAAAGATGATCACAAACCAACCTCACTTCAAAGTCTATCGACATGATGGAAATCACTATATCCCCTACGATCGTAGAATGGACTCTCAAGGAAGAAGGAACATAACAAAGGAGATGATCGTAGAGTCTGTTCACTCTACTGGTGATGGTGTTCAAGTTCAAAACCAGAAGTCTCCATCTGCTCAAGCACTACTGACAGACATTCCTCCATCCTCAACCAATGATTGGAACTCAACGATTCTTAAGGTTCTCAACACCTTTGAAGTCCAAGAATGCAGATTATAGATGTAAGACCCCAACTTTTATGAATAAAGATGAATTTTCTATAAATATCATTTTTGAATATTATGGAATGAATTTGACATAATGTTATAGTTGTGGGTAATATTTATAAATTTTTCAAAATACGCATAAGTTGTTATATAATATTCGATTGGTGGGAGAATATTCGTTTTAACAGAAATATTCGCATAACGGCACAATCATTGGGTGGACCCTATAACGGAATTATTGCTTGGATAGAAAACGACAAAATACTTTATGAAAATAACGGCAAGAAGTTTTACTGTTAACTGCTGAAACACCCGGTGTTAAAAAGTACAATGTCTGGCATTGGTTGCAGTAGTAGCACAAGATTGATTATTGATGCTTACGTGAAGTCTCTCGCTTTTGTTCAATTATTGCTACAAAGAATTCTTTGCAAGTATCTCACGTTATTTGATTCAATTATTGTCGATATTTTATATATTATTAAATCAATAATTGAGACGACAAAGTTATTAATATTATTATTTGTAATATTAACGATGTCCTGGAAGTTCATCGAGGAGAGGTTTGGTCACCTAATTGCATGCGCCTTAATAGGGAGAAATCCTTATTGGAAAGCCCCATCTTTCCTGGAAACGACCTGGTCGATTAATATTATGAATTATAATAATGATGATAAATGTTGTTAAAAATATTGAGGTGCTTTTATGAAGTATTTATTGGACCCCCAGTTACCCACTTTTTCAAAATAGTCGATAGAGTATATATATATATGTATGAAAGGGACTTGTGTGGGTAGAATTTGAAAATGTGTATGTGTGTGTACCGTGTGTGTAGGAGTGTGTATAAGTTGAAATAATGGTGGTGGTGGGAAAGTGTTTACGATGATAGTAATAGGTGGGTGAAATGTGGATGGTTTAGTTAAAACCATGTGTTATATATATATATATATATATATATATATATATATATATATATATATATATATATATATATATATTATTTTTGTTTTACTTGAGGAAAGCTTTGAAATTTAGACATCCAAATTTTTCTTCCTACCAGTGAGTGATTCGTTTGATTTACATCTTTAAAATCTGTCGTGAAAATTTTCTAAACAAAGACTCTTCAATTCTCCTATAAATATGATGCTTATTTAGAATTAAAAATCACACCGTGTTCGGAGAATTCTTCTATAATCTTAAGCGTGTTTCTTTAGAGTTTTAAGAAGCTTTGAAGCGTAGTCTGAAGTTTTCTTCAAGAATATCCTCGCCTCTACCAAATTGAATACTCTTCTTTTACGGTAAGGGATATTATTTGTTGTACTTGTAAGGGGTATTATTTCTTTTGTCTTCATGAAGAGAACTTTTGTTATTCCATTCTTTATTATTCATTGGAACATCCATGCATGCGCTTTTACGCATGACTGGTTTAAATCCTTTATTATTCTCGGCTGGAACATCCCGTGCATATTTGGTTTCGCATGACCTCGTTTAGTTCTTTATTATTCCATTGGAACTTCCCATGCATGCGGATTACGCATGACACGTTCCATTTTTTATTATTACATTGAATAACACGTCTTGTGCTGCGCTTCATCGCATGCACGGTGATTTCTTCGTTATGCCATTCTTTATTATTCAGTTGGAATAACCTGTCTATGTGGATTATCACATGCATGGTGAATGATCCTTTGTATTCATTTCTTATTAAATTGTGGAAATGGTCTTTCTAAGTGGATTACTGCATGGCGGACGAAAAATCCATTTGCAGTTTCATATATTCTTTTATACTCAGTTGGTTAAAGCTTTGACTTCAATACTCCATGAAATTAGTGGAATATCCTTGATATTTACGCTTCATCCAGTATCTTTTCATGGACATATTCTTCTGAGCATTCTTGAATTTTACTCCACAAAGCAGTATCATGTTGACAATTTAGACGTTATTGGTTCCTGGATAAATTAATTCTTGAACTTGTTTTATTGAATTCTTATATCATTGTCATCATCCTCATGTTTATAATATGTTGAAAGTCATCTATGGCCTGTAGTGCATAGATGGACTTTGTATGATTATGACCAGGGATTATTCGGTATAATCATGACCGTAATGTTACAAATGACGTGGTAAAAATCCTCATTGGCCGTAGTGCATTGATGGACAGTTGTTGTCATGATCATGACCATTGATGAATACACGAATATCCTTGGCCGTAGTGCATGGATAATTTGGGGTCGTGATACTAATGAATATCCTTGGTAGTAGTGCGGGGATGATGTGAATTATTTATTAAGTCGAGTCTCAAATGATAAAAGTAATGAAAACCTTTTAAATAATAGAAGATAGTAGATTTTATTCTCTACTTGACTCTTCTAATGGATCTGTTTGTTCATCTGCAGCTTAAACTTGATGTTTGTTATATTTTATCGCTTTAACAATTTGTTGAAGGCTAATGATAAATTATTCGCTTTATCTTAGTCATAATATTTCTTCTTGGGCTAGTTGAGCTCACCTTTTCTTTCACCGTTCTCTTGAGAAATGAGAACGTAAATTTGACTAGCTTAGTCGGGGAACCTGGTGAGTGATTCCAGATGATAGATTAGTAGTCCTCACTATTTTGTTAAATAGTGTGACAATAAATGTAATCGGGACTCCATTGAGTGTGGATATTGTCTAGATGACAATATTCTTATTAAAACTCTCGATTATGTCTTGTCAGATTCTACACGGCAGTTTATATTATTAAATTGTATTTGAATTTTTTGTACCATGTATTTGACGACTCGAGAATAGGTGATGTATACCTATTTTGGGGGTGTCACATTAGTATCAAAGCTTAGGGATATGATCCTGGTGAGATGTGAGACAAGAACTAGGAGGGAGAGAGACGGGAATTCCTTCGCTAGTATGACCTACCTAAGTTTATTTGGTATTTAATTGGTCATTTGAGTATACGGATAATATGTGATATGATAACTAACCCTTGTTTTGTGGTAGTATATAAAAAATGACATCCCAGAGAATGTTGAGAATAGTAATGGAGCACGGGAGACCGTTGAGTCTCCACATATCAATAATCGGGGAGAATGTGCATCGTGAAGGCGACAATCCTCATGCGCAAAAACAACAACACCGACCAAATGATGAATGATGGAATGTTCAGAGACTTTATGCAATTCATGCAACATCGAGCGAGCGCGGCTCATCCAAAATGTAGGTGGAAACACTGGAAACTCTCGGATGGTCACCGCTAAACAGTTCAAGGAGCCGACCACCGGAGTTTATTGAGAGCCAAAACCACTTAAGGCGAGACGTGGATAAAGCGAGATCACCAAGATATTTGATGTCTTGGGATGCTCACGAGGAGCAAAAGGTTCCTTTGCCACCTTTATGTTGCGAGAGAGGCATTACGGTGGGAATCGAAAAGCGACTCAACTGCCACCAAGACTTGAAGATGTCTTGGGAGAAGTTCCAAGAACTATTCAATGACAAGTACTTTCCCGAAAGTATTCGTCACATGAAAGAGTTAGAGTTCATAAAGTTGGAGCAGAACAATATGACCGTGTCGCAGTACGAAGCTAAGTTTGCCGAGTTGTCCCGGTTTGCGTCTCACTTGGTTGATAATGAGGAAAAAATGACGCGAATGTTTCTAAGAGGTTTAAAACCCGAGATATGTCAATATCTAATTTCTCATAAACTGTGTTTATATTCAGATGTTGTAAATAGGGCTCAGTTATTGGAGCGTGATAACGAGTCAACTCAACCAAGAGAAAGCAAGCAAAAGAAAATGATAATACCAAGGGTAGCAGCCATCGGGTTTATAATAACAAATGTGGAGGGAATCAACATGCCAGAAATGGTAACCACTTCGGTGGTAATCATGGCCAAGACAATAAGAATGGACATTTCAAGAAGAGGAGATTCAACAATGATGGAAAGACATCAGCATCAGCACCCGTGGATAAGAAGGAGAACGACCACCTATTATATGCTTCAAATGCGGAGGGGAGGGACATATCAGTCCAAACTGTACGATGCCATCCAAAGCGTGTTATAATTATGGAAGAGAAGGTCACCTAGCTCGATTTTTTCATGCACCGAAGACAAGTCCAGTTGGAACAACGTCACAAAATACCGTCCCAGATAAGTCAAAACCAGTAGTTTAAGGGAGAGCTTTTGTTGTGACCTCCCAGAAAGCAAGGAACCCGAACGAGGTCATCACGGGTAAGCTTATCATAAACTCTAGCGATGTCTATAACTTATTTGATACCGGTTCTACCCATTCTTTTATTTCTCCTACTTGCGCTCAATGATTAAATTTGACTCCGGAGAAATTAGACTTTGACTTATCTGTGAAAACTCCGTTAGGGGAAACCTTCATTACATCCACTGTTTATAAGTCTTGTTTGGTTCAAATCGATACCCTCACATTACCTGTCGATCTTATTTCATTAAAAATACTTGTATTTGATGTGATTCTAGGGATTGATTGGTTAACTACTAATCATGCAAAAATTGATTGTTTTCGTAAAGTTGTTAGCTTTCATATTCCTAACCAACCTATTATGCGAATTCAAGCAACCAAACCGTTAAAATCAATCACTGTCATCTCAAACCATAAAGTTATTTGTTTATTAAAAAACGGATGTCAAGCTTTCTTAGCTCATGTCACATATTTAAACAAAAATACATCAGATTTGAATGATATTTCTATTGTTAATAAATTTCCTGACGTATTCCCTGAAAAACTTCATGGCCTACCCCCAGAGCGTGAAATTGAATTTTGTATCGACCTGGAACCCGGTAAAAAATCCATTTCCAAAGCCTCATATCGAATGGCTCCTATTGAACTTCAAGAGTTAAAGACCCAATTGCAGGAATTGTTAGACATTGGTTTCATTCATCCTAGTACGTCTCCTTGGGGTGCTCCTGTTCTATTCGTGAAGAAGAAAGATGGGAGTATGAGACTTTGTATTGATTATCAGGAGTTGAATCATGTCACCATCAAAAATAGGTACCCATTATCACGTATTGATGACCTGTTAGACCAGTTGCAAGGAGCCAAATTATTTTCAAAGATTGATCTTCGTTCTGGATATCACCAATTGAAGATTAGAACCGATGACATTCCAAAGATGGCTTTCTGAACTCGGTACGGGCATTATGAATTCCTAGTCATGTCCTTTGGATTGACTAATGCTCCTGCTGCCTTCATGGATATGATGAACCGAGTATTCAAGGAATATTTGGATCACTTTGTGGTCGTCTTTATTGATGACATCCTTACTTATTCCAAAAGTCGTGAAGATCATGAGCAACACCTGAGGCTGATACTCCAAAAGCTTCGTGAATACAAGCTTTATGCCAAGTTAAAGAAATACGAGTTCTGGTTAGAGGAAGTAGCATTCCTTGGGCACGTAGTATCAAGTCATGGAATATCTGTTGACCGGGAAAAAATTGAAGCAATTCAAAGCTGGGAGCCACCTAAATCAGTGACCGAAGTACGTAGCTTTCTCGGTTTAGCTGGTTATTATCGGAGATTCGTGGAAGGATTTTCTCGAATCGCTACTCCATTAACTCAGCTGATTTGGAAAGATACAAAGTTCGGTTGGAGCGAAGAATGTGAGAAGAGTTTTCAAGAACTCAAGAGGAGACTCATTTCAAAGACTGCTACGTGATACCATCCGCCTCGTAGGGATTTGTCATCTATAGTGCTGCTTTGGGCAAAGGGTTAGGATGTGTTCTCATACAACATGGGAAAGTCATAGCCTATGTCTCAAGAAAACTCAAAGAATATGAGAGGAATTACCCTACTCATGATCTAGAATTGGCAGCTGTTGTCTTCGCACTTAAAATTTGGAGGCATTACTTGTATAGGGAGAAAGTGGAGTACTTTACGGATCATAAAAGCCTTAAATATTTCTTCACTCAAAAAGAACTCAACATACGACAACGACGTTAACTTGAACTGTTGAAAGATTATGATCATACCATCTAATACCATCCTGGAAAAACGAACGTGGTAGCTGATGCATTGAGTAGAAGATCATATGCGGGTACGAGTGCGATATTGTCAACGCAAAGGCCCATTTTGTGTGACTTGCAAAGGATGGAGATAGAGTTAAAGCCTCTACAAGGACCCATATGATGATGGCGAATATACCAAAGAGAACCGACTTTAATTGATAAAGTTAAAGTCGCTTTCAAGCTGCTGGACCTAGAACCGATGCGTATGAGAAAGAAAGTGCAAGAAGGTGCTATCGCCAAGCAAGAATCGATGAAGAAGGAATACTTGAGTCAACTCTGCACTTTGTGTTCCTAACGACCTTGATTTAAAGTATAAAATCATGATGGAGGCGCACAACACACGCTTGCAATCCATCACAGGAATACCAAAATGTATCGTGATCTTCATCATACATTTTGGTGGAGCAATATGAAGAGAGAGATAGCGATGTTTATCTCAAGGTGTCTAACTTGTCAACCGTTAAGGCGAAGCATCAAGTACCAAAAGGTCCATTGCAACCACTTGAAATTCCGAATGGAAGTGGGAGCACATTACCATGGATTTCAATTCTTGGTCTTCCCAAGGTTTCTCAAGGCATAGATGCAATTTGGGTCATTATTGATAGATTGACCAAGTCTGCTTTCACTTCTTACCTATCTGAAAACTTATACACTTGAACGCCTTTGCTCAGTATGTACATAAAGGAGGTTGTAAGATTGCATGGTATGCCAAGATCCATAGTTTTTGATCGAGACCCAAGATTCACTTCATGATTTTGGGTTAGTTTACAAAAAAGCTATGGGCACGGACTTCTTTATTTAGTTCTACATATCATCCTCGGGACGGACGGATAATCGGAGAGGACTATTCAAACTCTTGAAGATTTATTAAGACTTTGTATCCTTGACTTCAAGGGAAGTTGGGACAAGTTCTTACCATTGGTGGAGTTTTCCTACAACAACAGCTATCAAGCAAGTATTGGCATGGCTCCATTCGAAGCGTTATATGGAAGAAAGTGGCGTTCTCCAGTATGCTGGGATGAAGTGGATGAAGTAACGTTGTTGGGACCGGAGTTGGTACGTATGACTACGGAAAAGATTCAAATGATCTGGAAACGTATAAAAACCTCACAAGATCAACAAAAGAGTTATGCTGATCTTCATCGAAAGGACGTGGAATTCGATATTAGAGACCATGTGTTGTTACGTGTTGCTCCATGGAAAGGAGTTACGAGATTTGGAAAGAGAGGAAAGCTCAATCCTCGATTCATTGGCTCATTTTTAATCCTCGATCGAGTAGGAACTGTGGCATATAGACTCGCTTTACCGCCAAGTATGTCTCGTGTTCATAACATTTTTCACATATCCATGTTACGTAAATATGTGAAAGACCCAAACTACATTATTGAGTTAGAACCGGACGAAATAGCAGAAGATTTGACGTATGAAGAGGTTCATGTTCAAATCTTGGATAAGAAGGAACATATTCTACGCTCCAAGGTTATACCTCAAGTCAAAGTTTTGTGGAGAAACCACGATGTTGAGGAAATGACTTGGGAATTAGAATCTGAAATAAAATCAAGGTATCCTTACCTCTTCGATATACCAGGTACGTACCCTAATTTCGAGGGCGAAATTTTATAAGAATGGGAGGTTGTAAGACCCCAACTTTTATGAATAAAGATGAATTTTCTATAAATATCATTATTGAATATTATGGAATGAATTTGACATAATGTTATAGTTGTGGGTAATATTTATAAATTTTGCAAAGTACGCAAGTTGTTATATAATATTCGATTGGTCGGGGAATATTCGTTTTAACAGGGAATATTCGTACAACGACACAATCATTGGTGGACCCCACAACAGAATTATTTTCGGATTGAGAAAACGACAAAAATACTTTATGAAAATAACGGCAAAAGTTTTACCGTTAACTATTGAAACACCCAGTGTCAAAATCATGTCTGGCGTGGTTGCGCATATAGTAGCACACAGATATTGATTATCGATGCTTACGTGAGAAGTCACTCGCTTTTGTTCAATTATTGCTATACAATAATTGCTGCATAGTATCTCACGTTATTTGATTCAATTATTATCGATATTTTATATATTATTAAATCAATAATTGAGACGACAAAGTTATTAATATTATTATTTACAATACTTAACGATGTTCAGAAGTTCATCGAGGAGAGGTTTGGTCACCTAATTGCGCATGATAGGGAGAAATCCTTATTGAAAAGCCCCTTTTTCCGGAACGACTTCGGTCGATTAATATTGTGAATTATAATAATGATGATAAATGTTGTTAAAAATATTGAGGTGCTTTTATGAAGTATTTATTGGACTCCCGAGCTACCCACTTTTTTCAAAATAATCGATGAGAGTATATATATATATATATATATATATATATATATATATATATATATATATATATATATATATGAAAAGGGACTTGTGTGGGTAGAATTTGAAAATGTGTGTGTGTGTGTGCAGGTGTGTGTAGGAGTGTGTGTAAGTTGAAATAATGGTGGTGGTGGGAAAGTGTTTACATGATGATAGTGATAGGTGGGTGAAATGTGGATGGTTTTGTTAAAACCATGTGTTATATATATATATATATATATATATATATATATATATATATATATATTTTTATTTTACTTGAGGAAAGCTTTGAAATTTAGACGTCCAAATTTTTCTTCCGCCCGTGAGTGATTCGTTTGATTTCTTTACTGTGCGTCCGTGAAAAATTTTCTAAACAGTACCCCTTCAATTCTCCTATAAATAGGATGCTTATTTAGAATTGAAAATCACACCAGAAGTTCAGAGAATTCTTCTATAATCATGAGCGTATTTCTTTAGAGTTCTAAGAAGCTTTAAGCGTAGTGCAAGTTTTCTTCAAGAATATCCTCGCCCTACCAGTCGGAATACTCTTCTTTTACGGTAAGGGATATTATTTGTTGTACTTGTAAGGGGTATTATTTCTTTCGTCTTCATGAAGAGAACTTTTGTTATTCCATTCTTTATTATTCTGTTGGAACATCCTCATGCATGCGCTTACGCATGACCTGGTTTCGTCCTTTATTATTCTGTTGGAACATCCTGTCTGTGCGGTTTACGCATGACCTGGTTCCGTTCTTTATTATTCCGTTGGAACTTCCTGTCTGTGCGGATTACGCATGACCTGGTTCCATTTTTTATTATTCTATTGGAATAACCTGTCTGTACGGTCTATCGCATGCATGGTGATTTCTTCTGTTATGCCATTCTTTATTATTCTATTGGAATAACGTGTCTATGTGGATTATCACATGCATGGTAAATGATCCTTTGTATTTATTTCTTATTAAATTGTGGAAATGATCTATCTAAGTGGATTACCGCATGGCAGACAAAAATCCATTTGCAGTTTCATGTATTCTCTTATACTCAGTTGGTTAAAGCTTTGACTTCTATACTCCATGAAATTAGTGGAATATCCTTGATATTTGCGCTTCATCTAAGTATCTTTTCATGGACATATTCTTACGAGCATTCTTGAATTTTACTCCACAAAGCGATATCATGTTGACAATTTGGGCGTTATTGGTTCTGGATAAATTAATTCTTGAACTTGTTTTTATTGAATTCTTATATCATTGTCATCATCCTCATGTTTATAATATGTTGAAAGTCATCTGTGGCTTGTAGTGCATGATGGACTTGGTATGATTATGACCGTGGATTATCTTCGGTATAATCATACGGCGTAGTAATATTACAAATGATGTGGTTAAAATCCTCATTGGCCTTAGTGCATTGATGGACAGTTGTTGGCATGATCATGACCATTGATAAATACACGAATATCCTTGGCCCGTAGTGCATGGATAATTTATGGTCGTGATATTAATGAATATCCTTGGACGTAGTGCAGGGATGATGTGGATTATTTATTAAAATTTGAGTCTCGCCGATAAAAATAATGAAAACCTTTTAAATCATAGAAGATAGTAGATTTTATTCTCTACTTGACTCTTCTAATTGATTGCTTGTTCCATTGCTTGAGTTAAACTTGATGTTTGTTATATTTTATCGGTTTAACATCATTGAAGGCTAACGATAAATTATTCTCGCATTATCTTAGTCATAATATTTCTTCTTGGGCTAGTTGAGCTCACCCTTTCTTTCATTGTTCTCTCAGAAATGAGAACGTGGGCTGGGACTAGTCGGGAACGGAGTGGACGGGTCCAGATGATAGCATTAGTAGTCCTCATTATTCTGTTAAATAGTGTGACAATAAATGTAATGAGGACTCCATTGAGTGTGGATATTGTCTAGATGACAATATTCTTATTAAAACGCTCAGTTTTGTCTTGTTGTATTCTACACGACAGTTGTATTATTAAGTTGTATTTGAATTTTATACCATGTATTTGACGACTCAGAATAGGTGATGTATACCTATTTTGGGGGCGTCATAGTAGAGTTCAATCTAATGCTCGACAGGAGACTTTTCAACCAGATGATCAGATATCTGTGGCAAAGGAGCTGATGAAAAATTTTGATGAACTGATTGAAAAAATATCTCTATTCACAGAAGAGTCACAGATGCTAACAACAGCAGGAGATATTTCACTCCAGAACAAACTTCAAGCTACTATGGCTGATGTATCTCTCAAACTCAAAGAGAGAGATAACATCTATATGAAGGTCATACAAGATCAAAAGGTAGAAGTTCTACGAGCTCAGAAGGCCAATAAAGAGCAGATCCAAGTCCTCTCTGACAAGATTGACGACATGAAGCAGTCCTTCTCAGTGCAACTTGAGCTAGGCCAACAGGAACTCAAGTTTAAAGTTGCCAACTCCTCCTACCTGATGGAGTAGCTCTCCAAAATGATTAATGACAAAAAGGGGGAGAAAAAGAGACATAGAAATAGAAAGAGCAAGAGGCACTCAAAGAAGAGCAGAAGGATAGGAGAGAAGAAGTCAAAGAAGAAGATAGCAGAAGAAGAGGCAGAGTCATCTTCTGAGGGGGGGGGGGCGAAGAATGATGAACCTATGTATGCCAAAGCTGAGGGAGAGCCAAAAGGAGAAGAGAATCATACATCTGAGGGGGAGCAAAACAAAGCAGGAAGGTCATCATCCCAGGGGGAGCAAGAGCAAGAAATAGCTGATCAACAGACATCCTGGAAACATACATGGAGCCAAAGAGGGAAACATACATAGAGCCAAAGAGGTACATCTCTAACTAGTTAGGTATGTTCTGGATCCAGGATGTAAAATGTCAGTATATTAAATTCCACATCATTATAAATGACATTCATAATTATCTGTTTTAGAAATACAATTTTCATCAGATATAAGATTCATTCATAACATGCATATGCACTTATTGTTTTTCTCATAATCAAATAGGGGGAGATTGTCAGGAATAAGCATGTGAATGTTATTCCTATTTATATATGATTTGATTATGATATATATGAATGAATATTCAAGTATACTTGCATTAAGAAAAGCTGTAAAGTCCTTTTGATAGATAATAGAAAAATGTGTACAAGGACTTAGAATGAATTGATCAAGTATGTTAGGTTGATCCTACATAAGCAAAATAGCTTTGTAAAGTCCTTAAAAAGAAATGATGTACAAGGACTATAAACATAGAAAGATCAAACATGTTAGGTTGATCTTATGAAGTAATAGATAGGCTTGTCTGATCATCACCAAAAATCGTAGTCTGCCAGGAGAGTTAAGGAGAACTCGAGAGCTGTCGAGACAGAATCGTAGTCTGCAAGATAGTAGATCTCGGAGTTCGTAGACTTCCAGGAGAAATGATGAAGGATCTTAGTGTGTCGAGTAGAACTTCCTCAAGACCGAAGTCTACTGAGGAAGTCATGTTCAGAATCGTAGAGAGACAAATGCCACGAGCCAACCAAACATCCGCTTGGCCAAGTCGAAACGAGACTACACTTTCGAGTCGTGATTCTATTGATTACATGCGAGATCGTAATGAAAGCAAGATCATATGAAGACAACAAGCACAAGGTAGAAATCGTAGAGTGTCCGGATCTGATCTAGGAGTTGTAGTGTCTGCACAGTCGAAGCTAAATCGTAGAGTGCAGAACTACGACCTCAAAAGATGTGCTCACAATGCCAAGGCAAAATCGTAGAGCAAATACGATTCTCAATAAATGAGCACTCCCAGAATATCCAAAGGAATGAAGCCTTTGGTCGGCACTGAAATGTTACATCCAAGGAAATCAGAGAGCACTCAACAAATGGCATATAAGCTAACAGAAGATCTAAGCACCAACCCAATAAGCATCAAGATTGAGTTGTGAAGCCATTCGAGATGAAGTCTTCCACAAGGAGATCAGAAGAAGACTTCAAAGAATCGACTAAGGAAAAATCGACCAAGTCACGATGAGCTATCAAGCAGATAGAAGACAATGATCTTGGAAGCTACCAGCATCGTAGTGTTTGCCAAATAAAGAAAGAACTAATGGAGTGCATACAGAGATACTGGACAGCTTCTGAAGAACAAGGCTAAAGTGACTAAGCATTGGGTCAGTCCATTGATGATAAGTGAACGGGAGATCACAAGGAGAAAATGAGATGGATACGCAAAAAATTTGAAGTGTCTTGTTATTCAGAAAGGGCCAGAACAAAGAAGCCAAGCCATCAGTATCTGAGAGCTGTTGAGGTAAACAGAAGTGTTGAAGCACTGCACAAGAGAAGGAAGAGGTGTTCTACATTGAAGATCTAATTAACACTCTTCAAGATCGTAGTGTTGTCTCTACCAGTCAACATGACACTACGATCAAGTCCTATGAAGACATGTATCAGAATCGTAGAGTTTGAATAGCTGAAGACTGAAGCATTGGCAACGGTTCAGTCTGAAGGGTAATATTTGGACAAGAGCTTATTGAGAACATTGATGAAAAAGGACAACCTCTGATTGAGAAATCAGAAGGAGGAAATAAAGTCTTCGACCTACCCAAGACATTAAAGTGACATCTCTGATGGGGTAGGTGAAACAGTAGACTACAGTGTCAAAAAGTATGACTTGTCACATCAGCAGTCTACCTCTATCAACTCGAGATCTATGAAGACATTTGAATAGCTTTCAACGGCTACTTTACAACGGAAGGATTGGGAAGGAGTATAAATCTGCTAGAGGTTCAAAGATCGAAGGTTGCTAAAGTTGCCGAGTTTGGAGTAACGGTGAACTGTTCTAAACCATGTAAGATAGTGAGTCCGAAGGCTCACTCTATGATCCACCAAGAACACTTAGAGTCATACAAAAAAAGAAGTAGAAGTGAGAGTTTTACAATGTAAAAGTGAGAGTTCTACTACATGAAGAGTGTTCTAAACTGCCGAGAGAAAGAAGAGCATCATGTCATCTTGGTGTCCATCATAGGAAGACTTTAAGTACCATAGAGAAGAGCTCACAGTCATCTTAGCAAATCCATCATGAGAAGACATCAAGTATCAAGAAGGGAGATCACAAACGTCATCATGGTGGCAAGCATGAGAAAGTTTCTAAGTACCTAGCAGAAGAGCTTACAGTCATCTTAGAAACCCATCATGTGCAACCATCATCGTATCAAGAGGAATGATTTTCAAAGCGGTCATCAAGGATCATCCGGTTGTGGTTGAGAAATGGCCAAAGAAGCTAAGCATCATGCAACACCCAACTGCACTTCAGGGTGATCACGCGTATTACTAAGTAAAGAAGATGTTCAGAGTATGAAGACATCTTAGTAGCTCAAACACCAACTCCAACAAACAAACAAACAACTCAATGAAGCCGGGGCACGAGGGGTCCTTGTCGGAGGACTAAATGAAGTTCCAAGCCTCATTGGGCTTAAAGATTTCCTAGGAACTAGAGGAGTTCCAAGGTGGCTGCTTTGAAGAGTTCTTAGTGAATCAAGTTCCAAGGCTCTTCGCCTTGAAGGAATCTTAGTGATTGTGGTGTCTTGCCTTCCTTGGTGGAAATCCTACTAGTTGAAAGCGGTAAGAGTGGATTAAGAGCTTGAGTCTCCGAACCACTTAAAACCCTTATGTCTTTTTATATTATGTCATTTACATTATGTCTATTAACCGTTATAACTATTATGTATGTTTTAACCGCTTACAACCCAACTAACTCTACGAACAATGTATGTATGATTATGAATATATCAATGAAGGAGATCTTTACTTATTCACAGTTGCTTGAAAAGATTCTTATGTTTGTCATATGCTAATTTAATAGAATACAAAATAAAAGAAAAAGTATTTAAAATAAAAAGGATCTATTCAACCCCCTTCTAGATCTATTGTGCTCATGGAACCTAACATGGTATGTTTTGAACCCTCTCGTGAATGGGCGCCTATGGTCTGACTAGGATAAGTTCTTAAACTCATATTATTGTGGCAAGTTCCTGAACTTCCAATGTGTAGTAAGTTTGATGAACTATATTGGGGGTATAGGAAGATTGTAAGTTGAAATACAAGAATATTTACTATAAGAGTATTGGTGGTACTAGAAACAAAAAGAATTAGTTAGTAATGAGGTAATGGAGTAAAGATTGAAATTGATAGAGAAAATTAGATATTCTAAATCTACTAGCTATGCTAGACTTTCGAAATTTATTAACTTCGTGCTGATGTTTGCACTTCTATTTTCTTGAAAAACATTATATCAAATGATGGAACCAATGAGTTTTAAAAACAATACCGTTATTCGTATGTCTATACTAATTGCTTCGGTTAGACAAAAATGATTTGAAATATATCAAAATGTATTTTATATATCATCAATGCATCATGGAACCTGGTGCAAAGATGATAAAAATGATGGAGTCGTCAATGCAGTATTACTTAGTGTTGGATGTGATCTAAGGATCGTCAGCCCACTATAGTATGATGTAGTATGATAAAATCACCAAATGACGGAATCCTCAAACGGACTGTAAATACAGTGCGGTGTCATAATGTCATAAAAAGATTTTTGAGATTTCTTTAAGATATGAGAATATATATATATATATATATATATATATGTATATGTATATTTCGATTGATGTCTGAATTGTTGTAGAAGTCTATGTTATTTGATTCAGCTAGACGAATATTGAAAGATATTCATGAAATTCAAGCGTTTCTTAAGAAGTTATGCCAAACCAAATTATTTTGGTGCGGATTCAGATTTTGAAAAGATGAGATGAACAACCCTATTATAGGGGAGTTATTTTACGCAATGCGTTCAGATGTTTGTGCACAATACATGGTACGAAGGGCTGATCACCCTAAGTACGAGAAGTCCCTACAGATATTCAAGGCTAAGTTAAAGTTGAAAGATTACTTGTAACTCAGGACATAGTTAAATGGTCTTGTGACCCCGCCATTACATCTCTAAAAAATCGAGAAAAACAACCCTATTATGGGGAATTATTTTTTATGTGATGTGTTTAAATGTTTGTGCACAATACATCGTCTTTAATGGCTTAACACCCTAAATGCGGAGTCCACAGTAGTCTAATGAATGATCGTTAAGGTTTAAGTTGAAAGAGTACTTATAACCGTGGACGTAGTTCAAGATCTTATGACCCCTCATCATGATTTGGAATCTTTTAAATTCCTGAGTTATTCATACTGCTTCCCAATTATTAAGCAATTGTGGAAGATTCTTGCTATTCTAAAAGGCGAATGTGGTAAGGATGATATTCCTTAGAAATAAGTAAGTCGTAGAATGCGACACTGAATGATGAATATATTGAATAAGTGAGAAGAGAAATTTTGAAGTGAAAAGGAGATGAATTATCAAAGAAGTGGATATATCAAAATGTGTTTAGTAAATGTAGAAAGATCTTTGTGGAAAGAAGTGGTTATAGAACCCAATGAATGAATAAAGTATTACCGTAAAATCTATTTTGATAGATTGAATGAATGAAGATAAATAAATAAAATTTCGAGGACGAAATTCTTAGAAGAATTGGTGAATGTAATATCCCGAGTGTTTATGATAACGATCGTTAGAAAAGGAAATGAATGGGTTAAATAATATATAATACTCAAAATATAATTGAGTTCAAGTGAAAGTTATGAAATAAAACTTAGAATTTGTTGAAGTAATGAATGTAGTAGGAAATTTAAACCTATATTAAGGTAATGTGTTGAAGATATTCAACGATAAATTTTGAAAAGAGATTTGGTGAAAATCGAGTAAGGAAGGTTTCTTTGATTCCGAGGACGGAATCCTTATAAGGAGGGAAGGATGTGACAACCCGAATTTTTATAAGTTATTAAAATAAGAATTTAATAATTAAAATTCTTATTATGAGGTGTATATATTTTGAATTATATGATTTGGTGTGAAGAGAATTATATATTCATATGTTGGAGAATGTGAGATTTAATAGTTAATTAAACTATTAAAGAAATTAAATAATATTAGTTAATTTAATTAAGTTGAAATTATGTTATGAGATAATATAATTTTTAATTGTTATACCTTAGGGCAATGAAAATTATTATGAGTTAAGTTTCATAAATAGTGTGAATAATTCACTTAATTAAAATAATGAATTAATACATGTATAATTGATTTAATAAAGTGAGAAGGTAATATATTGCATGAAAATGTAAATGTTAGTATAATCTGAGTAAAATATTTATTAAGTACATTAAATATTTTAGTTAGAAACTTTATGGAATAAAATGAATATTTATGGTATTAAATAAATATTTGATTAAAATTGTTATGGGATAGTTTATTTAAGTGTGATAAAATAGATGGGATTTATAATGATTTTATTACGCTTAGTATAATAATTGATATTCTAATTTAATTAAATAATTAAATTAGAGGAGTTAAAATTTGTTAAATAATGTTATGATTATAATGGTTGAATAGAAATTATAATTTTACTGATAAGGTTAATTTTAGTTCTTAAGGAATTAAAGGTACATAATCTAGTTTATATTTCTAGTTTATGTGTTCTTGAGTTTCTTTTAAAATTGGAGTTTTGGTTAATGGATTTGTGGATTACGATGTTATATATGTTGTTAGATATTTATAATTTGATAATGATCATCTAGAATCAAATTTTCAGAAATCAAATTCATGTATTTATACTAAAGAAGAGAAATTTGGGTTTTGATTGTAATGTGTGTTTTGGTGTACTTTGGGACTAAAATTGATGATGAATTCGTAATAAAAACTTTAAATTGATGGATGATTGTTGTTCTCCTCTATAAAACGAAAACAACGCAACTTGAACGGATCGAATTGGTTAAGAAACGAATTTGTGGTGAATGATTTCACTTAACATGTTGAAAATAGGAAAAATTAGTATAAACGAATTAGAATTAGTATAAACCAAGTCCCACATCAACTAAATTGAGAACTTTACCCCTTTACTAAACCTATAAATAGAAGGGCTTGACCCTTTGTTTCATTCACCAACAATAAGGCCTCCAATTTTGAGAAAGACTTTGTTGTGGGAGGACTTTTTATAAAGACCTCCTTAGTTAAAATTTGGCGTGAAAGTGCGTAGTCAGTTTGTGGAACTCGTATTTTCGAGTATATTTCTTATTTAATTTTTGGTAATGTTATTATTTTAAATATTGTATTTAGTTTGTTAGTTAAAGTTTGAATTTTGGAAGTTTAGTTAGTTTTGTTAGTAAACTAGTTACTTTACTGTGTTTATTTGGCTTGGAATTAATTATGTAAATGAGTTCTAATGATGGTAATTAGAGATATGAAGTTGAGACCTTAGACGAGTCTTATTATGTTAAATAAAATTTATTTGTAAAGAAAGTTGGGTTGGAACGAGTCGAGGCGAGTTTTGGATGTCAAAACTGCTGATCCAAAAATGAAAATTCGGGGTTAGCTAGATTGTTTAGAAAATTCTGGGCTTTTGGTATGTTATATTACACTGAATAAGCTTTCCATAGACTCCGAAACGGACTAATTCCGACTTCGGAGCAAAGAGTTATGACCATTCAAAGTAGTCGCGTCAAAACTGTCTAACCAACTTGGGGCAGTCACCTTGAACTAATTTTATGGAATTCTATTTTTAGAATTTGAAAAAGGTTAAAGAATAAAATTTGTAGTCCTGGAAGTTAGCTTCGCGTGGGCTCAAGAATCGCTCAAAAATGTTTTGAAACATAAAAGTTATGACTGTTTTAGCGAGAGAGGGTAAAGCTAGGAAAGAATGAAAAACAGTTTTGAATGCCCCTTTTTGAACACTATTTTGGACTGTCTATTTTATCCGAAATGGGTGTCCAATAACTTTTAAAAATAGGTTAATATGATGTTTACAACATATCCAAAGTTGGATGTCATCGGACTTATGAGATATAGAGTAAAGTTTACATTACAACTACAATGTGTTGCTATATGACTAATAGTTGATGCGTATGATTATATAATTGTGTAGGGCATGTGAAGTGCAGATAACTGTAAGCTGTTAAATTGTTATTGGTAAACAACGATCAAAGACAAGTCTTTTATTTAATTAATTTAATTATTAATTAGAGAGTTAATAATTTGACTGTGATGAATTTATGAGAAATTATTGTATTTTATTTAAAATAAATTAAATAAGATATTGATTTATTTTACGAAGATTTTTGTAATTTAATCTTAATATTTATTGAAGTAAATAAATATTTTAGATTATTTAATTATTAGATTAAATAATTAATTGATGCGAGATGTGGTAGATTAATTTAATTATATGTATTATATTTATTAAATTAATGTGGAGAATTTTTATTATCGTTGAAAGTATGTCATTATGTGAGCTTATTGAATTAAATGAAATATTTAATTAAGCATGATGTTATTTAATTAATTTAATTATTAATTAGAGAGTTAATAATTTGACATTATTTATTAATGAGAAAATTATTTATGTGACATACGAACATATAAATAACATAATTGAATTTATGAATACATAATTAGAAATTATTATATTTTATTTAAAATAAATTAAATAAGATATTGATTTATTTTATGAAGGAGTGTGACCTCGAATTATCATTAAACATATTATTAATTGACTATCTTGTTCAAATTATTCAATTTGTTTTATTCGGATGTCTTTGATTTACTCGCATGTTATTATAATCGTTATTTCATTATTATACTTGTAGGCAATAGTGCTCACTCTGCTTAATAATAACATTAAAGTTAAGAACGAAAGAACCGAATGAACCTTCCACTAGTAAAGGCAAGGGCAAAGTTAGCAAATGATGAAGACTTGTTATTTTGTTTGATGATGTATTTATATTAGACTTGAGTTAATGATGTCATTAAGACTTATTAATTATATTTCCACACGTATGTTTAAGGTTAGTTCAACCCGATTGTATTATTATTATTCTATTGTGTTGTAACCCTTATGGGAAGATTTTTAATCTATCTATTGCATGGCTTGCATTTATTATGGGTAGATAGATAGATGATATTTGTAGTGAACACCAAATCCCGTGGAATTGAAGTACCTTGGATTTGGGGTGTCAGCAAGCTTGGTATCAAAGCTAGAGGTTATGAACCTTAGGTGGGGTAACAACTTAGGTAGTAGCCTTATAGAAAGAAGATAGTGATGGAAAACTCTTATCGAAAGTTATAAGAAATGAATTTATGTAATTCATTGAAGATAATAAAAGACTTTATGTGTTTATGTGATAAAGTATGCGTTAGATGATACGACTTAGTAACTAAAACTTAAAATTTTGTTGTCAGGATGTCGAATGTTGGAGAAGCTAGTCAAGCCGGGAGGAAGAACCCCGAGTACTTATAAGACTCCAATCGAGGAGGAACCCTGCAAACCTATATAGTACCGACAGAGGAGGAGCCCCAGAGACATACATGTCGTTAGGGGAACAAATTAGTGCAAAGGGAATCATCTCCATCGATCACCGTTGTTGGTCGTGAGAGCATGAACTCGAGACCGATCCCGAAGAGGATCCCGAGGAGGAATTTGTTGAGGAAGAGGAAGAGGAAGAAGAGGAGTTACCACGGACACCGTTGATGCCGAGATGTATGACACGTTATATGACCGTAACGTGGAGTTACGAGACGAGGTCCAGGATTTGACTGAGCGAGCGGTTATTCAAAGATATTACTCTAAGAGAAGAAGGAGAGGGAGATTTTGACTCTTCACTCTCGACTAGCAAATGTAGAATGGGATTTGGTCCATGAGAAGGGTCAAACCGAATATAAGACCGAGGAGATAGAGAAACTGAAGAAGGAATCAAGGAAACCTCCAAAAGGTCGAATATAGCGGAGGGAAGGTCGGGTAAGAGAATCGCTGCCGAGCCGATCGTGCAAAGGATGATAGTCGTGCAAAGAAAGCGAAGATTGGGGAAACGTACTTCACACTTAACAAGGCAATGAATGAGACCCAAGATCGAGTTTTGAGGTACCCAATCCAGTTCGAAGGACTACCATTGTACATGATGGATCGCAGGACGATGCATCGCATCTTAGAAGAGGAGTGTAACAAGGCTAATCAGTACCTTGACCGACAGTGATATGATTTATTTAATTATGTGAAGAACTTAATTAGTTTTTTTTGATGTAAATTCTGACGTGTTTATGAACGAAAGAATATTTGAATGTTTTAAATCCTGTGGATTCTTTATTCCAGGATAGTTGATGTAAATAGCAGTTATGCTATAGTTTAATGTTAAAACTTTGATTTGAATACAAATATATCAAGTTGTTTGAGATGATGTGTTAAGTGATATGTTAAACTGTTGAGTAATGCCTTAACTATTTAGAGAAATAAATAAAGTTCTAATAAAGCGCTTATTTAATGTAAAAATGCCGCCAAGAGAAGACAACAACGCCAACCGTCTCAGAAGAGTCAACCAATAATAACAATAATGCTAACGCTAATCCCGCAGCAAAGTTGGTGAACTTATCGACCGGAGCCATGAATAACCAACCTCAAGCTCCACCAAACACAACGTTTAAGGACTTCAAGGCTGTGGGACCGCCAGAGTTCAAAGGTTCCATGAACCCAATCGAGGCTCAAACGTGTGTTATGGAAATGGAGAAGGTTTTTGACATTGCTAGGGTTAGAGAAGACCGCTTTTGCAATGTTTATGCTGAAGTCTGAGGCTAGCTACTGGTGTCAAGCAAACAAAGTGCGAGGAGGTGAATGTGTAATTACATGGGAGGGATTTAAAGAAATGTTTTTCGAGATGTACTTCCCAACTAGCTCGCAGAACCAGATAGAGGTTCAATTTCTGGAACTGAAGCAGGGAAATATGAGCGTACCTGATTATGCGGTAAAATTCAACGAAAGTTAGCGAGGTTCGCCTGCATCAAGTTGACACGGATGAGAGGAAGACGAGATTTGGTTTGAGCAAGGACTAAAGCCTTGGGTGTCTTGCAAAGGTATCAATGTTTCAAATAAACACGCTTATCGGAGTCTCGGAAAAGGCCATCCTCGCCAAGGAGGAAGCGATGCAAAGACCAAGTACAATCAAGATCAAAAGAAGAAGAAGAAGAGTGAAGGTGAAATTAATAACAAGGCCAAGGGAAGTGGCACAGAGGTGGAAATTTCAATCGAGAAGAAAAGGTGGAACGACAACTCATCATCGGGTAATCAAAGAAGGTAATCGGAAGAAAAGAATCAAGCATGCCCGACTTACGGAAAGCCCATCCGGGGTTTGTATGAAAAGGAAAAAGAGTGCTACAATTGTGGTTAGGAAGGCCATAGCACCAAACCGGCCCAAACCCAAAGAAGGGTGCTTGTTTTACTTGTGGTTCAAGGACCATCCGGCAAGAGATTGTCCCAAGAAGGGATCGGAGGGTCGTGGATCGGGAGGAAACCGGGAAATAACAATGGAAATGCCTTAACCATCACCCTGACCAACCGCAACAAATCGGATCAACCGCCGGCACTTTCAACATGACGGTCATAAGATGCGCTTCAATCCCATGATGTGGTGTCGTATCATTCCGATCAATAAAATTAATGCTTATGTTTTATTTGATTTGGGTGATACTTGTTCCTTTATATCCGATGATTTTGCCAAGAATTTAGATTTGCCTAAGGATGAATTGGATTACCCATAACATAGAAATTATGAATAGAGAAATAATCCTTGTTAAGTATGTATATAAGAATCTGTAGAGTGGGTATTAAGGGTAATATCATGAACATAGATCTTATCCCTATTCGACTTGGGGAATTTGACGTTATTTTGGGAATGGATCGGTTATTCAATTACGTGGTTGTAATTGATTGCCAAAAGAAGCGATAACCTTATGACTCACAAAAGGTTGTGTTTTATGGTAAGAAGTCGCCTGAGACAAGCGAAGTTGTCCGGACGATGATACAGCCGAAGTTGTTGAGACAAGGTATGCGGGGATACTTAGCTTACATAGTCGATAATCGAAAAGAGAATCCGAAGGTAGAAGAAATACTGATTGTGAGGGACTTCGTCGACGATATTCTAGACGATTTACCGTGACTTCCACCAGATAGAGAGGTAGATTTCGTAATCGATTTGGCGCCCGGAACTGCTCCAATATCGAAGGCACCATACCGAATGGCACCAGTAGAGATGAAGGAATTAATGGTACAACTATAAGAATTGTTGAACAAGAAGTACATTCAATCGAAAGCGATCGCCGTGGGGAGCCTTCGGTGTTGTTTGTGAAAAAGAAGGATGGGTCGATCGACTCAGCATTGACTACAAGAGAACCTGAATAAGGTCACGATAAAGAACAGATATCCATTAATGGGGATCGACGACCTGTTTGATCAATTGAAGGGAGCGAGATACTTTTCCAAGATAGACTTGAGAAGCGGTTATCATAAACTAAAGGTGAGTCCAGAGGATGTACCGAAGACAGCGTTCAGAACGCGATACGGTCACTACGAATTTTTAGTAATGTCGTTTGGTCTAACGAATGCTCCTGCAGCAT
Organism: Panax ginseng; assembly: GCA_020205605.1. Taxonomy (NCBI): domain Eukaryota; kingdom Viridiplantae; phylum Streptophyta; class Magnoliopsida; order Apiales; family Araliaceae; genus Panax; species Panax ginseng. The sequence goes on along the minus strand of CM035142.1, from coordinate 17,021,747 downwards.
TTATGGGACTAATGAATGGTGTGTTCAAGCCATTTTTGGACAAATTCGTGGTGGTATTTATAGACGACATTTTGGTATATTCCAAAACCAAAGAAGAACACGAAGAACATTTTAGGTTAACGTTGAAAGTATTGAGAAGGGAGAAGTTGTACGTTAAATTTTTGAAATGCGAATTCTCGATCGAGCGAGTACAATTTCTTGGTCACGTAATCGATAAAAACGAAATTTTGGTAGATCCATCCAAAGTAGATGTTGTGATTAACTGGGATCAGCCGAGAACGCCGTCATAGGTAAGAAGTTTTCTTGGATTGGCGGGATATTATAGAAGGTTCATACAAGACTTTTCCAAGATCGCAACTCAGCTAATCTAATTTAACTCAAAAGTCGTGGAAATTTGTTTGGACGAATAAGTGTGAGGAAAGCTTTCAAGAATTGAAGAAGAAGTTGAGTACGACACCTGTGTTATCTCTTCCGGATGATACAGGAAATTTTTTTGTTTATAGTGATGCGTCGCATAAAGGACTTGGCTGTGTGCTGATGCAAAACGACAAAGTCATTGTGTATGCATCACGACAATTAAAAGATTACGAGAAGGGATATCCGACCCACGACTTAGAGTTAGCTGCAGTTGTTTTTGCTTTGAAAATTTGGAGGCACTATCTATACGGAGAGAAGTGTGAAATATATACGGATCATAAGAGTCTGAAATATATTTTCACGCAGAAGGATTTAAATATGCGTCAAAGAAGATGGTTAGAATTAATTAAAGATTACGACTATGAGATTTTATACCATCCGGGTAAAGCAAATGTGGTTGCCGACGCCTTAAATAGAAAGGGTCGTGAGAAATTGATGATGTTGACTGCTCAGGAGGAGCTAATTATAGAAATGGAGAAACTAGAGTTGGAAGTGAAGTATCCTATAGAGATCGATGAGAAGCTATTTTAGATGCAATCTGGTACAACTCTACTAAATAAAGTGAAGGAGGCTCAGCTTCAGGATGATGAATGCAAAAAGGTGACAAAGAAGATATTTGAAGGAACCGAACCGAGATTTAAGATGGATAAGGAAGGAATATCGAGATTTGAGAGTAGAATTTGGGTACCACCAACATCAGTAGATTAAGGAAGATATTTTGAGCGAGGCTCATAGTTCACGATATTCGATTCACCCCGGTAGTACCAAGATGTACCAAGATCTTAGACAACATTTCGTGGCCCGAATTTGAAGCGTGATGTTGCGAATGTGTTGCCAAGTGTCTGACCTGTCAGAAAGTGAAAGCGGAACATCAAAGACCGAGTGGATTGCTACAACCGTTAGAGATCCCAGAGTGGAAATAGGAACATATTACAATGGACTTCGTGGTTGGCCTTCCACGACTCGTAAAGGCTACGACGCAGATGGGGTTATCGCTGACCCCATCGACGTAAATCGCACACTTTCTTCCGATCAAAATAAGATTCAACTTAGATCAGTTGGCGAGGCTATACGTAAAAGAGATTATTTTGAGGCACGGAGTTCCGGTATCAATTGTTTCAGATAGGGATCCGCACTTCACATCAAATTTCTGGAAACGTCTTCAGGAATGCATGGGTAAGCAATTGCAAATGACTACAGCTTACCACCCTCAAATAGACGGACAGAGTGTGAGAACGATTCAGACATTAGAAGATATGCTAAGAGCCTGTGTGATGGACTTTAAAGGAAATTGGAATGATCACCTACCATTAGTAGAGTTCGGCTACAACAACAGTTACCACGCTAGTATAGGCATGCCGCCACGGTTGCTATATGGTAGAAAGTGCGTAACTCCGCTTTACTGGGATGAAATTGGTGAAAGACAATTGCTAGGGCCATAATTGGTACAGAAGACGGCAGAAATAGTCAAAGTGATCCGAGCACGACTGGTAGCGGCTCAAGATCGACAGAAGAAATACGTTGATCCACATCGTAAAAATATTGAGTTTGAATCAGGTATTTATGTCTTCTTGAAGGTCTCTCCCTGGAAGGGGAAGATCAGGTTCGGAAAGAAAGGGAAATTGAGCCTAAGATTCATTGGACCCTTTGAAGTACTGAGAAGAATCGGAGAAGTTGCGTACGAGGTAGTCTTACCTCCAGCACTCGAGAATGTCCACAACGTCTTCCATGTTTCTGTATTACGACCATACAAAGCCGATTACAAGCATGTAATTGAATACGAACCCCTGCATTTTGAGAAAGACTTATCTTACGAAGAAATTCCTGTCCAAATTATCGACCGAAAAGAACAAGTTCTCAGAAATAAAGTTATACCTTCTGTTAAGGTAATTTGGAGGAACCACAACGCTGAAGAAGCTACGTGGGAACTTGAAGAGAATATGATGAAGAATTACCCTCATTTATTTACTTAATTATGTGTAAACGATTCTGGGGACAGAATCTTTGTAAGGGGGGGAGATGTGACGAACGAGATTTTTGTAATTTAATCTTAATATTTATTGAAGTAAATAAATATTTTCGATGATTTAATTATTAGATTAAATAATTAATTGATATATTGGTAGATTAATTTAATTATATGTGTTACATTTATTAAATTAATGTGGAGAATTTTATTATCGAAGTATGTCATTATGTGAGCTTATTGAATTAAATGAAATATTTAATTAAGCATGATGTTATTTAATGATTAATTAGAGAGTTAATAATTTGACATTATTTATTAATGGGAAAATTATTTATGTGACTACGTGAATTTATGAGAAATTATTATATTTTATTTAAAATAAATTAAATAAGATATTGATTTATTTTATGAAGGAGTGTGACACTTATTAAACTATATGATAAAACTTTATTAAATTAAATGGTTTTTGAAATCTAATTAAGCCTCGCCAAACATGGCCTTAAGGGGAGTTATGGGCAGTTAACCCATGATGGGTAACTGACCATAATGCGCGTCAGTTGATTCTTATAATACGTATTCCCTTCCTTCTTCTTCATTAATTGCCTAAGTCTACAATACATAACAGAGAGAGATACAGAGAAAGAGATTAGAATTCAGAGTTATTTTAGAGAATTGTGAGAGTCATCTGAGAAGGAATTCATCTTCTTTTAACTCTACACTTGGGTAATCCCTTTAACCCAATTCTTTTCTACGTCACTGAATGTTATAAAATATGGCTCTCCAATTTCTGTAAAATTCTCTGTGGTTGGAAAGTGTATTGACTATGTGTTATACACGTGATTTCATGTCATAGTAACATGCTTTATATATATATTGCATGATTCCATATCATGAGTTCGTAATATAATGACTTGCTATTTCAAAAATTTTACAGAGTTTGGGTTTTGGCCATATGGCCTTATATGTGATTTTGTATGTCAAATATAAATGTTTTCATAAAATTTACACTCGTATATTATTATGCATGTTGATGCGAAGAGACCAAAGTTTAAAGGAATGTATTCTGTTATAACGAATCCAGAGTGTCAATTTTCATGTTTTATTTTTAAAACCTTCAAGAACATCAAAGTCAGTGCAATTCACATATTTTAATTCTGTAATTATGTGTTTTAATGGATTAAAATCATTCTATAATTGTTGGGTTATGATTATACATGAATTATAACAAGTGGGTATGTCTAAATTGCAGTAATATTTTAAATTGAGTTTTTTGGTACGTGTTCGCAATTTTCGCGAATTGCGTAACGATTTCGCTTTCATGGTCAAAGCCATGGCCAGCCTCACGTCTAAACATCCACAAGTATTATTAACATATTGTACCATGAATCATTAAGTTCTGAACTGAATGCTATTGATAATACATTTATAGTATACTGGCCATAAATGCAAAGAAAGATCAAGTGTAGCAATAGCGATACCACAAATACCACTCTCCGTAAAGTTCGTAGATGGAATTTTTAAAAGGTTTAAGTCTAGTAATGTGTTAGTAAATTAATTTAATGAACATGTAAACATGTTAGAAGTATAATGAGATGTTAAAATAGTTGTTTAACATGTAAATAACATAATTGCATGTGGATTGAATTATTGAATACATAATTAGCTTGATAATTCATGAAGTACAAATTATGTGACAAAGTGATAATTTGACTAAGTATAGTCATAATCAAAGTTTAGATAAAAGAATAATCGTTGATGATTAGTTAAGTTATAATTAACTGGTATTGTGAATGTGAATGGTATGTAGGATTAAATTCAAAGAACGTGCTTAGTTAAAGTGTAATCTATGCATGAGGCAAGTTTCCTAACCCTACTTGTCATTATTGTTCAAGTTTATTATTTACCTTGAGTAAATTATCATTACTATTATTCATGTTCAAATGTTATATTAAAGATTGATTATCTTTTCAAAGCATGATTCAGTTATACAATAATTGTCCTATTGTATACTTCATGAGATTATTATTCAATTTAAATATCATTATTATTGAACCTTATTAGACTAGCGAACCCTTATTGATTCGACTAGTCCATAGTTGATAAGCGTTCTAAATTTCAGAACCCTTGATGAATTATCCAAACCAAACTTCCTTTGGTGCGGACTCGAATGTCAAACTGAGATGGACAACCCTGCAAAGGGATTTACTTATGCGTTAGCGTTAAGATATTGTGCACAGTATGATACTAAGGGTCGATCTTCCTAAGTGCGAGTAGAAGGTCCATAGTCTTATGATCATTAAAGATTTCAAGTATAACCCTTGATAACCTAGGACATAGTTCAAGGTCTTATGACCCTCGAAATCTTTTTTTCGATTCTTGTTATTCATTCTTGATTCAAAAGTTGAGCTTTTATTCAGATGTCTTTGATTTACTCGCATGTTATTATACTGTTATTTCATTATTATACTTGTGGGCAATAGTGCTCACTCTTGCTTAATAATAACATTGCAGTTAAGAGCGAAAGAACCGATGAACCTTCCACTAGTAAAGGCAAGGGCAAAGTTAGCAAATGATGAAGACTTGTTATTTTGTTTGATGATGTATTTATATTAGACTTGAGTTAATGATGTTGTTAAGACTTATTAATTATATTTCCGTACAGATGTTTAAGGTTAGTTCAACCTGGGATTGTATTATTATTATTCGGTTGTTGTAACCCTTAAGGGAATATTTTTATTCTATCTATTGCATGGCTTGCATTTATTATGGGTAGATAGATAGATGATATTTGTACAGTGAACACCAAATCCCGTTGAATTGAAGTACCCGAATTTGGGGGTGTCACACTTTCAGTTCCTATTTGCTGTGTGAATTTGATGATGAACTGTTTGAAATCTTTATTGCAAATAGCATGGTGTGTTATATTAATGTTGAAAGTATGAAATGTTAAAGTTAATTTATAACTACGTTAATTGAGTAATGAATGTTGATTGAGTAAGTGTGACGCCCCCAAAATAGGTATACATCACCCATCTTGAGTCGCCAGATATCATACTATAAAAATCACATACAAACTTCATTTATACAACTGTTGAACTGTCGTGCAGAGTACGACAACAGATAAGCTGTGAGTTTTAATACAAATGTATGTAACTCTCATGGTGCCTCGACCATAACCTTACAATGGTACTCTACATAAAAGTATAGTCAAAAACTATTTTAGAAATTAAAATCTTTGGGAAGTGCTCAAGGAAACCTTCGTACATGGGAGGCCATGCGTCTAGGTTATAATAGATATCATATGTCCACAGAATTATCTTTGGTTGACCCAAAAGTCCCCAAAGAAAAATAAGAAGATTACTAACATTTTCTTTTCAATGGTGAGTCTTTTCTTGACATATAATTATCTCCGTTGCCTCCAAGTGAAAATTATATTTCAAATATACTCCAAGATCATATAGTAAATATCAGAGATATACTCAAAAGTGGATGTGCACAACCATGTTTTATGATAACACGAGGTTGTATGTCATTATACATCTTGTATGATAGTGGCAAAACACCCTTCCAAAGTTGGGTTCACCTCACCCTATTCGGTTCACCAAAATTAAATATCAAATGACGTATACAATACGACAAACTTATCTAAAGTTCTCAACAAATTATTTCCATACTATTTACGGAGAAACTCAACAGCTATAGACCACCGTTCTATTCCCCTGTTATCCCCGCTCGACCCAGCTACACTCTTATTACCTGAAAGGAACTGTGAAGCAAAAAGGGTGAGTACAACTAGCCCAACAAAGAATATCATGACTAAAGATAATTTACATCATCAATAGCCTTCATCAGTAATAAATCAAAGATTTAGGACATATGGTAGATGATAAAACTTTTCAACCATAGTTGCAGCGGAATGAGCAATCCATTAAAAGAGTCAAATAGACCATCAGGTCAATTATCTTCTCCATGTTAAAAGTCCACCAATAATGTTTTATCCCTGTAACATCAATCAATAATTCATGTCCACAATCATATGAATAACTCATAATCATAATTGTGATTCTAAATTCCTCTTCGCACCCAGGACGAAGATAATTTTCATCACCTATCTTCACCTGAAACATCAAAAATTATGGTTATACCAAATCACAATTCATGCTCATATTCATACTAATAAATTCATGTTTGCACTACGGCCAAAGATATTCATTAACAATTCATCTTTTCACTACAGGCCAAAGACATACAACTGTATTTTAGAAGAGTCAAGTAGAGCATGATATCTACTATCTTTTACGAATTAAAAGTGTATAATCATTATTTTATCATTGGGACTCAGCTTAATAAATAATCCACATCATTGAATAACCCCTGCACTACGGCCAAGGATATTCGTTAATATCACATCCATGAATTTATATTTCATCATTTGAGACTCACCGATAATTAATCCATATCATCGAATTATCCATGCACTACTAGCTAAGGATATTCGTTAATATCACGACCACGAATTATCCATGCACTACAGGCCAAAGATAATCGTGTTTTCATCAATGGTCATGATCATGTCATAAATCAATTCATCTTTACACCCTTGGCCGAAAAGAATCCATAGCCATAATCATACCAAAAACTGTCCATCAATGCACTACGGCCAATGAGAACTTTTATCACATCATTTGTAACATTACGGTCATGATTATACCGAATAATTCCTGGTCATAATCATACCAAGTCCATCTATGCACTACGGCCAAAGATGACTTTCAACACAATATAAACATGAGGATAATGACAATGATATAAGTATTTAATCAAACGAAAACAAGGATAAATATTAAAGACTTTAAATTTCTCCAAATATTATCAATCACTTAATAAACTCATAATCTAATATTATTAATATTATAACAATATTTTAATCACTTCTTAAACTTATAAACAATTTATTTCAATTGTTTACACTTTTCCAAATAATGCATTTAATCATTCAAAAATGTCATACTCATAAGATTTCATCACCAACGATCAAATCCCTCATCAAAAATCTGCATATACCCTATATAGGATTCTCAAGGCATAAAATCCTATTTTCCAATTTTGTTACTTCACATAACATATTTAATTCATTTACTCATAACTAGTTTATTTTTATGAAAAATACCAAATCAGTCCCAAAAATATTTCTTTTCTGGGATTTAGCATAATATAGTCTCATATTGAACTTATATTTTTCTCAAAATTTTTAAAATTCATTTACTATTTTATATATGGCTAAAACTGCCAAATATTTAGACATTTATCATAACTTGTACTTTTGTCCAAAAATTCCAAAATTTACAGGGTATACTCCTGTTATATACATGTACTTCCAATAAAAATTTCACCAATTTTAGAGTTAACCACAAGGAGTTATAAGGGTTTACTTTTAAAATAGTCTTTTCCCATAAAATCCATAACTCTTAATCTATACATCCAAAAATCGCCATCTTTGGACATAATATAGAAAACTCATCAAATTATCATTTCAAATTTTTCTAGAATGTTTTGAGGGTCAGAAAAATACGAAATCGCCTCGGCGTAAACCCTTTTGACCGAAAAATACTATTCATATGAATACGAAGGATCATTCACCGCGTATGCGGAATCCACATAGTAGACATGTGTTATTCCAACGTAATAATAAGGAATGGAATAATAGAAGAATTCACCATGCATACGGTAGTCCACAGAGATAGGTTATTCCAATGTAATAATAAAGAATGGAATAACGAGAAGAATTCACCATGCACGCGATAGATAATAGATGCATAGGTTATTCCAACAATGTAATAATAAATAACGGAACCAGTCAGCATGCGTAATTAAATGCATGACATGATATTCCAATGAATAATAAAAATGGAACTGTGTCATGCGTAATACATACTTACATACAAGATATTCCAACACAATAACAAAAGAATGGAACCAAAGTTATGCGTAATCCGCATGTACGTAATATTCTAAATGTAATAACAAAGAATGGAATAACGAGAAAGAATTTCACCATGTATACGAGAGTCGCAGATATGTGATATTCCAATGTAATAATAAAGAATGGAATAACAATAGCTCTCTTCATGAATACGAAAGAAATAATACCCCTTACTATAATAATAATATCCCTTACCTTAGAAGAAATCTGGATACTGGAATAGTGAGGTAGCAGACTTATCTTCTTCTTCCTCTCTATAATTTCTCTCTATAATAATTGCTCTATTGCTTTAGTGAATTGGTGAGAAATGAAGGAAGAATGAGCTTTTATTTATAGAAAAATATAGTTTCGATAATTGTACGTTTTGGGGCTCAAAATATTACAGTATAATACCTCCATCTTTTTCTTTATTTTTAATTTAGTCCTGCAAGTATTATCAAACTTGCACCACCTCCCCTAATAGTACAAGAATGTGAATTAATAGTACACACATATGAATAAATAGTTATAATCATGTGAATTAATAGCAATTAATTGCTCATTTATCCGGTTAATTACCCGATTGGTCAATATAACCTCCAGACATCAATTATTATCGAAATAAATGTCGATTTTCACTAACACTAATAATTCCAACACAATGGAACTATTTTTTATCAAAAAAATTATTTTTGAAATTTCAAAGTTTGACTTTTTTTGAAAAAGTCAACTGTTAACTTTTTGACCAAAAAGTCAACCCCGGAAAATTTTGTGTTTATAGTCTATTTTTACTAATTTTGTGAGACCCCAGATTTTTATGAATAAATATTTAATTTTCTGGAAATAATTTTTTGAATATTATGGTGTGGATTTGATATAATGTTATAGTTGTGGGTAGTATTTATAAATTTTGCAAAGTATGCAAGTTGTCATATTATATTCGATTGGTCGGGGAATATTTGTTTTATCAAAGAATATTCGTGCAACGGCACAATCATTGGTGGACCCCGCAACGGAATTATTGTTGGAATGAGAAAACGACAAAAATATTTTATTAAAAATAACGGCGGAAGTTTTACCGTTAATAGTGTTTTGCATAGTAAAATCATTTTATATTAAAACAAAATATTTTTATAAAGTTATTTGTTTTATTAGACAATAATTAGAATATATTATATTTTATAGTGTTGCATAGTGTTTTGCATAGTAAAATCTTTTTATATAAAACAAAATACTTTTATAAAGTTATTTGTTTTATTAGACAATAATTAGAATATATTATATTTTATTATGCATAGTGTTTGCATAGTGCTCAGATAGTGTTTGCATAGTAAAATCTTTTATAAAGTTATTCGTTTTATTAGATTATAAATAGAATATATTATATTTTATTTAAAAGATTTTGCTTTAAATATGGCTAATCACGATTAAAGTAAATCAATCTGACCCGCTCATGAGTTAATTACTATGCAGATCCATTTTTCTATAAATAGAAACTCATTCATTCATTATTTTTACTTAATTCATTTGAAACTCTAGAGAGAGAAACTATAGAGAGTTCTTCTTCTATAATCTTGGCGTATTTCTTTAGAGTTTAAGAAAGCTTTGAAGCGTAGTACAAGTTTTCTTCGAGTATATCATCGCCCTACAAGTCTAATACTCTTCTTTTACGGTAGGGAATATTATTTGTTGTACTCGTAAGGGGTATTCTTTCTTTCTTATTCATGAAGAGAACTTCTATTATTCCATTCTTTATTATTCTATTGGAATAACATGTATACGCGGGATACCCTATACTTGGTGAAATTCTTCTAATATTCTGTTCTTTATTATTCGCTTAATATCATGTCTATGCGTTCTGTGAACTCCAGTTTCATTATTTATTATTCACCATAATATCCCGTCATGCATTTACGCCCATTATTTATTATTCGTCGCTTAATATCCTCACGATGTGCGTATTACAGGACCGGTTCCATTATTTATTATTCGTTAGAATAACTCGTCTGCATGCGATTTATCACATGCATGGTGAATTCTTCCATTATTCCATTCTTTATTATTCTGTTGGAATAACATGTCATGTGGATTGCCACATGCATGGTGAATGACCTTCAGATTCATTTCTTATTTAATTGTGGAAATGAGTACATCTACGTGGATTACCGCATATGGTGAAAATCCATTGCGCTTTCATATATTCTATGATACTCTTTTGGTTAAAGTTTTGGCTTCTATACTCAATGAAATTAGTGGAATATCCTTGATATTTGTGCTTCATCCAGTATCTTTTCATGGAAATATTATTCTGAGCATTCTTGAATTTTACTCCACAAAGCAGCATTATGTTGACAATTTGGACGTTATTGGTTCCTGGATAAATTAATTCTTGAACTTGTTTTATTGAATTATTATGTCATTGTCATCATCCTCATGTTTATATTATGTTGAAAGTCATTTGTGACTTGTAGTGCATAGATGAACTTGGTATGATTATGACCAGGGATTAGTCGGTATAATCATGACCGTAATGTTACAAATGATGTGAAAAAATTCCTCAATGGCCCGTAGTGCATTGATGGACAGTTTTTGGTATGATTATGGCTATGGATTCTCTTCGGCCAAGGGTGCAAAGATGAATTATTTTATGGCATGATCAGGACCGTTGGTGAAAACATGATTATCTTTGGCCCGTAGTGCATGGATAATTCGTGGTCTTGATACTAAAGAATATCCTTGGCCTGTAGTGCGGGATGATTTGATGATGGTGGATTATTTATTAAGCTGAGTCTCAGCGATAAAAGTCATGAAAAACCTTTTAAATCATAGAAGATAGTAGATTTTATTCTCTACTTGACTCTTTTAATGGATTGCTTGTTCACCGCAGCTTAAACTTGATGTTTGTTATATTGTATCGAGTTAACAATTGCTTTAAGGCTAATGATAATTTATTCTGCATTATTTTAGTCATAACATTTCTTACTGGGCTAGTTGAGCTCACCCTTTCTTTCACTGTTCTCTTCAGGAAATGAGAATATAGCTGGGACGAGTCGGGGAACGGAGTGGCCCTAGATGGTGCATTAGTAGTCCTCACTATTCTGTGAAATAGTGTGATAATAATTGTAATGAGGACTCCTTTTGAGTTTGTATACTCTCTAGTAGACATTATTTGTATTCAAACTCACAGTTTATGTTTTGTCGTGTGGATATTGTCTAGATGACAATGTTTGTATTAAAACTCACAGCTCATGTTGTATATTAAGTTGTATTTGAATTTTGTACCATGTATCTGGCGACTCAAGATGGGTGATGTATACCTAATTTTGGGGGCGTCACAGTTGGTATCAAAGCTTAGGGATATGATCCCTGGCTGAGATGTGAGACAAGAACTAGGAGGGGAGAGACGGGGAATTCCTTCCCTAGTATGACCTACCTAAGTTTATTTGATATTTAATTGGTCTGTCAGAATATATGGATAATGTGTTACATGTCAATTAACCTTTTTTTGTGGCAGTATTTAGAAATGGTATCCAAAAATGTTGAGATAAGCAATGAAGCACATGAGACCGTTGAGACACCTTTAATCATTAACCAGGTTAATGTGATGTCAGGCGAAGAAGAAATTAGAGATATCTACGTGGTGCGTTAAGAACTAATAGTTACACCCAAGCTAGTTGCAGAGGTAGCAGCTGAGAGTGAGGAAGAAGAGGAACCTGAGGAAAATTTATTAGAAGAATTTTATGATCAAAATTTAGCATTACAAAATCGTATTCATGAGTTAGAAGAGCGAAATTTGAAGAATGGCAAAGATGCAGGAGCAAAGAGATGCAACCATTCAAAATTGTGTTACCCGATGTGCGATGCTTGAACAAAAGCACTATTTGGCAGAGTATAAGATATTAGAGTTAGAATCTGAGAATGCTATGATCAAAGTTCTGATGAAAGCAGAAACAAATAAACGAAGGAGAATAGATGACGCATGGGTAAAAGTCGCACGACGTGTAGATATTGTAGAAAAAGACGTCTGATCCAATAAAGCCAAAATAGATGAAATGGATTTTTCTTTTTGGACAACAATTGGGAGAATCCAACATCGAATTCGGAATTACCCTTTGTATAGCGGTCAACCCCAATTCGATATGGATCGGAGAATAATGATTCAAATCATAGATCAGGAATGGGACGAAGCACTTAAGGGTGGAATGTACCCTATATCAAAGTCAAATCCAGTAGTTTAAGTGAGAGCGTTTGTCGAGGAACCCGAACGAAGTTATGACGGGTAAGTTAATGATAAACTCTTGTGAAGTTTATACCTTATTAGATACCAGTTCTACTTACTCTTTTATTTTACCTAGTTGTGTTCAATGTTTGAAGTTAACTTCGGAGAAGTTAGACTTTGATATATCTGTTGGGAGAAACCTTCGTTACCTCCACTATTTATAAATCTTGTTCAAATCAACACTTTCACGTTACGTGTCGATCTTGTCTCTTTGAAAATACTTGCTTTTGATGCGATTTTAGGAATTGATTGGTTAACTACTCATCATGCTTTTCGTAAGGTTGTTAGATTTCATACTCCTAACCAACCTGTTATGCGAATTCAAAGTAACCAAACCACTAAAGTCAATCATTGTCATATCAAGCCATAAATAAAGAGCCCCGATCCTTTCGTTGTTGACTTTCTTGTGTGGAATGCACCGAAGCCAGACTTTCTGTAGGCGACGTCGTGAATGACGATGGCAAGTTGATAGGTATCAATGTGATGTACTATCCAAGTCTTTGATGAGGGTCACAGTTTTGAATGATATTTCTATTGTTAATAAATTTCCTGACGTATTCTTGAAGTCTTCTTAGCCTACCCCTAGAGCGTGAAATCGAATTTTGTATTGACCCCAATGACAAAACCCATTTCTAAAACCTCAAATATTTCTTCAACTAAAACGAACGATAACGTGCAAAGACGTTGACTTTCGGTGTTGAAGATTACGATCGTACCATTCAATACCATTGTGGGAAAACGAATGTGGTAATGTAGGCGTGTTGAGTAGAAGATCGGATGCGTTCTTATTCAAGCGATGTTGTTAACACAAAGACTCATTTCTTATAACTTACAAGTGATGAAGATAGAGTTAAAGACTCTAGGGACCCACGTGAAGATAACGAATATACGAGTAGAATCGACTTTAATCGATAAAGTTAAAGTCGCTCAAGCTACACACCCGGAGCTGATGAATGTGAAGAACAAGGTTCAAGAGGGCGTTATTCTAGAAGCAAGAATCGACGAAGAGAGGAAATCTCAACCCTCGATTTAATTGGCCCATTTAAAATCCTCGATCGAGTAGGAACTGTAGCCTATAGACTCGTTTTACCACCAAGTATGTCGCGTGTTCATAACGTTTTTAACGTATCGATGTTACGTAAATATGTGGACGACCCGAACCACAATATTAATTTAGAACCGGACGAGATAGCAGAAGATTTAACATATGAGGAGATACGTGTTAACATCTTGGATAAAAAGGATCATATTCGACGCTCAAAGGTTATACCTCAAGAGTTAGAATTTGAAGTGAAGTCAAGGTATCCTTACCTGTTCGGCATACCAGGTACGTACGTAAATTTCGAGGGCGAAATTCCATAAGGAGGGGAGATTGTGAGACCCCAAATTTTTATAAATAAATATTTAATTTTCTGGAAATAATTTTTTGAATATTATGGTGTGGATTTGATATAATGTTATAATTGTGGGTAGTATTTATAAATTTTGCAAAGTATGCAAGTTGTCATATTATATTCGATTGGTCGGGGAATATTTGTTTTATCAGGGAATATTCGTGCAACGGCACAATCATTGGTGGACCCCGCAACGGAATTATTGTCGGAATGAGAAAACGAAAATTTTTTTTTATTAAAAATAACGGCGGAAGTTTTATCGTTAATAATGTTGAACTACTCGATAGTAAAAGTACAGTAATACGTGTGGTTGCATAGTAGCACACAGTATTGATTATTGATGCTTATATAATAAGTCACTCAGTTTTGTTTTATTGGTATTATTAATGTAATAAAACAGAATACTTTTATAAAGTTATTCTATAAATAGAATATATTATATTTTATTATGCATAGTGTTGCATAGTGTTTTGCATAGTAAAATCTTTTTATATAAAACAAAATACTTTTATAAAGTTATTTGTTTTATTAGACAATAATTAGAATATATTATATTTTATAGTGTTGCATAGTGTTTGCATAGTGTTTTGCATAGTAAAATCTTTTTATATAAAACAAAATACTTTTATAAAGTTATTTGTTTTATTAGACAATAATTAGAATATATTATATTTTATTATGCATAGTGTTTGCATAAAGGCTGCGTAGTATTTGCATAGTAAAATCTTTTATAAAGTTATTCGTTTTATTAGATTATAAATAGAATATATTATATTTTATTTAAAAGATTTTTGCTTTAAATATGGACCGTCAAATTAAAATAAATCAATCTGGACCGTTTCATGAGTTAGTTACTATGCAAATCCATTTTTCTATAAATAAAGCTCATTCATTCATTATTTTTACTTAATTCAATTTGAAACTCTAGAGAGAGAAACTATAGAGAGAGTTCTTCTTCATAATCTTGAGCGTATTTCTTTAGAGTTTAAGAAAGCTTTGAGCGTAGTACAAGTTTTCTTGAGTATATCCTTCCTACAAGTCGTAATACTCTTCTTTTACGGTAGTGAATATTATTTGTTGTACTCGTAAGGGGTATTCTTTCTTTCTTATTCATGAAGAGAACTTCTGTTATTCCATTCTTTATTATTCTGTTGGAATAACTTGTATACGCGGGATACCCTATACTTGGTGAAATTATTCTAATATTCCGTTCTTTATTATTCTGTCGAAATATCCTGTCTGTGCGTTTACGCTGAACCTGGTTTCATTATTTATTATTCTGTCAGAATATCCTGTCTGTGCATTTACGCTCCATTATTTATTATTCGCTGTAATATCTCTTGTATGTAAAGCTACTGTGGGACCGGTTCCATTATTTATTATTCTGTTGGAATAACTTTATCTCATCTGCGTTTATCACATGCATGGTGAATTCTTCTGTTATTCCATTCTTTATTATTCTATTGGAATAACCTGTCTATGTGGATTGCCACATGCATGGTGAATGACCCTTCATATTCATTTCTTATTAAATTGCGGAAATGAGTCGTTTGTCGTGGATTACCGCAAGGTGGTGAAAATCCATTGCAGTTTCATATATTCTATGATACTCTTTTGGTTAAAGTTTTGGCTTCTATACTCCATGAAATTAGTGGAATATCCTTGATATTTGCGCTTCATCCAGTATCTTTTCATGGAAATATTATTCTGAGCATTCTTGAATTTTACTCCACAAAGTAGTATCATGTTGACAATTTGGACGTTATTGGTTCCTGGATAAATTAATTCTTGAACTTGTTTTATTGAATTATTATGTCATTGTCATCATCCTCATGTTTATATTATGTTGAAAGTCATCTGTGGCCTGTAGTGCATAGATGGACTTGGTATGATTATGACCAGGGATTAGTCGGTATAATCATGACTGTAATGTTACAAATGATGTGGAAAAAGTCCTCATTGGCCCGTAGTGCATTGATGGACAGTTTTTTGGTATGATTATGGCTATGGATTCTCTTGACCAAGGGTGCAAAGATGAATTGTTTTATGGCATGATCAGACCGTTGATGAAAACATGATTATCTTTGGCCCGTAGTGTATGGATAATTAAGTGGTCTTGATACTTTTTAGAATATCCTTGGCACAGAGTGCAGGAATGATTTGATGATGTGGATTATTTATTAAGCTGATTCTCAGCGATAAAAGTCATGAAAAATCTTTTAAATCATAGAAGATAGTAGATTTTATTCTTTACTTGACTCTTTTAATGGATTGCTTGTTCCGCTGCAGTTAAACTTGATATTTGTTATATTGTATCAGTTTAACACTATTTAAGGCTAATGATAATTTATTCTGCATTATCTTAGTCATAATATTTCTTACTGGGCTAGTTGAGCTCACCCTTTCTTTCACTGTTCTATTCCGGAAATGAGAATATAGCTGGGACGAGTAGGGGAACGGAGTGATGGTCCTAGATGGTGCATTAGTAGTCCTCACTATTCTGTGAAATAGTATGATAATAATTGTAATGAGGACTCCTTTTGAGTTTGTATACTCTCTAGTAGACAATATTTGTATTCAAACTCATAGTTTATGTTTTGTCGTGTGGATATTGTCTAGATGACAATGTTTGTATTAAAACTCACAGCTCATGTTGTATTATTAAGTTGTATTTGAATTCTGTACCATGTATCTGGCGACTCAAGATGGGTGATGTATACCTAATTTTGGGGGCGTCACAAATTTCATCATTCCGGACTCGAATATCACGTCAGCGTCTCAAATTCAACTCAAACTCAAATTTGATTTTTAATAACATTCATCATTAATATTATAATTCACAATATTTAACAACCAGTCGTTCCTGGAAAAGAGGGGCTTTCCGATAAGGATTTCTCTTTTTGGCGCAATTGATTAGATGACCAAACCTCTCCTCGATGTAACTTCTAGACATAGTCAATATTGCAAATAATAATATGAATAACTTTGCGATCTCAATTATTGATTTAATAATATAACATATTATGCGAGATAATCTTAGAACAATAATTGAATCAATAATATAGAGAGATATGATGCGGCAATTACTGTAGCAATAATTAAGTATAACTAAGTGACTTCTCATGTAAGCATCAATAACCAATACCGTGTGCTACTATGCAACCACGCGTATTACTGTTCTTTTACTACCGATTATTTTATAACAACTTGTGTACTTTGAAAAATTTTCAAATATGACCCTTAACTTTAAACTTTTATCAATTTAACTATTTACCAAAATAGAAAAATTGAATACTTTTATTTCATAAAATTCGGGATCTCACAGTAAGGAACTCAATCTTTATACTTGTTATATGAACTACATCATGTATGTTATGTTAGTCCAATATTTATGAGATGTATATCGAGCATGTTATTATGTGTTATGTGATGCATGAAAACTGTTAGATTTTGCTGGGCTGTCGAGCTCAACCTTGTAAATAACCACTTTTGCAGGTTAAAGATTTAAGGTAAAGTTATGTGCTACTTGAAAGATATGAATCAGATGTGATACTTGAAGATTTATATACTTTGGCTGAGTTATTAATATTTGAACCATGTTTAAGGTTCTGAATAATGTATTAATGTTGAATTATATTATCGTTTTGCAATGTAAACTCTTGTAGTATTAAAATGATTCTGAGACAGTTAGATGTAAAGGTTGAAGGTTTTGGGAACGAGAATAGTTTGTAATAGAAAATTTTAATTATTCTGCAAATTTCAATGGTTGTATTATCGTTTAATGATGTAAAATTAGAGAGTGAATGTATTGTTAACGACCAAAGTCGATAGTTGAATTGTATGAATTTTGGGATCGTTACAGTTCTTCTTTTCAGAATATCATTTGGCCCCTACCAGTAAGACATTGTCTTTCTTGGTTGCAAAGTGACTCTCAACATTTTCAATATGTTAAGCAAATCAGCGAGACAGATATCTAGCTTGTTCATATGAAAAATTCATAATAATTGTGAGAAGTAGTCCGGAGTGACTGCAAGATCAAATCTTGGCTCAACTCTCCATCCATGACAAAACCTGTTGTCCTAATTGTTTAATCAATTGATCATGTTAAGAAGTTTTCTCTGTACTGTAGTGCCATCGGTCATTCTAGATCAGAAGAGCTCCTTAGATATCTTATATCTATCAGTACTACTTTCTTCACCATCAACTACTTGATGTGCAGGAGTATAGTAGGAGAATCCATAGTTTCATGCTGACGCTGAAGCTCATTACTCATGTATGCGAGCATGATGCATTGAGCCAACTGTGCATCAACTTGCAATTTTTTAAAAGTAGCAATCTCTTCCTCAGAGGCATTGTCTGCAACCATTGCATGGATATGTGTATTTAGGACATAAGATAGATTTTCAGTCGTGATAACTATTCTCAAATTCTTTAACCAATCCGTTTAATTCAGTCTGGTTAATTAGCATCTAATATGCTCCGCAGTGATAGTAATTTAGACATTATAAAATTCTGTAAATAAATTTGTAATTAACAACATTTTTAGCATACATTCTTTTATTAATATTAATTACCAAAATAAATTAGGTCTTGTTTTAAATTTGTATCTCCCACTATTTTCTTCAAACTATATTACTTTCACTTATATAGTTTGGCAAAATCTAATTAAAGTTTTTGCTAGTGAGAATAAGGATCTCATTTTAAAATATATGCAGCCTTGTGGTGACACAATAAACTATATATAAATAAATAGGTAGACAACTCTTTGTCAATTAAATCATCATGTAACTCCTTTTCTTTTACCTCTTAAATTATTTTGATCAAGTGGTGACACATTCAAATCAAAATTATCTAAGTTAAGTCCAACGTAGCACTTATATATATTCAAAAAAAATATCGTCCTCGTGGTGACACAATAAAACAATACTGTTCAATTTTCTTTATAAGCATCAAATGTGATAAAAATAACATCTTAAATATTTCATACTTGCCTTATGGTGACACAACAAACTCATATTAAATATTTAATGCTCTATTAATTTTATCATGCTAGAAGGCGACGTTCGATATTCCAAATATCTTTGAATGTTTAGGACTTAATATAAATTCTTTGAGGAGTTTGTTATTATTTGTCTCATCTTGTTTAACGCGCATGCACATATATATATAAAATACGCGTCATATTAATTTAACATGCGAAGCATGTTTGCATAATAATAATATATATATATATATATATATATATATAATACTATATAGAATACAATATTTTACGCGGATTGATTATGAACTTTATCCTAGTTTAGTTCATCAGAGCCATCAAGTGAACCAAAAGGTCAAACCTAGGGTGCAAGAATTAAATTTAAATATAATTATTACATTTAAATCCTGAGCTCCATTACAAACGGGTCTTCAAGCACTCCTTGCTTTTTGATATCCATTTCTTTTCTATTGATTGAAAAGAAATACATTTCTAGAGAGATGAGCTCGGATTTGGTCTAAAAAATCATTAGATTCAAGTTAGATCTAGTATTTGGTAGCTAGATCTTATATTATATATATATATATAGCTCCAAGTTAAAAAGAAGCTTTTTTCTTCATTCCCCAAGGTGAAAAATTAAATCTTTTGTGCATTTCATTGAAAATCTATTAGATCTACTAGATCTCGTTAAGTATAATGTTTATATATATTTAAAGTTTCAATCTCTATACATATATTGGTTGTTTATCTAAAGATATATATTTTACCCAATATGTTGCTTGAATATAGTTAAAGATCAAATCTTTTGACTAGATCTACCATAGATCTAGTCAAATCTAGCCCTTAACCGGTTCTAAAGCTTCAAAGCTTGAAACTTTATACTAGATTGGCTCCGATCTAGGTTAGATATATCATTTTCAATGTTTTAAATAGATTTTGAACACTCCGCAAAACCCTAGACCCGTATCTAGTACAGAGGAGGTCTTAACTACTCGCGCTAGGGATTCTAACATGTGAATCACCTCATAGCGGGTTTAGGATACATTTTTTATATTAATTTGTATTTAAATCCCGATTATATCATTACACGGATCTTTGTATACCTCAAATCTATGGATTCATGTCCTTGATTATGAGATCATTTAATAGATCTCATCTATACACATAGTCCCTCGAATGTTGGCTTCGATGGTGCATTTTAAAAGTTAGGGTTACAGGAGCCCACTTTTAGATCTCTCAAGCTTGTTGATGTGAGCCTAGGAATCTAAGGGTCGAGATCCACGAATCGAATTTTGAATAGATTCCCACGATGGACATGTTGTGGATTGTAAATAACATTACATGTTTAAATCATTGTATATATAATTTTAGGCCTTAAAACGACTTTGAGGGTCTCGTCCCGAGAGATAGGATTTAAGGTTCCGTGATAGTGGAAATTGTGATTGTAGGTGCTTGGGTCTATCAAGACGACTTTCATGTCCACGGGTGACCCATCCCTTTTTATGTTTTATTTCATGCATTATCACCAAAACGATTTTCAAATCAAAATGATAAAGATCTTGTAAAACACGAATCGTTCTGGGGTATAGATGAACTTAAGACCAATAATTGAAAGTAACATAGAATCTCGATTCTTATTTGGCGAAGTGTTTAAAAACCATGTTTTCCAAAACGTCACCTTAAAATGCTTTATCAAAATCTAATCTAAAATGAACTTTTCCTTGAATCAAATAATTCGTGCATAGGTTCAAAGAGGTTTAGTACTACTTTCAAAACAATGCACTTAACACGATTTCAATTCAAAGATATCTAAGGTTTTCACAAAAACACACACACAACCCAATCAATTGGCGCAGTGGTTCAAAGTCGCCCTAGGATGAGTCGTAGACCCAGATATCTTAGGATCGACTTTCACTTACAACAATTGTGAAGGCCACGGACTGCCTTGCATAAGCAGGTTACCAAACCCGCATTGGTCCGGGCTGGACAGATTAGTTGGCTTGCGGGTTGGATACTTCACATTATCAAAAAAAATTACACACACACACACACCACATTTAGGAAAACAATGAGATGCGATAACTGTGTTTTCACATAAGTCGAGAGATGCCTAACACCTTCCTCTCACTTAAGCAAGTTTTCGAACTCTATGAATCTCGGGTTCAAGACCAATTTTACGGAGTCATATATTGGACCATATTGTGAAAGCCTCAAAATTCAAATAAGTTGGTACATCCATTTAAACTTATATCAACTCGCTCTGTCTAATTTGACCCATCATTAAAATTAATCTTTTTCAAATTTGTCAACATTTATGTCGGTCTTTTTCTAAAATCTCACCCTTAAAAATAAATTAATCGACATAACGAAATACAAAAGGCTAGAAACACAATTTAGAAAATTAAATTTCCCCGACGTCGACGTCTAATAATATAAATTAAAATTAGAAATTAATTCTAATACAATGCTTGAAATTAGTTACCAAATATAGCTTAATCTATGAGGTTTTATGATTAACTGTTTTCTTAATTACTACCTGTTATCTATTTAAATAAATTATTATTTTAATTCTTTCTACTATAATTTTTTCACCTTTTATAACATATTGTCATTTTTATATATTCCGGGCATTTGAATTCTATTAATATTATAAAAATTAAAAATATATTAATTTTCTTTTTCAAAATTGGTCCTTGAGTACAACTTGTCGGACTATCAACTTTGTAACGTCTTTGTGGTTGATATTTTTTCCTTTTTGTCTTTAACAAAATTGCACTATTTGCCTCTCCAAATTTTAACTAGAGTAAATCTGATATATATATAGAGTCCAAATCAAGGATTTCTTTGACTCTATAAAATATGAGATTATTTTTTTTTTTGAAACAAAAAAAAAAAAAATTATGGAATCGAATTTTACATAATCAGTTGTTTTGGGTGTGATTTGGATGCCTATACTGTAATATATGCATGCATGTGCATGCGGTATATACATTTTTTTTTGGTATAGGTATCCAAAACACACCCAAAATACTTTATTATGTAAAAATTTCAGTTCCATAATAAATTTTTTTTTTTTAGTTGTTTCAAAAAAAAAACAAAAAAAAAATGGTCAGATTTTTAGGACTGTCCCGAGTCCTGACGGGATCTCTGTGTGTATGTATATATATATATATATATGCTTAAATATAATTTATTATTTTAAATTATAAGTCATATTTCATTCCGGTGATCCACTTTTAATTTTGTCAATTATATGATTCAACTATTAATTTTTTTTCAATTCTAACAAATTGAGTCTGCCACGTCTGAATATATATATATATATATATATATATATATATATAATATATATTTCTATTTTTAAACTCTTGTCACTCATTCATATTAAAATATACAATTAAAATTAGAATTTGTAAAATGGTAACCGGAAAATTAAGTATTCAATCGCAAGATCCGTATTCGGAAAAAGCGGATATTATTCGCATTCAAAAAAAAATGGATATATCTCAGTATTCGATTTAAAGGTATCCAGTAAATAAGCGGATACGAATAAGGATATAAAGTATTCAGTATTCGATTAACATCCGTCTGTAAATATATCCGTGGATACGGATATCCTAATTCGATATTCAAAATCCGTATCCTTTTATATATATTATATATATATATATATATATATATATATATATATATATATATACACACACAATATTTACATTAATTAAGTTATTAATTAATTTAAATTATTAATTAATAATTTACCTATATAAGTTATTAATAATTTAATATATATATATATATATATATTAATATATATAATATGTATTTATTAATAACTTACATCATATATATTAATGAATATAACTTATATTCATTAATTAATAACTTACATTAATAACTTATATATATATATATATATATATATATATATATATGTGTGTGTGTGTGTGTGTGTGTGTGTGTGTGTGTGTGTGTGTGTGTGTGTGTGTGTGTGTGTGTATTAATAACTTACATTCATTAATTAATCACTAGTATTCATTTATATAAGTTATTAATATATATATATATATATATATATATATATATATATACATATACACACACACATATATAAATTAATAACTTATATTCATTATTTAATAACTTACATATATAAATTATAAATATTCATCCATAATCCAAAGATACTTAACAAACATAAAAGGACATCTACTTATTAATGGATATCTAAACATCAATAAGTAGAGCATTCATTCATTAATGAACTATACTTTAATTAAATTTGACAAAGCTCTAAATTAAAACTATAATTTAGAATTCTTAGATCAACTATTTAGAGAATGGAGCAATGAACAATATAATTTTATTATTAAAATGTGTTAGATCCGAATTAATAAATATCACAACAATACACACTATTTTATTTTATGTTCCTTCATTTTTAAAATTAAAATTGCATATGAATTTATTTAATAAAATAATTAATTATTCATTATTTAAAAAGTCAAATTTATTGTGACATTTTTTTTATAAATTATATTAATTTTAAAAATTTTAAAAAATAAATTAATTTATAAAAGACAAATTAATTAAAAATTCTTTTTATACAAATAAGAAGGAGGAGACAAATTAAATACATGGAGTTTTTACTTTTTATACTTGGTTATGAAACAGGTTTTAATTTAAGATATACAATGTCAATTAGTCAGACCCTTAAAAATATAAATTTGCTCTCACTAATCTTCTTCCAAAATTAGGGCTTCATAATAGATCGTAAGCATCACTCCTTGAATGGATCAGCAAATTTTCATTTAGATCAGGAAAGGGGTAATACACACGATGAAGGCAACGAACGGTTAGACCGGCTTATTTCCAGTTAGATCTGTAAGTATTTAGATAAATGTTGTGGTGTTTCCAATTAGATCTGTAAATATTTAGATCTATAGTACTATTTTTTTTGTAGAACTAGCCGCCACTTAAAATTTCCTTAAATTACTACTTTCCCACAATCAGATCTGTAATTAATATTTATCTACAATGGTGTTTGTCTGCTTTGAAAATGAGTATTTTCTCAAACTTAATTATTAAAGTAGAAAACGTCATATTTGTGGTTGCTTTGGAAGTTTTCTACATGTATTAATAAAGTTTTCTACCTTTATTAATTAGTATTTTCGATTGAAGTTTTCTACTTTAATGATTAATTAAACTTAATCACTAATTAATATTGTGCATCTAATGTTATGAAAAAAAGTGAGTTGGAGGAATATCTTGAAGAGACTTTGCACTCTTTGGATGATGACAATCCACTAGATTTTAATATTTTGCATTGGTGGAAACATTATGGACCTAAGTTTCCAACAATTGCAAAGATGGCTCGGGATATTCTTGCTATTCCTTCTTCTTCCGTTGCTTCGGAGTCATCTTTTAGCCACGCACGTAGACTTATCACCGACATTCGTGCATCATTAAATTCGACAACGGTGGAAACTCTAATGTGTGTCAAAGATTGGTTACCGGAAGTTGAAATGGGTAAATGTAAGTATGAATAATTTAACATTTTTCTAAATTGTTCAATACTTGTACTAATTTTATTTATGTTTACTATTTATATACAGCTGGAGAATCCACAATTGAAGTTGGTGCTACCATTGGAGATAGTGAGGATCATGAGCTTAACATTTGTAAGTTTTTCTAATGCAATAGCTTAATATTACTTATATATATATATGCACCAGAGTGTCTGGCTAGATTTACCTAAGATTTTGTACAAACCTTTGGAATTATAGAGCTTTTGGAATAAAATCTAGTTTTATGGCTACAAATTATATTGCTCACTAAATGGTTAGTGGACACTTAAACCCCATTATATACTTATTGAGGATTTAGCCATATATTAGTAATGTTGCGAGCTTGTACATGTTGATTTTTTTCTCTCACCGCTTGAGTTTACATTAAACACCGCTTTTGTAACTTCGGAGAAAGAATTTTTAAAATTGACTTCCATACTGCTTCTGCAGAGAAACAATCAAAAGGCAAAAGCTAGTGAGATGATTGGGTTTTCTAGTTACGCCATTTCAGTCCTTAGTCATGCGAAGTTTTCAAGCGAGGAGGCAAATCACTCTTCCCAGATTTTCATGGATGTGGAGCAAAGCTTTTTGCCTATACCAACTCCAAATAAAAGTCGCCATCTTGAGAGAGTTTTGCAAGGTAACGAATTTATGAGCGGCGAAATTGATTAACCCAACATACATATATATAAATCTCTGCACTTATAATCTTGTAATTTTTATGATGATGATGTGTTTGACATTTTCTTCCCCTTATGATTAGGATGTTTAATTAATATGTATGGTTTAAATATTAAATTGTGTTTAATTAATATGTATGATTTAAACTTTAAATTTTTTTTCGTAAATATTTTGAATGAATTTTATATTAGGTTACTGATAAACGCGGATATTCGAATATTCGAATAATTTATCTATTCGGATAAAATAAACGGTAACGGATATTATCCGTATTCGAATATTTTTCCGAATACCGGATTCGGATAATATTTTTAAAATTTATCGGATACCAAATACGAATACGGATAACGAATTGATTTTTCAAATACGAATACGAATATACCTATATTCGTATCCGTTTAATACTATTTACACCCCTAATTAAAATAAAAAAAATGCATGACATTGTGTCTAAAGTAGAACTAACTGAATCCTTCTAAATTTAGCAAAAAATACCTGATAACTCTCTCCCCCTCTCTCATACTAACATAACTGGTACTCTCTCTCTCTCTATCCTGACAGACCCCCACTCATTTTTTGCCATCATTTCAAGACTTTTAGATTCCATGCCTCCGTCCTCTGCCCACTATTTCTTCTGCCCCCAAGATTTAGAGACAAAAAATAAATTAAACACAATGTATAACAGACCTTTCATCATCACTAAATTCCTCTTACTCTTTCTCTCTCTCTAAACTCTGAATAAGAAATACATATTTAGATTTCTGACGGTCTTATAAAAATAAATTGTATTTGTATAACAGATACAAGTTGGCATTTTAAATGCAACGTTTTGTTATATTAATATAATTTATTTTTATAAACTAAGTTAAGTAAACTAATTATTTTAAAATGTTTGGAATTATGATCCGAAAAATCATACAACGGCAGGCAGGCATGCTCATCTTTTGCATTCTGTTACCTCGTTCCCTGTGCCTCACCCTTCACCTGATCGTCACGCAATGCTGTCCCCATCCATGAAAATTATGATGGTGGTGGTTGCCCACCACTGCCTCGTGACACCGCCGGAAACCTTCTCCGCCGCCGCTACTTGCCGGAAACTGCCACCCCTCTAGTCTCTCCTCTTCCTTCTCTTCATTACTATCCTCTTCTTCATTTTCATCTTCCACTACATCATCTACAATACAATTATTATTATCTGCGTCGTCATAATCCTCAGTTTCATCTTGAACCAGATGCAATATCAACCGTCCATCTTGGCGGGAAGCGCGGAGAATCTCCGACCGATGAATTTTCACCTCAGTAAGCTCCAACCTTCCGTCTTTCCTAACCGGCCGGAGAAAAAAAGTCGGCTTTCCGTCATTACTCAATGAAGACAACGGCGGCGGAAACTTCCTAACTTTCCTCTTCTCAACTTTCCTCGATCTCGCCGCAAGCGCTGCCGCCCTCATCCCATCATTAATATTACTCTCAATTTTATCATCAACCCTCCTCTCATCAGAACTCTCAAATCCTAAACTCTCCGTACACGACATCAATCCGTTGACGCTCCCGCCGACGTCGTCGAGAAACCCGACTCCGCCCGGGTCTCGTTTAACCATTGCCGGAGAATACAACAGTGGTTTGAAGGTGGACGACTCAATTACATTAATGGGTCGGGGAATATCGCCGGAAACAGTAAAAAAAGTTAATCCGCCGCCTGCAACGGCCGTAGAGGGAATATTACGGGAGTACTGGCGTTGGGATGAGTCTTGTGAAAAATTACTAGTATTAGTACAATTAGTACTAGTAATTCCAATATTGGTTAAGGCTAAAAAAGAGTGAACACTTTTCTTGCAAAAGCTCATCATAATTTTGAGAATACAAAGTGAGGAAAAAGGTGGTGTATAAAAAGAGTGGAATAAAAGGGGATGAGGGTATTAATAACATCCTTACAACAAAGATAGGGGGGAGAGGAGAGGAGAGGAGAGGAGAGGAGAGAGAAAGTTTTAGAGAGAGGGAGAGAGTTTTAGAGAGAGGATAAAAGGTGTGGATGGGAGGGGGTATGGTGGGAAGAGTGCCAACGTAACACCATAAGGGTAAACCGAGAATGAGCTGGATGATGAGGAGAAAAATCAGTTCTGGGTCCCACGTTTTGTATGGAGTTGGAGTGTGCTCCTTAGACCTGGCAAACGGCCCAAAGCCCACCCCGTTAACTATTAATTTTTTTTTTTTTTTTTTAAATAAAGTGTTAGATTGTGAGGCTGAGCATAGGCGTATAAGTAAATAAATAAGAGTTAAACCAAATTTGAAATACAATAACTATTTATTTTTGATGTAATCTTCAATATATTTTAACTATAATTAAAAATTATAATTAAGATATGTATTTAATATAATTTAAATAACAAATTCAAATTGCAGTAGCAAACATATGAATTAGCTTGCTTAATCTAACAGTCCAGTCTTTCTAGTTAGTTTACAAGTCAGCTGAAAGAGGTTACGATTGCTTTATTGTAATATATCAACAAGTTGGTCAAACCATTCAAGTACCAATTTTAGTTTGTCTATTTTAAGGTAATATTTTTAATAATTACTATTTCTCAACTATTTTATCCCTGGTTAAATGATTTACAGGAGCAATTTTCCTTGTGGATTTTAAAATAATCTACAGACTTGAGTCATATTATAGCTTTCTAATGTTATGTTTGGATTGGAGAAATGAAATTGGTGAAATAATGAAATAGATAAATGAATAGAATAGTGATTGAAATAATTTATTCTATTTTTGATTAAAATAAGTTATTAAAATTCACAATAAAAATGAAAATAGTTTATTTGATTCACATGGAAATAACTAAATATAAATTTATGCAATCCAAACGTTTGTTACTATGGGAGGAAGAATCTCCTTCATAATTATTTGAAGCAAATTACGGCATTAAGACATGTATACTATAACTATAACACACTCGAGGTTACCAAGAAAAGTATGGCATTACATGCACGTCTCCGTCTCTGACTTTGGACAAGAGTTTATTCCCACAATTATTTATATTTAAATTGTAGAGATGTATAATCCAAATTATCATCATAAATAATATAGGTAATTAATTAATAATACTAATTTATAATACTATTAAAATTTTAATTAATTGAGATATGTAGTTAATGTATGTAATTAATTAATCGTGTTTGTTTGTATTATTATTTATTATTAATTATTTTATTATTTTTAATATTTATTATTATTATTATTATTATTATTGGTAACAAAGAGTTTGCAAAAAAAAAAAATGGTAAAGTGTCTTGGTAAATGTAGCCACTTATACATAATTTGGCCATTTCACCACCAAAATCCGGACCTTTTTGTCCGACCATTGTCATTTGGCCATACTCACGCATGTGGATTGCCTTGTGTGTGTTAGTAAAAAGAGTTTGCAAAAAAAAAAAAAATAATGGTTAAAGTTCTGGTTTAGCCTACCTACCACCACACATCATGCCATTTCACCACCAAAATCAGGGCCTTTTAGCTCTACCGACTAATCTTCACTACCTGCTTCGTTTGCCAGATGTAGTGCTCCTATATATATTTGGAGTTGGAGTTTGTAGTCCTCCATATTTATTTGCTTTCATATTCCATTCTTCTTTCTCATCCTCATCTTTTTCTTATTTTGTTCTTTTTTTTGTTTATCTAGAATATTTGATGGAAATAATGTATTATGGATGATTTTATTGATTTTTATTTGATAATGACTTGAGTTAATTAATACGTGTCTGAATACTTTAGGGTAAAGGTTCAAAAATACCTCTTATTTTTACTCTGATGTTTACCGAGCACCTTATATTTTTTTTTGTCCAAAAGTACACTTGACGTTATAATTTTTTGGTCGACTGTGTCCCTGCCGTTAACGAACTTGCCAACTAGACTAACGTGACTAACACCTCATCTAAATTTGCTGACAAGACATGAACACATCTACTTTAATGATACATAATAAAAAAAATATTTAATAAAAATATATATATTTCTTCACCATCTTTTCTCTCTCTAATCTCCTTCCTCTATTCTCTATCCTCTAATCTCCTCTGTCTCCCTTTATTCACCGTCTCCCTCTTCCTTTGCAAATCCGTCGGAGACAGTGAGGACGTGAGGGCGGTGGAGCTGAGGAGGAGGATCCAGGTGGTGCCATTCTACAAAACCGCCGTCTCCATTGTGAAGTCAACTGCAACTGCCTTCCTGGAAGTTCTGTCCGCTCCCACCGCCGATGATTACGCCTCATCATACTTGGCTACTAAGAGAGTAAGAAGAACACGTGCATGGCACATGAAGAAACTAACAACTCTTGGCTTCCCCCAATCAACAATATCAATTCCAAAATTTCGGCAGAAATTGAAGCCGATATCAAATCAATTGAACTTTTATTTTCGGAAGAAGATACTCTATTGGGATTCGATTATCTGGTACATCCCAAGTTCCTAAACCTTCACCTACCGTCCATAAAAATGAACAAAATCTTATCTGGGTTCCTAGATTTGACTTTGAATTTTGTCAAAAAAGAATAACAATTTTATTTTTTCTTTTCAATGATAAAAATTGATTCTTTAGCTCTTTAGCTTTCTTATATGTGGTTATTGTGAGATGAGCCTGCAAGTGGTTATAATTTGGAATTTAGGATCTATTTATATGGGTGTTTGTTTGATTTGGCATAGAAGCAGGAGCTTAAAGCTCACTATTTATCATATATTGGTTCTATTTTGAGATCTAGATGGTTTAAGTTGGTGTTTTAGATTGTTCTGTTGATGGATTTTTGTGTGGAATTTGTTTAAGAAGTGGAACTGAAGGATTGCTGTTTTTGTAACCCTTTTGTTGTGTAGTGGAGATAAAATTATTGTTTTTTCATATTTTGGATTCAACCGTTAATTGGTTTTGATTTTGTTTGGAATCGGCCACTTTTTGAAGTTTGACGTATCAGAGTTACTAGTGAAAATTTTCATTGGAAATGGAGGTGCAAGTTGTTTTTAATTATAATTCTTTTAAGGAATTGAAATTTGAAGATGAGGAAGAAGAGTTTCGGAGCTGAGTAGAATGAGTTTAGAGAGAGAAAACTTTAGAGAGAGAGATAAAATAGATCTGATATGAATGGTTTTAGAGAGATAAAATGGATTTAAATTTTATGGGTAATAAAAATTTGTCCAGGTGTCAATGTCTTCAGCCACGTTAGTCTAGATGTTAGCCACGTTGGCCTAGTTGGCATATCTATTAACGGCAGGGGCACAATCGACCCAAAAATTGTAACATCGAGTGTATTTTTGGACAAAAAAAGTATAAGGTGCTCGGTAGACATTGGGGTAAAAGTCAGGGGTATTTTTGAACCTTTGCCCTCTAAAGTTATGTTATATTTATTTGTAAGTATTATATTTAGGATTAAAATATTAATCACAAGTTTTTTTTTTAAATAGATATGATTATTAATTTTGGGATAATAAAATAACTTGAAGGGGGAACTATTTAATATAATGTCCAATTAGGTATTATAATTCATATCATTTGAGACTAAAAATTTGTGAATAAAATTAACCTTTAACTTTGTTTAAAAAGACCAATATATTTTATCATGTCTATCTATACTTAAATTAATGAGAATATGATATCTTTGTTATTGGTAAATGATATGATAGTTCAAACGGTAAATTTTTATCCAATCTTTTAAATAACAAAACAAATATAACATGAGACTATTTTAAATTATCTCATGAATAATTCTATAAAAAAACATGTGACTAGTACTATTTAATTCTAAGATTAATAGTCTTGAGATTACACTCCATGAAAATATAATTTCAAAATTATAATTCTTGCAAGTAAACATAACCTTAAACCTTAAAGATTTGAAAAATTCATTAATTAATATACAAGTGAGAAACTTTACCATATAAATGGATGGAGCCCTTATTTATAGGTGTAGATGGATGGAAATATTTATAGGTTGTCGATGTCGGGGAAAATCGATTTTCTTAGGATTTTAGAAATGTGCATGGCTACCCTTTTGTATTTCGCTATGTCGATTAACCTATTTAAATGGTGAGATTTTTAGAAAAAAAGACCGACATAAATGTCGACAAATTTGAAAAGGTTGATTTTGATAATTTGGTCGAATTAGACAGTCACCAATTAGTATAAGTTTAAATAGATGTACCAACTCATCTAGTTTTGAGATTTTTGTCGACGTCGGGATTTTTGGATGTCCCTTTCCGTTGCTTGTTCTTTGGTGTTCTCATTTTAGGTGAGATTTGTTTGAAAAAAATAAGTGAAAAAGGTCCGACATGTATAATGTCGACGATGGGACTGTTAAGAGTCGCTAGTTAGTTTTTTAAATGGTTGTACCAACACAACCGAGAAAAGGTTTGTACATTGACCCAGTGATGTGACACTGATATACGGGTCGGTGAAATCGAGATTCATTTAGGGTCCGGGACTTGGTTATGCGGGGAAGGTGTTAGGCACCCCAGAACATCCGTGTATTACCACAGATGACCGCCTCTTTTCAAAAACTATTATCTGAGTGTGTGTGTGTGTGTGTGTGGGGGTAAATGTGTCTTTATTATAGGAAAGTTGTGCGAGGCCTCGTTCGAACCTATATACGTGGGTTTGAATTTATGTAAAATTCAGCTTTTAGCAAGATATGGCAATAATGTTTTATAAAAGAGGTTTTTCAAACCTCGATGCTCAATAGAAATTGAGACCTTTTACACTTTCATTTTATTAAGTGATCATTTGAATTGATTTTATTTGGCGGATCGAGGGCATCCGTATGAAAAATAATACATCAAAAAAAATAATCGACTTCCTCGTGGGTATGGAAACCATCTCGAGAAATACGGACATCGCAGAATAATTTACAAAATTTGCTTACATTTGAAAATGTCCATCACGGAATCGAATCTAGATCCATGAGATAAATCAGTGACCACATGATTCCTAAAGCGCCTACGAGAATATTGCAATTTGTATAAAAGAAATAAGCAGGTATATATATAAAAGCGGCAAATATATATATATACAGACAGGATCACCAACCACGAAGCATCTCCATGGGGGATCAAAAATGTAAATAAAGCTGTAGATACGGTCAACCGCCACGAAGGAAACTCCAGGCGGGACAGAATATAAATAAAGCTGTAAATGCGATTAATTGCCACGAAGTAAACTCCAGGCAGGACGAAATGTAAAGAAAGCTGTAAAAACGATCAACTGCCACCAAGGGAACTCCAGGCAGGACAAAATATATATATATATATATATATATATAAAAGCAATAAACGCACCGGATGTAAAATCAAGGCTCATCGAACATAGTTCGACCACAATTCATATATATAAGTATATATATATATAAAAGCGAATAAACGCACTGAATCAAGTTCAGGCTCATCGAACAAAGTCCGATATGTATATGTTAATATATATAAAAGCGAGTAAACGCACTGCATCAAGTCTAGGCTCATCGAACAAAGTCCAACACACACGATAGATATATATATAAATGTATATATATATATATATATATATATATATATATATATATATATATATATATATATATAAGAATAATAACGCACTGCATCAAGTTCAGGCTCATCAACAAAGTCCGATATAGATATAATATATATATAGTATATATATATATATTAAACTAGTAAACGCTCCAGACCGAAGTCTAGGCTCAATCGAGGCATAACTCGATAATGTTAGTCAATATATATATATATATACAGACTGGAATGAAACCACGGACCGAAGTCCGGGCAAAGGCAAGCAACACGACTCTCAACGTGTAGAAGGGTGTGTGTAAAGATGAAGAGAAAGACTCTAAAGTGTGCGAGAAGGCTTACAGCTGACTGATAAAAGGGCTTCTATATCTTTAGAGTGGGTAAACACTAGGCTTTTATGGGTACAAAAGAGGCTATATATGAGCTCACAGGTGTTTGAAAGTGAGAAAATACACTGTATGGCAAGTGTAGAGAAAATTGTGCAGGGTTTCCCCGTCTTTTTTCTCTTAGAAATCAGCACCCAAACCTCTTATTTATAGGTAAAAGGTGCCGCAGGTGTACATGGGGCTCACCAGTACCAGTGTACCAGTGAAGGTCGGGTCGGCCCGATTCTTTCGGAGTCGGTTAAATCTCAAATACATGCACTCGAACCTTTGTAATGTCCACTCGGATTTTGAGAAGTGTAATCCGGGCATCCGTTTTGAGGTATTCAGGACCTATTTCGGACCGCCGTTGTCGAGAGTTTGTACGATGGCATGAGATTAGAGTTTGTGTGAAGTCTTTGAAGATGGGACGATGCCCTCCGATCTTCAAGCTTCAACTTTCATCCGTTACCCCGCACAATAGTCACTCGGGATTGGTTAGCCTTGTGGGACATTTTTGCGTAGAGACGAGACGTGGCATCGTGTTGGACGAGATGGCGATGTTGCCCCTCACCGAATTATTCTTTCTTTGGATTGGGCCGATAAGCGAGGCGTTGCTCGAGGACTTCGTTGAGATTGGACTGCTGCATTTGTTGAAGGTCTTCATTGTCATCTTTGAGGCGTGCCTGTCTTCCCGATGTTATTGCTGGGTTGGCACAATGTGTTTTATTGTGAGTGCCGAGATTGAAGCTAATGGCATTTGAAACAAGCATTTCTGGGGTTATCTCCGAAACTGCATTCCTTGGGGTTATCACCAAGGTTGGTGGCTATTTCCATGGTTGGGACTGAGACTGGATACCTCGGGGTTATCTCTGAGATTAATCAGTCTTCTCTGGTGTGTGTTTCGGTATTGTATCTGCAGGTCTCGGGGTTGGATCCGAGGTTGAAACCGTTACTCCCAGATTGCGATCCGGGGTTGATATCCGGTATGGATTTGGATTGTCTTTCAGGGTTCTCTCTTAAAAGATCGAATCATCCTCCTGCAATGTTAATGTGATGGTACAAAAAAATTTCGAGTGTCTACAGATGCCCCTCTTTATCATACTCATGCATGGCGATGCATGGGTAGGATAAAGAATCCTAGACACTTGAAACGCAATAAGATAAACATGGTACTATGGATAATAACATGATGCAAATGTATGATGCGTGTATGCGGGGTTGTGGCCCAACATCTTTGGGGATGATTCTTTGGTTCCTGTTACTTAACCGGGGATTGGAAATCTTGACGATCGATGTGCAAGCCAAATCTATTAGGATATTGGTGTTGGAGTTATAACCAAATTCTGTGTTCTTGATAACGACTTGATCTTCAAGGGGTATCTCTTATGTAAAGAGATGCATGGGGATAAAGCTTGATCTGTTTGAGGATGTGTATAACATATTCCATCATCTATCCTCTTGGATAATATTGACCTCTCTGGTTAGTATCGCGAATATATGTCATGATTCTGTTGATTTACTTGACGACAAATCTTTGTCGAGGATGCCCGACCTTCGTTGACGATGTGAATCAATGGTGAAATATCCTGTGGGATATCTTTAAGGAGGTTAATGACCTTCACCGACGTGTGAATCAACGCATTTGAAACTTCTGTGAGGAGATCGTCAAGGTTGCTTGACATTCATTGTGTGTAGATCAACGGAGCATTGCATTGTGACTTCAGCCGGGATCCATTTGGGGAATATGAAAATGGTAGGTATGAGAACCTCGAATGTACTCTATAGCTTTGACAGGTTTAAACGCTATCGGCTGAAATGATGTCAAGGTTGCTTGACCTTCGTTGATATGTGTGTCAATGGCTAAGCATGCGTTGCTACTCCCGCCGGAGATATACGTTGTAACCCCCGTCGGGGACTCACGTTGTAACCCCCGTCGGAGAATTCACGTTGTAACCCCCGTCGGGGATTCACTGGGGACTCATGAGTATGTACGCAACTATCGAACAGTCCTCAATGCTTCGACGGGTTTAATTGCCATCCATTATCTGTTATGCATGTATCATGTTATGTATATGTATGTATGTCTAGAGATACTCGGTATTGACCCCTGGATGGTCTTATGACACGGCCCGCACAGATGTCTTCTTCGACAGTTAGCCGTATAGATCATACCCCACCATCGGTGGTGGCATTGGGTATCTTATTTAGTGAGTGCGATAACATGTCACCACCGAGATAGGGTGATCTGTAGATCTCGTATTGCAAGATACCATGACCCTTTTGGCATTTCGAGTTCCCCGCAGGATTTGTAGATGGGATGCTAGAGCATTGGCTAGGCGATAAGCGGTATTCCGTTTTGGTACCCATGAGTTGACTCTACTACGGAGGAGTATGCGCGTTTACGATCGCCTTGTAGATGGACCTTCCGTGCACATGGTTTTGGGAGACATGAGTAGGAGATTCATGACTCTCACGAGGATTGAGGAGCAGTGAGTGGTGGATGAGTGACATCGGCCATGTGATCTCTCGGCATTTTCGTATGATGATTTGGTGCGAGAGGATAACTCTCTCGCGACATTTGGGGGATTTCACCGTGTCGGAGGATCATTAAGCGTTTGGCGATTGATGTCTATGATACTATGTGTCTTAAATACGTGTACATGTCATGATACATGGATGAGATAGATATAGGCGTTAATCATGGCGGTGAGAGCTCTCGTGGAGGGTCGTACCATTATACCTATGATCATGGCGAGACCTTGCGATCGATCCCATTCTTTGCGTACTTACCGTCGATTGTGTTTATTGGGAGTTCGGTTAATCTTTGTATGTGTGGTTTATGTCACACTTGCGACCGGTTGGTACCTTTAGACGGCAAGGGTATTGTTTCTCCCATGAGGTGGCTATGTCGTACTCCTTTCAGCCATCGGAGTATCAGATACTCAGTCCTGGAACACATTTTTAGCGGATATCTGAGATCCATTTAGCATATTCTTTGTGCTCGGGGCTTTGCTCACCATACATACTTCATTACTCATGCTCCGAAACATGGATTTCCTCCTTTAGGTTTGGCTTGAGGGGCGTGACGACTTATCATCCATTGGCCGTGATGTCGCGGTTTGACCATTCTAGGATTTTCATCCTTTTCGGGCGGCGGTCGGTGTTCGGCTTCTCGATACCTCTCGGTAGAGGACCGATCTCGTGTATCCTTCTTTGGGATCGGCGTGAGCTATTGCTTTTCACACCATTCGTCCGGTTATTCCGCAGATACTCGCATGGATGGAGAGCGGAGGTTTTATCTACCGCAGCAGATGATATTGGCGATCTTGGGAGATTGAGTTAGGCGATGTAGAGCTATAGAGGACATTGATACCTACATCGAGGAGGATCTACATTGTTGGGTTGCCGGCATTTCTTCCGGATTCTCCTGAGCGTAGTCTTCATCCGATGACCTTTGAGAGAGACCAGATTCGATCTATGATGTGGACTTTCTTGATGTGAGGGACGCCACCTATTAGAGAGAGACGAGGCATTGGTTCATAGAGATCTTTATTGTCGATGGCGTGATGAGGCCGGTCGACCCTAGGCAATGCATAGTTGGCGGGATGTCGCCCATATCTTGCACAGGATGTGGTCATCGCGAGATAATCTTTGCTCGAGGTCCCTTACCACTGGCATGATTGCAGAGATGAGTGCTTACATTGATGAACATATGGTCATCATGCAAACAGCTTCTGATCTATTAGGTCGCGTAGATATTCTCATGCAGGAGACTACAGCTTTACCTCCTTCATCTGAGAGGGATGCCATGTTGGTCTTGCTAGATCGCATATACCCTGATTCGTAGATGAGCTTGTATTTACCTACACAGACTAGCTTAACCATTTTGTCATGTATAGTTCACATTGTATATATATCAAACAGCATTATATATGATAGGGAAATATATTTTTGGATCACTTCCCTTTTAGATATGCCTTGCTATTTGCTTGATATTTTTCCTGTTGCTTCAGGGCTTGTGATTTTGATGTATTCTGAATTCTTCCTTGGTGGATGGACATTGAGCTATCTCTGGATAGTTCAGAATGGATCATTGATCTATGTGTATCCCTACCATCTTTGGTGCCTTGGGACTTGTTTCTGAATAGAAATGTGGAGAGGAGTGTGGCTTTCCTCTCTGAGATTGACCGCACCACAGATGGTCACCAATCTTTCTATTTAGGAGAAGCTTAGTTAATTCCACCTCTTATGGTTTAGTATTGCTCTTGAGGTATGACATGACTTAGATGGTCGTCAGAATCTCCTATTTGGGAGGAGTTCGTAATTCCATCCCTTTGATGCGAAATAGAATGACATATAATGGATTGAAAGGGAATCCCAACACCCGTTGATAATGGTTTGTGTTTTGGTAGGGGTGAGACCGCACCATGAATGGTACACCACGTACTCTATTGAAGAGGAGATCGGTCTGCGTGTAGTTCAACACAGTGTAAGAGGTTCAACGTGTATATGGGTGATATGGTGTAGGAATGTTTTTGGTTGTTTTGTTTTGTAATGAGAAGAGGGTAGAAATGTTTTTGTTGTTTTTGTTTTATTGCGGCCAAGAGCCATATGAAATGGTTGCCTACGTACTCTATTGAAGAGGAGATCGGTCGACGTAGTTTGCCCCTCGTGAGAAGAAAAAGCGTAATCCATATACGAGTCAGAGTCGCGGGAGGAGAAAGTTAATCCTAGGTTGAGGATAAAGCTGCGGTGTGAGAAGTTTGATCCCATGTATGGGTAGCCAAACTGCAAACGCAAGAGGTTCAATCTGCGGTGGGATGACCTAAGTGGTATGAACGTAAAGGAGAAAGCCAGGCTGCTAGCTTGAAGAGTATGTTTCCCTGAGGGGCAAAGTGTAGAAAAGTTGTAGGTGGTAAAGGGTTAAAGAACCGGAATGACTGGTGACCTGATGATGATGCACGAGGTGTTTCTTTGGTTACTTGGACATAATACCATTTCACGGTGTCTTAGTTGATGAGTTGTGGAAATTCATCGCCGTCCATTTCTTGTAATCTGAGAGCGCCTCTTGTCAATACTTCTTTGACAATAAACGGGCCTTCCCAGTTAGGAGCGAATTTTCCTTTGGCCTGATCTTGATTATCAAGAATCTTCTTCAAAACCAAGTCATATTGTTTAAATTGCCGTAGCCGGACTTTTTTGTTGTAGGATCTGGCGATCCTTTGCTGATATAGCTGACCATGGAAGATAGCCGCGGTTCGCCTTTCGTCTATCAGAGACAATTGGTGATACCTGTCTTGTACCCATTGGTTTTCATCCAGCTGAGCATCGATCAACACTCTGAGAGATTCCATCTCAACTTCTATGGGGAGCACTGCTTCCATCCCATAGGTTAAAGCGTAGGGGGTTGCCCCAGTTGAAGTACGCATTGTGGTCCTGTAGGCTAACAGAGTCAGAGGTAATAGGTTAGGCCAATCTTTATGGTTGGCTGACATCTTTTGCATAATCTTCTTGATATTTTTGTTAGCCGCTTCAACAACACCGTTCATCTTCGGATGATAGATGACAGAGTTAAGATGTTTGATGTGGAATCTACTGCATAATTCCTCCATCATTTTGTTGTTGAGGTTTTTGGCATTGTCTGACACAATCACCTCTAGTTGTCCATATCGACAAACAACATTGTTTCTGATGAAATCAATGATGACTTCTTTAGTGACCCTGGGGAAGGAGGCTGCTTCTACCCACTTGGTGAAGTAGTCGATCATGGTGAAGATAAATCGGTGACCATTACTGGCTTTAGGCTCAATGGGCCCAATAACGTCTATTCCCCACATTGAGAAGGGCCAAGGCGAACTCATATTATGGAGCTCCCGTGGAGGGGTGTGTATAGCATTCTCATGAATCTGGCATTGATAGCATCTTCTGACGTGGTCGTTGCAATCAGCTTTGAGAGACAGCCTGTAATGTCCCGTCCTGAGGACTTTCTTGACAAGGAGGGGGTCACTCATGTGGGGGCCACAGACTCCACCATGGATTTCATCCATAAGTCTCTGGGCTTGATCTTTATCTAAATACCTGAGGAGACCCAGTCCTGCATCTATTTTGTAGAGCGCATCTCCACTCAGGTAGAACTTCATAAAGAAGTCGATGAATCCGCCTTTTCTCGGCCGGGCTAGCCTCGGTAGGTGTAGATCCATCTCATGAGATATTCCTTGATATCTTGATACCAGGAGGTTGGATGGGAGGTAGCTCATCCGATACTTCTCCAACGTAATTCCATAGGTTGGGGCCTTGTTCGAGCGATTGTGACGCTTGGCAAGTGTTCCTTGTGCGATATCTCTGAATCAAGGAGGCCAAAGTTGCTAATCGTCAGTGAAATCATTCCTATTACGAGGAATGTGTAGAAAGGAGATTTCTTCAAACTCAAAGCCATCTTCAAAACCTACCAATGGTAAAGGCGGACAAATGTAGTTCCTTGGTTTGATAGACTCGATGGATTGTCCGATTACCAACTCCGAATCTCCAAGGGCGATTAAACGCTTGATGCCCATTGAACGAGCAAGTTTTAGCCCCATGAGATGACCTTCATACTCGGTACCGTATTGTTGGTGCTTGACAAACTATAATTTGATGACAACGGATATCTGCTCCCGTGTCGAGATATTAGAATTGCTCCACTCAGAACCTTCCATGTTAATGACTCCATCAAAATACATCCTCCATGATTGGCGGCGTATCGTCTTCGATGGTGTTCTTTGTCTTTGTCATTACTCCTTCATCGGAAATATGTTTCCAAGGGTTTGAAATCCCCTGAAGGTGCGGCGGCCAGTTGATTTGCGATTCCTTGACCTTTGATGGACTTTTGAGTCACATATACGATGTCAAATTGTTGTAGGATCAACTGCCATCTGGATAGCCGGCAATTCAATATGGGTTTGTTGAACACGTACTTGAGAGGATCCACAGCGGGATATGAGATTGGTTGTGTGACCATGTAGGTAATGATGTAACCTCATGGAAGCCCATGCTAAAGCACAACACGCGTCTTCTCGATCGAGTGTACTTGTGTTCCTTCTTCTTTGAACCTTTTCTTTGAGGTAATAGATAGCTTTCGTTCTTGGCCTCTATCATCTTTCTGTCCCGATTGTCTGACCCATGGCATTGTCACTTATGGGAGTACATGAGCAGGGGGAACATCATCCTGGGTGGTACCAAGGCAGAGCTTTGACTAGCTATTTCTTGATTGTAAGGAAGGCATTACGCACTCATCATTCCATTTTATGGAGGAGTTCTTCCTTAATAACTTGAAGATTGGCTCACGAGTTCTTTGTGAGTTGGAGATAAACCTTTGATGAAGTTGATCCTTCCCAAAAATCCCGTATTTCCTTTTAATTCGAGGAATGGGCATTTCTGTGATGGCTTGGATTTTGGCAGGATCCAGCTCAATCCCTTTGTGGCTGACTAGGAATCCTAGCAACTTGCCTGATTTAACGCCAAAGGCACACTTAGCGGATTCAACTTCAAGTTGTAGTTCTGTGACTTTGTTGAACAACTTTACGAGATGGTCTAGATGGTCATCCTCCTTAGGGACTTGACAATGATGTCATCCACGTAGATCTCAATCTCTTTATGCATTAAGTTGTGGAAAAGAGCCATCATAGCTCGTTGATAGGTAGCTCTGGCATTGATGAGGCCGATGACAACCGTCTATAGCAAAAAGTTCCCCAAGGAGTGATGAAAGCAGTCTTCTCACGATCTTCCTCGGCAACCATGATCTGATGGTACCCATGATGAAAGGCAATCGACAAAAGGAGTACATGTCGTATTGCGCAGTATTGTCAACGAGAATGTGGATAAATGGCACAGGAAAGCTATCTTTTAAGCAAGCTTTGTTCAAGTCCCAGTAATCCACGCAAACTCACACCTTCCCTCCAGGTTTAGGTACGGGCATGATGTTGGTTATCCACTCAGGATATGTAGACACCATGATGATGCCGGCTTGAAATTATTTCATAATTTCTTCTTTCACCTTTAAACTCCACTCAGGTTTCAATCGCTTTGAGCTTTTGTCCGGCTTTAATCCCTCTTTAATGGGAAGGAGATGAAGGACAATGTCAGTGGACAAACCCACCATGTCTTCATGAGACCATGCAAACACATCCTAGAATTGTGTTAATAGCGTAACCATGTCATTCCGTTGGTTTGGGGTAAGGTCTGAACCAATCTGGATTAACTTAGGGCTTTCTAAGGTTCCGAGACTGAAAGAAGTGGTTTGATCAAGGTTAGGTTTGGGTTTGTCTTTGACCCATTCTTGAATTTCTAGAGGCACCTCAATGTCATCACGGAGATCCATCAAATTTGAATTCATCTCTACATCAAAGGTCTGATCCTTGTGTAGGAGAGGCATCGTGTCCGCAAATCTGAGCACATCTAAATTCGAGTCCACGAAACAAAATATGCTTTCACTTAGTATATATGAAATCGTTGATCATACACGGTGTTAGCATATCTTGGCAAAATAAAGCTATTATCTTGTCTGAAAAAAAAGCGATTATTGTATCTACTGAGGTAGAAGCAATTTACCGCCGCTTTACCCTTGTCGACCAAAGTAAGGAATGTTGTTCCAATTGGTAAGGGTAAAGTCCGGTGGGACGCATGATGATGGAGGGATTGTCATCATCCTCCTTGTCCCGAATGATGGTCATTACGTCAAAGCGATCATCATCGGGATGTATCTATTGGTATGTTCATCATGGGCGATGATCGCGCATGCCCGCATTATTCGAATAACGTTTTCCTTGATTCTCGCTCCTCTTCTTGATTGCGGGATCTGGAATAACCTTTTCTTTTCCTCCACCGATTTTGGCTTAGGAAATAACATGGCCATGACATTGGTGGCACCTTCTTTGGAGGTTGTGCGGACTCGGAGTTTGAAGGCGGTTTGAGCGCCACATGGTTGAAGTTTGAAGGAATCTGTTGATGCTTATGAGGATTCATGTGACTAGAGTGGCGAGAATAGCCTAGTCCAATTTGTTCAATTTCTTGGTTAATCAATGGGGTATTAGATACCTGGACATCTTTACTGACCCTTGTCTGGCTTGTGACCTAACGACATCATTTCTTGAGTGGTCGACATCACCTCATGAAATGTGGGGTTGAACGATGGTGCTCCAATAGCGTGGTATTGGGTGTTGCTTATTTCAAAAGCATGAAAATTGGTAGTTCTACGTCTGCATTGGCATTGATGAGCGGAATGTCCCCTGTCTTTGAGGAATCTACTGGTTCGGCATTGGCCAATGTGACGGTATTGTTGATAATGTACTTCAATTGTTGGTGAAGAGTGGAGGGGGCTGCCCCATTATATGGATCCATGGTCGTCCCAAGAAAGCGGTTGTATCTTGAATCTATCTTGAGCACATGGAAGGATCGCGAGAATGTATGAGGCCAATTTCGATTGGCGACTCAATTACTCCAACCGAAAGTTACGGCGGGCTCCATCAAAAAGCTTTGATGATAGTATGGCTACTCCGAATTGGTTGAGATTGATATTCATCTTCACCAAGGTGGCATATGGGCGATATTGGAGAGGAACCTCCATCTATTAAGACCCTGCTTCTTATATATCAGGAGGACAAGGCCTTGATAATGTAGCGACTTGCAATGACCAGTCCCTTTGGATGGTATGTCATCATCAGTGAAGGATATCACATTGTTGTTGAAAATGTGATTAACCATGTGTTGAAAATTTTCCGTATCCACTGATGTCGGGAGATAGGCTTCTTCTAGAACCTTTAACAAGACCTTCCGGTGGTTTTCAGAGGTTAGGACCAAGTCCAAAATTGATATTTGTGGTGGCGCTTCCTTCAAGTTTAAAACCACTGAGGCTTCGTTATGACCCATGTATGTGGAATTTTTTCAATCTTCTCCATGGGTATTTTCCCTTTGATTTGGTGGTGGGGTTCATCATCACCGATGGGGAAGATACGGTGGATTTTCCTTCGACAACTGCGGACGGTGGTATGTGAGGTGGATCCTTCACCTTCTCCATAATTCCACGGAACCTTCGTAAGCTAACAATAGGATATTGTGCTCTGCGTGCATGCAAGTTGATTGGCTCGGGAGTGGCCACTTTCAAAGGATTGCTTCTCCTTTGAAATTTGAATTATCGGTGTTGTGAGAAAAGTATTAATCCTTCAACTTCATAAATATAACTTCTACCACACTTTTCCACTTAGTAGGGCTGCATTCTCACTTGCACATAACCACAATGTCGTTTATCTCATGCGCATGATACACCACTGTCGATTAGATTTTGAATAAGGTGGCAGAGTACCCAACATTCTTCTGTGCTGTGACCGTGAGACTGGGAGTGGTATTGATATACTCCATCAGAGTTGTACCGTCCCGAACGGGGGTTGATTGGAGGTAGAAGGGAACTGATCCTTCC
Organism: Panax ginseng; assembly: GCA_020205605.1. Taxonomy (NCBI): domain Eukaryota; kingdom Viridiplantae; phylum Streptophyta; class Magnoliopsida; order Apiales; family Araliaceae; genus Panax; species Panax ginseng. Next base: position 16,978,152 of record CM035142.1, on the reverse strand, counting down.
TTCATTGATTAACATGTGAAGGATTTCCTCCATGGGTTGGCCCAAATAGGTGAATTCCCATTTATTGGCGAAATCCCGATGGGCTTTGGCATTTGCTCTCTTCGTCACTTTGTCTTCCAGCATTTCATTTTTTGAAAGTGACGAGGGAATATTCATGACGATTGGTAGGAGACTGGCATGCTCCTGGCTGATTAATTGCCGAGTCACTTGATCTTTGATAAGTTACCGATTCGGCCTTGCTGCTCAATTTGTTTGCAGAGAGCTTTCATCTTTCGTTCCATTATGAACTAGAACTTAGCATAATCCTATCTTTCATCACCGTCTTTGATGGTCTCGGGGAATCACAGCTGAAGTTGGAACTCTGTCCACTGCTCCAATTAATCATGTTGACCTCTTCTTCTTTGTGTTGAGGAAGAAGGTTGTCTTGTACGTAAGGCTGATCGGGTTTGGTGACTACGATCTCTCCATTATCTATTAGGTCCTGGATCTTGTGTTTCAAGGCCCAACAATCCTGAGTATCATGTCCAGGTGCCCCGACATGATAAGCACATTTCCTAGCAACATTAAAACCCCGTCCATTAGAAATTTGGTGGAAGAAGATCGTAATTTTCTTACGTGTTGTCGGAAAGATTAAGAATGTTCTCGAGGGTATCCCCCAAGGGTGTAAACACTCGATGGCGTTTGACTTCTCCACCTTTTTAGTGCTTGGAGGGTTTGCAGACCGTCTTTGGAAAGGGAGTGTAGTTTCTCCTTTGAATGGGCATACTTTGATTACCTTTTTGTCCTCGTAGTATCGGAAACATTTTCCTCTTTCTTTTATGGACCCTCGGAAGTTGTTCCCATAATTTCAGTTGGATGTGATCGACCTTGACTTTGAGTGCGGCTAGGTCTTGAATCTTTCGACTTCAACCCCATTTCACCCATCTCCCCATGTTTAACCATTTGAGGAAAGCGGTTTGCGATCTTGGCTAAAACTCTCTTATAGAAGGGAGCTTATTATATATACATGAATGCCATGACCATTTACGATTCGACATGGTAGGACTAACTTAGGGTGACAACGTCTCCACCTTTGAGCATACTCTCTGAAAGACTCGTTAGATTTGTTTCTTGATCTTGTAATCTGACATCTGGGTCGAGGGAGCCATTTGAGTTTGAAAAGCGTATTGAGTGAGGAAGGCATGTCTAGCTTTCTTCCCAATATGGATTTTGGAGTTGTCTAATCTTGTGTACCACTGAGCGAGCTTCTCCGGTTAGACTCTTTTGGAACAATTGCATTACGAGTTTTCATCTTCCTCGCATAGGATCCCGGTTCTCCAATAAAGACTTTTAAATGTGTATAAGGATCCCCCTAACCCGTCATATTTTTTCAAAGTCGGAGTTTTAAATTTTTTTGGATAGTGAACACCGGAAAAAATACATAGATCAACATATGAAACACTCCGTGTGTTTCAATTCCTTTGATAAGCGCAGAAAGGTCTCTTCCATTTGGAGGACTTTCTTTTGATGTCACCATTATGCGGATCTCCATGAGAATGGGCATCATCATGCGTTTTGTTGGTCATATCCAATTGTGTGGCTCGTATAGTAATGGCCAAGAATTCCTCCTTGTATGGAGGGCTCGGTATGTCTGGTATATTTTTTTGACCTGTGTGGTGGTGTAATTCTTTTAATAGAAACAACAAATCATAATCTGTTTGCTTAACTCATTGAATTCTTTCATGAGAAAGCTGGATTAAGTTCACCGTCTGGTGGGATGACGACATGATTATTTGTAGAGCTGTTGCCTTTTTGGACTTTAATGGGGGTAGTAGGTCCGATTGATTCCTACTGAAAGATGGCATAGTTTAGTCCTTAGGGAAGGTGTATAATGACATGCTATGATGTGTCCATTTTAGGAATTTTATCCTGCAAAATGGGTGTCACCGCATTTATAGCATGTATGTGGACATATTAGCTTCATATTTCTCATTACATGGAGATAGATATAGAATGAAATTACAAGTAATTGTGTTTACAAGTAATTTGAAATAAGAGCATGAAGAGACTTTCCTTCGTTTTGGATTTATCGTCGGTGACCTATCTTAGGTTACTCTCATGGCTTTTTTGGCATGAAGGTTCCCAAATCATCATAATCTACTAGGCGGGAAGTTAATCCTATCTTTCAACCTGGAGCGAATTTGGGTGGTGCCTTTCTGAGCCTCGGAGAATTAGTCTTCTCCGCGAGTCCAATAATCAAACACCAATGGGATAGCCTCACGGTAGAGGGACCACACAACATACATTCACATACATCGCGTCTCACCGTATGAAATGATGACATGTCTGAAAGCACTAATATCATGGCGATTATGGTGTGAAGCACTAAGCATCACAAGCGGTTTATGGTGCTGAAGCACTAACATCATCAAAGGATTATAGTGCGAAGCACTAAGTGCAATAAGGAAATGCATTACGTACACATTCATTAAATGTAAATGCAACATCCACACACAAGTAGATAACAGATTTTAGAAAAGATTATAATAGTGGCTTAAGTCCTCTTCTTTGGAGTTCCCATGAGTCGCCACTGTCGACGTCGAGATTTTTGGATGTCCCTTTCCGAATTACTTGTTCTTTGGTGTTCTCATTTTGGTGAGATTTGTTTGAAAAAACAAGTGAAAAAAGTCCAGCATGTATAATGTCGACGATGGGGACTGATAAGAGTCACCAGTTGGTTTTTAAATGGTTGTACCAACACAATGAGAAAAGGTTGCACATTGACCCGTGATGTGACAACGATATCTGGTTACGTGACAAAACCGAGATTCATTTAGGGTCCGGGACTTGGTTATCTGGGGAAGGTGTTAGGCACCCCCAGACATCCGTCATTACCACGATGACCGCCTCTTTTCAAGAAACTATTATCTGAATGTGTGTGTGTGTGTGTGTGGGTTAATGTGTTGTTATAGGAAAGTTGTGCGAGGCCTCGTTGAACCTATATACACGGGTTTGAATTTATGTAAAAATTGATTTTAGCAAGATATGGCAATAATGTTTTTATAAAAGGTTTTTCAAACCACGATGCTCAATAGGAATTGGGACCTTTTACACTTCCATTTTATTAAGTGATCTAATTTGGATTGATTTTATTTGACGGATCTGAGGCATCCGTATGAAAAATAATGCATCAAAAAAATAATGCCGACTTCCTCGTAGGTATGGAAACCATCGAGAAATACGACATCGCAGAATAATTTACAAAGTCGCTTTACAACCGAAAATGTCCATCACGGAAGCCAATCTAGATCCAATGAGATGAATCAGTGATCACATGATTCCTAAAGCGCATGATTATTGCAATTTGTATAAAAGAAATAAGCGGTATATATATAAAAGCGGTAAATATATATATCTGGACCAGGATCACAAACCACGAAGCACCTTCATGGGGATCGAAATGTAAATAAAGTCATAGATATCGATCAACCGCCACGAAAGGAAACTCCAAAGTGATGTAATGTAAATAAAAATTTATAAATGCGGTCAATCGCCACGTAAGTAAACTCAAGGCGGAGACGAAATGTAAAGAAAATTTAAAACGATCAATCATGCCACGAAGGGAACTCGAAGCGGGACAATATATATATATATATATATATATATATATATATATATATATATATATAAGAAATAAGCATTCTAGGATGTAAAATCAAGGCTCATCGAACATAGTTAGACCAAAGTTCATATATATAAGTATATATATATATATAAAAGCGAATAAACGCACTGCAATCAAAGTCTAGGCTCATCGCACAAAGTCCGAATGAGACGCTTAATATATATAAGTATATATATATATATAAAAGCGAGTAACGCACTTTGCATCAAAGTCTAGGCTCATCGAACAAAGTCCGACACAGTTGATATATATATATATATATATATATATATATATATATATATATATATATATATATATATATAAAAGCGAATAAACGCACTGCAGTCAAAAGTTCAGGCTCATCGAACAAAGTTAAACAGAATAGATTAATATATATAAGTATATATATATATATATATATTAAACCATGAAACGCTCAGAGAGCCAAGTCTCAGGCTCAATCGAGGCATAACTCGATAATGTTAGTCAATATATATATATATATATATATATATATATATATCTGATGGAATGAAACCACGCAATTTGAAGTCCGGCAAAAGCAAGCAACACGACTCTCAACGCGTGTAAAGGGTGTGTGCAAAGATGAAGAGAAAGACTCTAAAGTGTGAGAGAGGCTTACACTGGTGATAAAAAGGGCTTCTATATCTTTAGAGTGGGTAAACACTGGGCTTTTATGGGTACAAAAGAGGCTATATATGAGCTCACAGGTGTTTGAAAGTGAGAAAATACACTGTATGGCAAGTGCAGGGTTTCCCCATCTTTTTTCTCTTAGAAATCAACACCCCAAGCCTCTTATTTATAGGCAAAAGGTGTTGCAGGTGTACTGCATGCGGCTCGGCCGCAGTGAGTGTACCAGAGAAGCGTGTCGAATCGGCCACGATTACATCCGGGTTGGTAAGGTCATCTCAAGACGTGCATCAGAATCAGAATGTCCACTCGGATTTTGAGAAGTGCAATCCGAGCATCCATTTTGAGGTATTTAGGACCTATTTCGGACCGCCGTTGTCGAGAGTTTTTACGATGGCATGGGATTAGAGTTTGTATGAAGTCTTTGAAGATGGGACGATGCCCTCCGGTCTTCAAGCTTCAACTTTCATCCGTTACCCCGCACAATAGTCACTCGGGATTGGTTAGCCTTGTGGGACATTGTTGCGTAGAGACGAGACGTGGCATCGTGTTGGGCGAGATGGCGATGTTTCCCCTCACCAGTTATTCTTCCGGGATTGGGCCGATAAGCGAGGCGTTGCTCGAGACTTCATTTGAGATTGGATCTTTGCATTTGTTGAAGGTCCTCATTGTCATCTTTGAGGCGTACTGTCTTCCCGATGTTATTAAGGGTTGTACGAGTGTATTTTATTGTAGTCTCAAGAGATTGAAGGCGATGGCATTTGAAACAAGCATTTCGGGGTTATCTCCGAACTGCATTCCTTGGGGTTATCACCAAGGTTGGTGGCTATTCTCATGGTTAGGGCCGGAGCGGATACCTCTGGGTTATCTCAGAGATTAATCGGTCTTCTCCGGTGTGTGTTCCGTGTATTGTGTCTGCGGTCTCGGGGTTAGATCAGAGGTTGAAACCGTTACTCCCAGTTAGATTCGGGGTTGATCTTTGAACTTCCTAGTATCATCCCAGATGGATTTGGATTCTTTCAGGGTTCTCTCTTAAAAGACGAATCTGTCCTCCTGCAATGTTAGTAACAGTAGTACAGAAAATTTTGAGTGTCTACAATTTTCAAAATATGGCCAAATATATGTGTGGCACCCCCAAAATAGGTCCACACAACTCATTTTGGGTCGCCAAATACACACTATAGAATCCAAATACAAATCTTTCGATTTACAACTATTAAACTATCGGGAAAAATACGATAACACATAAGTTGTGAGTTTCAATTCAAATAACAGTACTCACACTCCAAACCAATGATACTTTACATAAATGTACAGTCGATAACTGTTTTAGGAATTAAAATTTTTGAAAAATGCTCAAGGAAGCCTTTATACATGGGAGGCCATGCATTTAAGTTATAATAGATATCATAGGACTTGAGAATTAACCTTGGTTGACCCAATAGACCCTAAAAAAGAATGAAAAGATTATTATCCTGTTCATTTCAATGGTGTATATCTTCTTGCCATATAATTATCTCTATTGTCTCAAAGTGAGGATTATATTCCAACCATACTCCAACATTATATAGATAAAGCTCATAGATATAGTCAGTAAGTGGATGCGCACAACCATATCTTATGATAATACGAATTTGTATGTGGTTAGACATCATGTATGATAGTGGGAACACACCTTTTAAGCTCTTCGTACAATTATGTCCTCCTCATTCTATTGGGGTGCATTTTTTACGCTTCCAAAGTCGGGTTCTCATCACCCTATTATTGTTCACCAAAATTAACTATTAAATGACATATAAAATACGACACACACATTTTAAGTACTCAATACAATTATATATTGTCATGCTATTTTATAATGTATTGAAAAATTTCAACAGTCACATACCATCACTCTACTCCCCTATTATCCTCGCTCGACCCAGCTATACTCTTATTACCTGAAAAGAATTATGAAGCAAAAAGGTAAGCACAAATAGCCCAGTAAAAAATATTATGACTAAAGATAATTAAATTATCAATAGCCTTCATCAGTAATAAATCAGATATTTAGAACATATGGTAGATGATAAAAGTTTTCAATCATAATTGCAGCAAATAATCCATTAGAAGAGTCAAGTGGAACATAATGTCTACTATCTCCTCCAAATTAAAAGTCCATTATTAATATTTCATTCTTGTAATACCTATCAACAGTTCTTTGTTGTACCCAATATAAAGGGAACTTTAATCACCTGTCTTCACCTGAACCACCAAAGATTATAGTTAAATTCACAATTCATGTTTATAATAATGTAAATCAACAGTTTCTCCTTGCCACAAAGGCTTAATAGAACTTTCACTCAATGTCCTTGCCATAAAGGATAAAGATACTCAATAATCATATCGTCTTTACACCCTACACCAAATACATTCAAATGTAACAACAATGGTCATGATCATACCAATCAATTGTATATCTTTGCACTACGGGCCAAAGATATTCAACTTTAATATCAATGGTCATGATCATACCAATCAATTATCTATCTTTGCACTATGGGCCAAAGATATTCAACTGTAAAACCAATGATCATGCCAAACAATAGCCTATCTTTACACTACGGGCCAAAGATATTCATTTTTATCATTAATGGTCATGATCATGTCAAACACATGTCCATCTTTGCGCTACGGGCCAAAGATATCAATTAACAGTTTTCTTTGCACTACGGGCCAAAGAGAACTTTCATCACAAGTCTTTATCTTTAACATTAAAGGTCATAATTATATTAATACATAGTTCCTGGTCATAATCATACCAATCAGCAATTCATTTTTGCACTACGGGCCAAAGATATTCATCAATCAACAGTTCTTCTTTGCACTATGGGCCAAAGAGAACTTTCATCACAAGTCTTTATCTATAACATTAAAGGTCATGATTATACCAATACACAGTTCCTGGTCATAATCATACCAATTAACAATTCATCTTTACACTACGGGCCAAAGATATTCATCAATCAACAGTTCATCTTTGCACTACGGGCCAAAGATAACTTTAACCACAATTTAAGTCTGGGGATTAAGACAGTAATATAAAGAATGAATCAAGTAAGATCAAGGATAAATATTATAGATTTATAGTTCAATTTATCTAGAGTTCAAGAATGTTTAAATGGTTAACATGATGATCAAAACGTGGATTTAAATTTAAGAATAAGATTTATATATCAAAGATAATTTGGACAGAAAAAGAAACTAATTTTATCGTGAATAGTACCCCAACATGAATAGATTAGAATTATAGAAACAATACTTACCATAGTAAGTTTAGATTTAGGAATATGAAATGAAATAATATACGAAACTACAAATGGATTTTCACCCATCATGCGATAATCCGCGCATACAGATCATTTTCATAATTTAATAAAGATTAAATATGAAGGGTTATTCACTAGACATGCGGTAATCCGCGTAGACAGATCATTTCCTGTGACGCCCCCAAATTCGGACCGCCACTTGGTCACTCAAATTTGGTTCATCACGTGTTCATGGTAATACAATAATAACTAAAATCACACATTCACTGTTGAAGATCTAATTTAGAATAATATTCAATGTTTTATTATAATTATTCCCCCAAGTCTCGCAACCTACAATACTTAATAGATTACATAATAATATCGAATAAAGACTTATTACATAATCTTACTTAAGCTTAAACATAGTCTGAAAATAGTTCTAATACAACACAATAATTTTAATCCATAAAGGAACAAGCTAGTTGGTAGCCTTGCCCTTGTCTTTCCCAGAGACACTTCCCTGTTTCGCCTTAACTGAAAGGTTTTAAATAAGTAAGAATGGGCACAAATTGCCCAAGTAATATACAACAAGGGTGATGAGTATTAAATCACGAGTTAGATATATCAAGGTATAGTCTCAGAGTCTTAGAACAATATCATGAACAATGAGTATCAACAATTCTCGAATCAAATCTTTGGGATATGAAATTATAATTCGATATAGATCAACAAATATATATATGAATTCAAAGGCTATCAACGTATCCAATCGGATAAAGCAATTTATCTTGAAAGCGAAATCACTTAAGACTATCGAACATCTACTAGAATTACCAATATTAAACTGATAACCCAAAAGAATCAAGTACTATAGATGATCAATCTACAATACTCTATGTTATGCATAACTCCATAGTAATATCTACTCATGTGTTGGGGTTTCCAACAACATACACTCCCCTTACCATAAGGGTTATTCAACTCAATTTTCAAGATTTCCGCACCAGTCAATTGGTTTGGACATTTTTATAAACATGCATATAGTCTAGCCGAATCAATGACATAGACATATTTAAGAACAATACTGTAATAACCCGGGATTCTGAATAATCCGAATTTACAAATAATTTTTTTTATTAATATTAATTATCAATATTGTGTTGTGTATCTGTGATACGAGCCTAGACTTCGGTCTGGGAAACCCTAATTTCATATTTGGGAAATCCTAAACCCTAATTAGGAAACCCTAATCCTAATAGGCAAGATTAAGGTGTTTATTAAACGTTGATGTGATTAGGAAACCCTAATTTAATTAGGAAACCCTAATCGTAAATTAGAAATTTTAATTTTTCTAATTAAACCCTAATTGGAAATTTTAGAAATTAAATTTATAAAACCTAAGGGTTAGAACCTTAGGGTTAAACCCTAAGGGTTTGGGCAAAATCAAGAATGCCATAAAAAAAATCATTTTTGTAAATGACAAAAATGCCCTTTTTATATTCTTTCAACAACTTTAGTTGGTAACCTATAATGTTGACTTATTAACTCAAAATATCAGCAATTCAGCCCCCATATGGCAGCCAACATCAGATCTAAGTTATATATCTCAATATATATAGAATTAGAGAGAGAAAGTTCTCATATTTTGCTTATTTGGATATAAAGCTCTCACCAACTCTCTCTCACACAAAACCTCCGAAATTGTTAAGTTACTTAGTCCTAAAAACAGCCCCTTAATCAACCAAGATCAGTTAGTAATAAGATCAAGATCAAGAATTTAAAGCTAGAAGGTATAAATCTAATTTGATTTTTGATCCTAATGGTTAAGGAAAATTTTGTGTTTATGTGTTTATATTTGTGTTAAAAGATGTTTTTAGTTGATCTATGATGATATACCATAGATCCATAGAATCAAAGTTCTTTAAAATTGAGTTTTTAAAAAACTGTCCAAGAACATGATTTGTGGTCTGACAAGCTAATGTCAGGAGCCACAGATTCTTGTTCGTTAATGATTTTTGTTGTTTTAAAGTTGTTATATATAGCTTGGCATGTGGTTTTTTTATCTGGAAGTGAAATCACAGTTTTTGAATGTCCAGATTGTGAGTTATAATCAGTCAAAACCCGTTGACCAGGCATGACCGAGTACATTCTAGGCAACCCAGAAATTTGAAAACAACGTCTGACAACATCTTTAAGCTCCTTGATCTGTCAGTCGTGTTAGTGTTTTGATGATGTGTTGTATTTAGATTGTAGTTTGTAATGTGTACTCTAGATCCATGGCCCTATAACTCTTAAAAAATCAACAGATCGATCGTAACAAGTGGTCAAAGTAGGCCACTTGCACTGATTTTGCATTTCTGGAATTTCCAGAAAAGGGTATGAACGTTTTTTTCTGACAAGCTTTAACCGAGTCATAGCTTGTGGATCTGTTGTTAAACTGATTTGTTGTTATAGTAATGTTCCTTGTCATGTATACTATAGATTTGAACCATTAAACGACATAAATCATGACCAGACCATAAAGGAAATCGAGCATGAAAGTGACCAGCCGAAGTTCTGGGTTTCTGGGGAAACCCAGATAATGTCTGACAACGAATTTAAGAGCCCAGATCTTTATGATGTTTGATTGTTTGACTTAGATTGCTGGTGTTCATCGTAGTGTGACATAAATACTACATGATCTGAGTTTTAGATTGGACAGAAACAAGATAGACATGAAATTAAACGTGGTCAAACGAGCACCCTTGTTAACCGGTCTGACAGTGTTCTTGAGGCTCAAGAACACCTAAGACGACAGAAAGCGTCGCTAAAGGCGTACATCGACGGATTATTTAATTTTTAATTTTTGATTTTTCTGAAAATTATTTAAAAATAGAAATAAATTTTAAAAAAATTATAAAAATGGTTTTAAAAATTATTTTAAATTATGAAAAAATAATTTTTGATTAATTGGGATATTTTTCATTAATATTTATAATTATTTGAATATTAATGATATTTAATTTATTTAATTAGTGTATTAAATAAATTATAGAAAAATGATTTTAATTATATAAAAATCATTTTAAATAAGAATAAAGAGTTTAAAAATATTTTGAGTTGTAAAATGTAACTTTTAATATTTTTGGCGAATTTTCATTAATAATTTAATATTAATGATATTAGATTTATTTAATTATTAAATTAAATAAATAAGTTAAAATGATTTTATTGATTTAAAAGTCATTTTAAATGAGAATAAAGTGTTAGAAATATTTTGAATTATAAAATAATTTTCAATATTTTTGGAGAATTCTCGTTAATAAATTAATATTAATGATATTAGATTATTTAATTATTATATTAAATAAATGATAGAAAAATGATTTTATTGATTTAAAATCAATTAAAAATGAGAAAATGATTTAAAAATATTTTAAGTTATAATTAATGACTTTTACTATTTTGATAATAATTTCATTAATATTTAAATATTAATGGTGACGATTTAAAAATAATATTAATTAATTTAAAATCATTTAAGTAGAATATTGATGATTTAAAAATATTTTAAGTTATTAATAATAACTTTAATATTTTGACAATTATAACATTAATATTTTATATTCTTAAATATTAATGATGACAAGATTATTTGATAATTAAATAATTTAAAAATGATTACGGTATTTGAACAATTATTATAAATTATAATAATTGTTTATAAATTATTAAAAGCTTCCGAAAAATATTATAAATGATATATAATTTATCTAAAATAATATTGAAGTTTTGAGACCGAGTTTAAGTGACAATAAAAATATAAATTGTCGGATAGGGTGACCAGTACACCGAGAATAGACCGAAGTCCAACCAGACCGAACTAGTTAGACCTTATAAGTGTTTATATAGGTTATAAACACTAATGTGGCTATGTGGTAATGTGCCTAGGAGACAGATTGACTGTAAATTATAGTATTGTGTGTTGTGAATTATTGTGCTAATTGTGAGACCGATATTGTTGATTATAGGTCTTACGAACGTAGATAAGCATATTGTATAGCAGTAATCAACGCAAAAGGCAAGTTTCCTAACTCAACCTTGAGTTATATTTGTTCATTTATTATGGTGGTTAATTATTGTTGATTATACTACGCCCGAGAATTTATTGTTGATTATTCGCAGTTAGTTCATGTTTATTAATTCAAATTGAATTAGTGAATTCTGATAATATAATTAGAGAATAACTATTGTTGGATACTTACATCTGTAGAAGCTAGTATTTACAGTACAGATAATTCTTGTTTATTGTCGAATTGTGTTGAGATATGTCTGAGCTAATTATTCTAGTTAGACGAACAATTGTTAGAACTTGATAGATTCGAGAAGATAATTCAATTATTATTGACAGATCGATGCCAATTATTTCGGCTAGATCGAGAAGTGACTAAATATTGAAATCATAATATTTCGTTGTTAAATCAAATTCTGATTCAAAAACTGAGAAGAACAACCTTTTATATAAAGGGAACATATTTGGTCGTATATCGGCTTTTGCTCGCATTTTGAGTATTATGCATAATGTAGGGTACAAGGAGTTGGTCACTCTTAGTACTTGCAGAGGGGTATATATTAATCTTTATGGTTATCTGATACACCTGGGTATATCAAAGTCTAATCTTTGATAGTTACTCGAGAAGAGAAGTTCAAGTTCGATGGATCACTCAAAGATAAATGGAAAACATTCCACTTTGTTATTGCGTAGAATTGATTCTTGATTATTCAATAGAATATCGTAGAAACTTTGAAAGCGTTGTACTCTTTCATTTATCAGATTATTGTGTTGCATAGATTGCGAGAAGACTTGTTAGTTATTAGAGAGTTGTTCAGCTATTTCAAAGTTCCCCGAACTTTGGTGTCATTCTATCAAAATAAATAGTCTGTTATTCTGAATTCTTATACATTTGTTGTATGTCTTAACTTGCGGGGCAAATCTGTTGCCCACCCTTGCTAAATAAAATATTTCAGCTAGGAACGAAGAGGCCATCGGATCAAAGAAGAGCAAAGGCAAAGGCATTGTGATAGCATAGTTTTATGAAATTATTATGTTGTATTTGTGAACCCTTTTTGTATAACTAAAGGTATGTTTGTAATGTTAAGGTTAGATGACCTGGGACTAATGTATTAACAATCTCTGTTAATGACTTATGTGTTAGTATTTCTATATGAATGGGTAGTTAGATGTTATTATATTGTGAATCGTGAGCACCAAACTCGGCGGTCATGTGACGCCCCCAAAAATAGGTATACATCACCCATCTTGAGTCGCCAAATACATGGTACAAAATTTAAATACAACTTAATAATACAACTGTCGTGTAAAATACGACAAAACATAAACTGAGAGTTTTAATACGAATATTGTCTTCTAGACAGTATTAAACTCAAATGGAGTCCTCAATACATTTATTATCACATTATTTCATAGAATAATGAGGACTACTAATGTTATCATCTGGACCGTCACTTCGTTCCCCAACTAGTCCCAGCTACGTTCTTATTTCTTGAAGAGAACAATGAAAGCAAAATGGTGAGCTCAACTAGCCCAGTAAGAAATATTATGACTAAGATAATGCAGAATAAATTATCGTTAACCTTCAACAGTGTTAAACTGATAAAATATAATAAACATCAAGTTTAACTGCAACGGAACAAGCAATCCATTAGAAGAGTCAAGTAGAGCATAAAATCTACTATCTTGTATGATTTAAAAGGTTTTTCATCACTTTTATCGCTGAGACTCAACTTAATAAATAATCCACATCATCGAATCACCCCTGTACTACGGCCAAGGATATTCTTTAGTATCACGACCACAAATTAGCCATGCACTATGGGTCAAAGATATTCGTGTATTCATCAATGATCATGATCATGCCAACAACTGTCCATCAATGTACTACGGGCCAATGAGGACTTTTACCACATCATTTGTAACATTACGGTTACATGATTATACAAAATAATCCACCTTACTCATAATTATACCAAGTCCATCTATGCACTACAGGCCACGGATGACTTTCAACATAATATAAACATGAGGATGATGACAATGATATAAGAATTCAATAAAACAAGTTCAAATATAAAATTTTATTTATAATTTAATTTATACAGAATTCAATATTGTCCAAATTGTCAACATGATACTATTTTGTGGAGTAAAATTTAAGAATGATAATGTATCAAAAATGATTTGGACAAAAAAAAATCAATTTTTGTTATGAATAGTACTCCGGGTGAATAGTACTTATGAATAGTACTTTGTGAATAGTACCCATAAATAGTACTTTTGTGAATAGTACCAGTGAATAGTACTTTTGTGAATAGTACCGTATAAATGAATAGTACTTATGGACAGTACTCCGACATGAAAAACTTAAAATTTAACAAGAATATACAGAAAATGTGACGCCCCCAAAATAGGTATACAACACCCATTCTGAGTCGTCAAAATACATGGTACAGATACAACTACAACTTTATTAATACAACATAAAAATATTGAGTTTAAATACAAATATTGTCATCTAGACATTATCCATACTCAAATAAGTCCTCATTACAATTATTGATACATTATTTTACAAAAATGGTGAGGACTACTAAAACGACTTTCTAGAACCTTCATTCCATTACCGAGCTAGTACTAAGCTACATTCTACGCCTCCACGAGAAGAAAAAATGGAACAAAAGGAAAAGGGTGAGCTCAACTTGCCCAGTAAAGAATATTATGCTAAGATAACATAGAAAAAATTATCGTTAGTCTTCAACAGGAAAAAATCTAATAGAATACAATAGACAACCAGTTTTAATTCAATCTTCGCAGCGGAAATAATAATTCATTAGAAGAGTTAAGTAGATAATGCAAACTATTATCTTCTATATATGAATTTAAAAGTTCATCATCGATATTTTATCCTGTAACATCAATCAATATATATACGAATTAAATATTTATCTTTTGCACTACAGCCAAAGATATTCATCACCAGTCAAGTGTTCATCTAAACACATGTTCATCTTTTACTCTGAGCCAAATATATTCATCGAAATCATTCATCTTTTTACTACAGCCAAAGATATTGATAATATCATCATTTAGACCGAGGATGATGAAAAATATTTTAAAAAAATGAATCCGATTGAAACAAAATAACAAATAATAAGGATTAAGTATTTTGGTTTATCCATGTCCAAAATACCTCATAAGTAATCATAGTGGAGTAAAATTCAAGAATGATCAAAACATGGATACAATCAAAGCTAGTATCCATAATAGATATTTTGGACAAAAGAAGAAAATTTCATTTTTTCCGTTGAATAGTCTTATTATTGAATGAATAGTCAGATATCGTGAATAGTATTGTATCGTGAATAGTAACCACGACACAAAAGTTCCAAATTTGATAAAAAATTCAAACCAATATTTGGCATAATGATATTGAAGAAAATAATATCATTTAAGAAGAAAATAACATCCTTACCTCATAAAGATAGTATTTACAGATTGAAACAGGATATAAAGGCTATGACTTGAACTTACAATCAGTATAGCAACACTCAAAGTATTAAAATACTCACAAGAATACGCACAATATATCGAGAGAGAAAGAGAGAAAAAACTTTAGTTTCTGGTGTAATTTTTAATTCTAACCTAAGCACCCTATTTATAGGAAAATACTTAGAACACCAAAACAGAAAATAATATAATAATATTATTTTTAATCAAAATTCTTACACACACCTTTGAATCTGATTTCAGCCATTGAACACATTTATATCACATGTGGAACACTCACCAAAAATGTTTTTCTTTAAAAAAATAATTAAAACTTCAAAAATTAATTATTTTAGAACTTCAGAACTTCAATAATTCATAATAAATAGCCCTTTTATCAGAAAAATTCAAACCACATAACCTTTCCATAGAAAATTTCATTCTCTACAACTTTGCAGAAGAAAGGTTTTCCAAATTCCAAATGTAATTGATAAAAAATCCACAAGCAGAGCGATTTTACAATATAATCAAATTTCGGTCAAGAAATGGGCCCACAGACATGTTAAACAACTTTTGCAACAAAAATACTCTTCTTCCTCATATACTCATATATCCCACATTCGTTGTAAAAAAGTATCCCCATTATTATATTATTAAAATATAATAATATTTTAAATGAATTATTTTATCAGAAAAAGATAAAATATTAATTTTCAACAATTATCACATTAAAAATTTCTTCATCTATATCCACATAAAATGAATATTTTTCTTATCATATAAATCAATAATTAATTATTCACAAATAATATTACCAGAATCACAATACTGGCAACTAGGCCGTTCCCAGGAAAGAGGAGGCTTTCCAATAAGGATTACTCCTTACTGGCACGCAATTAGGTGACCAAACCTCTCCTTAGACAGAACTCTCTAGACATTGTCAATAATGTTATCTAATAATATTATTCAGATAATATGAATTATTACTCCGATAATGAAAAATATTGTGTAGTGACAATTATTAAAACAACAGTAATATAAAATATCAATGTAGCAATTATTGAATCAATGAAATAAAATATTGAACAGTAATTACTGTAACAATTATTGAGTAGTGCCTTCTTATGTAAGAATCAATAATTGGTGCAATCACTGTATCTTCTTGCGGCAATAACGCGTATTCATCGTATTTCAACCACGAATTATTCCAACAATATTAACTTGGTAAGAACTACGCGGTTATTTATAAACAACTTATCCTTGTCGTTTCTTCATCCAATCGTTTTTCGTTATATGGGGCCCTGCAATTTGCTGGCTATTAAATCTTAAATATTCCCAAGCGGTTATTCTCTCTACGATAAAATGAATATTTTATAACCACTTGCTTATTTAAAATATTTGCGCATTTTACCCATAACTAACCACATTAATCAAATCAACCCTTACTATTTCAAAATAATAAATATAGGAAATTTAATTTTATTTATAATAAGTTGGGGTTTTACAACCTCCCCTCCTTATGAAATTTTGTCCTCGAAATTGATGTACATACCTGGTGTTTCGAAAAGATGAGGATACCTCGCTTTCATTTCCGTTTCCAACTCCCAGGTCATTTACTCAATAGCATGGTTTCTCAACAAAACTTTAACTTGTGGTATGACCTTCGTGCGTAGGACATGCTCCTTCCTATCCAAGATCTTGACAGGTACCTCTTCGTACGTTAAGTCTTCGGCTATCTCGTCCGGTTCTAACTCAATAACATAGTTCGGGTCTTTCACATATTTACGTAGCACAGATATATGAAAAACATTATGAACACGAGACATACTTGGAGGTAACGCGAGTCTATAGGACACATTTCCTACTCGGTCAAGAATCTGAAATGGACCAATAAATCATGGATTGAGCTTTCCTCTCTCCCAAATCTTGTAACTCCTTTCCATGGAGCCACACGCAACAACATACATGATCTCGATGTCAAATTCCGTCCTTTTGATGAAGATCCGCATAACTCTTTTGTCGATCACTGTGCCATTTGTATCGTTGTCGAATCGTTTGGATCTTCTCTGTAGTCATTCGTACCAACTCTGGTCCCAACAACGTTAAGCTTCTCCCACCTCATCCCAACATACCTTTGGAAGCGACACTTTCGTCCCATACAATGCTTCAAATGGAGCCACACCTATACTTGCACGATAAGCTTTTTGTTGTAGGAGAATTCCACCAATGGTAGGTACTTATCCCAACTCCCTTTGAAATCGAGGACACAAAGTCTTAATAGATCTTCAAGAGTTTGAATAGTCCTCTCTGATTACCCGTCCGTTTGAGGATGGTATGCCGAACTGAACCATAAATCCGTGCCCATAGCTTTTTGCAAGCTAACCCAAAATCCGGAAGTGAATCTTGGGTCACGATCCGAAACTATGGATACTAGCATGCCATGCAACCTCACAATCTCATTCACGTACATACTAGCAAGACGTTCAAGGGAATAAGTCTCCCGTATCGGCAAGAAATGAGCAGACTTAGTTAATCTATCAATAATAACCCAAATAGCATTTATGCCTTGAGAAGCGATTAGGAAGACCCGCTAATGAAATCCATGGTAATGTGTTCCCCACTTCCATTTCGGAATCTCAAGTGGTTGCAATGGACCCTTTGGCACTTGATGCTCTGCCTTTATATGTTGACAAGTTAAACACTTCGAGATAAACTTTGCAATCTCTCTCTTCATATTGTTCCACCAAAATGTATGTCGAAGATCACGATACATTTTGGTACTTCCAAGATGGATTGCAAATGGTGTATTGTGTGCCTCCATCATGATCTTGTACTTTAAATCATAATCGTTAGAACACAAAGTGCAGGAGTGGACTCGAAGTATTCCTTCTTCATCGATTCATGCTTCTGGAATAGCACCTTCTTGCACTTTCTTCTTCATACGCATCAGCTTCGGGTCTGTGGCTTGAGCAACTTTAACTTTATCGATTAAAGTTGGTTCTATGCATGTACTTGACATCATCGCACTCTTTCCTGCATATGATTTTCTACTCAACGCATCAGCTACCACGTTTGCTTTTCCAGGATGGTATTGAATAGTGTGGTCGTAATCTTTCAACAGCTCGAGTCAACGTCGTTGCCGCATGTTGAGTTCTTTTTAGTGAAGAAATATTTGAGGCTTTTATGGTGCAATATACTCCACTTTCTCCCCATATAGATAGTGCCTCCGGATCTTTAATGCGAAAATGATTTGCGCTGACTCTAGATCATGAGTAGGATAATTCCTCTCATATTCTTTAAGTTGTCGCGAGGCATAGGCTATAACTTTCCCACGTTGCATGAGAACACATCCTAGCCCTTTGCTTGAAGCATTGCTATAGATAACAAATACATCCGAACCAGATGGTATGGTCAAAATAGGTGCCGAAATGAGTCTCCTCTTAAGCTCTTGGAAACTCTTCTCGCGTTCCTCGCTCCATACGAATTTGATATCTTTCCGGAGTTAAATGAGTTAATGGGGTAGCGATTGAGAAAACCCTTCCACGAATCTCCAGATAATAACCCGGCTAAGCCCGAGAAGCTACGTTTACTTGGTCATCGTCTTTGGTTGCTCTCAACTTTGTATTGCTTTAATCTTCGCGTGAATTCAGGATACTCCATGTTTTTGACACCACGTGCCCTAGAATGCTACTTCCTCAAGCTAGAACTCGCATTTCTTTAACTTAGCATATAACTTGTTTTCACATGACCTTTGAGTACCCGGTTTCAAATGGTGCTCATGATCTTCAGCTTTTGGAATATATGAGGATGTCATCAATAAAGACAACAACGAATCGATCCAAATAATCCTTGAATACTCGATTCATCATATCCATGAAATTCATGAGAGCATTAGTCAATCCAAAAGACATGACTAAGAATTCATAATGCCCGTCTTCAAGTTCTCGGGCGATCTTGGAATATCCTCGATTTTAACCTTCAAATTGATGATATCCAGAACGAAGATCGATCTCTGAAAAGAATTGTGCTCCTTGTAACTGGTCAAACAGGTCATCAATACGAGGTAGCGGATACCTATTTTTGATAGTGACATGGTTTAATTCCGGTGAGTCGATACAAAAGTCGCATACTCCGTCTTTTCTTCTTTACTGAATAAAACAGAGAGAACCCCAAGGAGATGTACTAGGACGAATGAAACCGATGTCCAATAACTCCCTGTAGTTGGACCTTTAACTCCTGAAGTTCAATAGGAGCCATTCGATATGGGGTTTTAGAAATGGGCTTTGTACCAGGTTCAAGATCAATAAAGAATTCAACTTCACGTTAGGGGTAGGCTGGAAAGTTCTTGAAATCGTCGGAAAGTCAATAACAACAGAATATTATTCAAATATGACGTGTCTTTATTCAAATCCATAACATGGGCTAAGAAAGCTTGACATCCATTTTTAATAAACGAATGGCTTTATGGCTTGATATAACGATGATTGATTTTAATGGCTTGGTTGCTTGAATTCGCTGACAAGGTTGGTTAGGAATATGAAAACTAACAACCTTACGAAAATAATCAATTTTGGTATAATGAGTAGTTAACCAATCAATCCCTAAAATCACGTCAAAAGTAAGTATCTTTAAAGAGATAAGGTCAACAGGTAAGGTGATGGTGCCAACTTGGATCAAACAAGATTTATAAATAGTGGATGTGATGAAAGTTTACGCTTAACTGAGTCTCCACGAGATAAATCAAAGTCTAATTTCTCCTGAGTCAAGTTTAAGCGTTGAGCACAAGCGGAGAAATAAATGAATGGGTATCACCGGTATCTAGTAAGGTATAAACTTCGTATGAATTTATGATTAGCATACCCATGATCACCTCGTTTGGGTTCCTCGCATGTTGACGATCCATCACGACAAACGCTCTTCCGAGGAACCATTGACTTTGACTTTTTCTGGACAACCTTTTGAGTCACCATCCTGCTTTGGACTTGGTTTCGCTACGATGCAATCTCGGCGATATGTCCTTCCTTTTCACAATTATAGCATACCTTGAATCATTGTGGACAGATTTGGGCTAATATGTCCTCTTTTCCATATTTATAAAGATAATGACCGGTGGTCGTTCTCCTCCCTAAAATGAGTTCTTCTTTGGTCTTTGGCCTTCACAAATGTCATTGTTGAATCTCCTCTTTTTAAAATCTCCCCCCAACTCACTTCTTCTATTTTCATGGCCACGATTACCACCAGAGTGGTTTCCGCTCTTGTCCGTATTTTTCTTTCTCTGCTGGTTATCGTTGTTCTAATGATTGCTGTCATCGGTATGATCCTGGTTGTGGTCCCTCGGTTGACCGTACTCGTTATCTCGCTCTAATAATTGAGCCCTGTTGACAACATCTGAATAGAGAGAAAATTTATGAGAAATGAGATATTGACGTATGCCGGGTTTCAAACCTCTCAGAAACATTCGCGTCATACGTTCCTCATTCTCCACCAAATGAGGTACAAACTTGGACAACTCTGCAAACTTCGCCTCATACTGGGACACCGTCATGTTATTCTACTCCAGTCTAATAAACTCTACCTCCTTCATATGACGAATACTTTCAGGAAAGTACTTGTCATTGAATAATTTTAAAATGTCTCCCGGAGACAAGTGAAATCTGGTGGATGGAGTGCAACTTCGTACTCCCAAATGAGTCTTTCCATAAAACATAAAGGTGGTGAATGGAACCTTCGCTCTCTGTGCATCCCAAGACATCGAATATCTTGGTAATTTGTTTAACTCACGTCTCTGCGCTTGATCGATCATTGAACTTTCCAATAAATTACGTGGTCCCAACTCTTTGTTGCTTGCTTGGTCAGACAAACCGTGAATTGCTATCATTTCCTCCTGTATTTTGAACATGAGTCTCCCTTTTCTGATTTTGCATGAACTGCAAAAAGCTTTTAAACATCCCATCGTTCATCATCTGCTCAGTGGTGTTTTTCACAGGAGGAACATTGCCAGCCTGTTGCACGTTCTCCACGTTGGTGAGCACAAGTGTCTCCACGGTTTCATTTACTCCATTTATTAACATTCTCGATCGACATTCTCAAATCTTGCCCATAAAACAAGGGTTAATTTAACAAATTAACATATCACATAATATCCCTATATTATGACCGACCAACAAATAAGCTTAGGTAGGACACACTAGCGAAGGATTTACTCGTCTCTCCCCTCCTAGTTCTATTCCCCGATCTCCGCTAGAGATCATATCCCTAAGCTCTGATACCAACTGTGACTCCCCCAAAATAGGTATACAACACCCATTCTAAGTCGTCAAAATACATGGTACAGATACAACTACAACTTTATTAATACAACATAAAATAGTGAGTTTAAATACAAATATTGTCATCTAGACAATATCCACACTCAAATAAGTCCTCATTACAATTATTGATACATTATTTTACAAAAATGGTGAGGACTACTAAAAACGACTTTCTAGAACCTTCATTCCATACCCAGGCATTTAAGTACTCGCTTTACATTCTCGCCTCCACGAGAAGAAAAATGGAACAAAAGGAAAAGGGTGAGCTTAACTAGCCCAATAAAGAATATTATGACTAAGATAACATAGAACAAATTATCGTTAGTCTTCAACAGGGAAAAATCTAATAGAATACAATAGACAACCAGTTTTAAATCAATCTTCGCAGCTAAAATTATAATTCATTAGAAGAGTTAAGTAGAGAATGCATACTACTATCTTCTATATATGAATTTAAAAGTTCATCGTTGATATTTTATCCCTATAACATCAATCAATATATATCTGAAATTAAATATTTATCTTTGCACTACAGGCCAAAGATATTCATCAGTTGGTCATGTTCATTTAAACACCTGTTCATCTTTGCACTACGGGCCAAAGATATTCATCGGAAATCATTCATCTTTACTACAGTGAAGATATTCAATAATATCATCATTTAGGACTGAGGATGATGAAAAATATTTTAAAAGAAACGAATCCAGTGAAATAAAATAACAAATAATAAGGATTCGTATTTCGGTTTATCCATATCCAAAAATACCTCATAAGTAATCATAGTGGAGTAAAATTCAAGAATGATCAAAACATGGATACAATAAAAGCTAGTATCTATAATAGATATTTTGGACAAAAAGAAGAAAATTTCATTTTTTTTGGTGAATAGTACCGTATACGTGAATAGTAACCCCGACACAAAAATTTCCAAATTTGATAAAAAGTTCAAACAAATATTTCGGCATAATGATATTGAAGAAAATAATATCATTTAAGAAGAAAATAACATCCCTTACCTCGTAAAGACAGTACTTCTAGTTGAAACACCGGATATAGGCTATGACTTGAACTTACACCGTATAGCAACACTCAAAGTATTAAAATACTCACAAGAATACGCTCAATATATCGAGAGAGAAAGAGAGAGAAAACTTTAGTTTCTGGTGTGATTTTCAATTCTAACCTAAGCACCCTATTTATAGGAAAATGCTTAGAACACCAAAACAGAAAATTTAATATAATAATATTATTTTTAATCAAAATTCTTACGCACACCTTTGAATCTGATTTCAGCCATTGAACACATTTATATCACATGTGGAACACTCAACAAAAACGTTTTTCTTTAAAAAAAAAATTAAAACTTCAAAAATTAATTATTTTGGAACTTCAGAATTTCAATAATTCATAATAAATAGCCCTTTTATCAGAAAAATTCAAACCACATGACCTTTCTATAGGAAATTTCATTCTCTACAACTTTACAGAAGAAAATATTTCCAAATTCCAAATAGAAATTGACCGAAATTCACAAACGGGCGATTTTACATGCTATAATCAAATTTCAGTCAAGAAATGGGCCCACAAACATGTTAAACAACTTTTGCAACAAAAATACTCTTCCTCCTCATATACTTATATCCCACATTCATTGTAAAAAAATATCCCCATTTAAGGTTGTTAGCTTTCATATTCCTAACCAACCTATTATGCGAATTCAAGCAACCAAACCACTAAATTCAATCATTGTCATATCAAGCCATAAGTAAAGAGCCCCGATCCTTTTGTTGATGACTTCCTTGTGTGGAATGCAAAAGCGCGACTTTACAGTAAGCGACGTAAATGAATGACGATGACAAGTTGATAGGTATCATTGTGAGGTGCTATCTAGGTTAAGGGATAGAAGTCACAGTTGGTATCAATGTGACGTACTATCCAAGTCTTGGATGAGAATAACAGTTTTGAATGATATTTCTATCATTAATAAATCTCTTGACGTATTCCTCAAGACTTCTTAGCCTACCCCCCCAGCGTGAAATCGAATTTTGTATTGACACCAATTACAAAACCCATTTCTTAAACCCTCAAAATATTTCTTCAACTAAAACGAGCGTAACATGTACCAAAGACATTGACTCTAGTCATTGAAGATTACGATCGTCTTATTCAATATCATCGTGGAAGAAGCGAACATGGTAGGTGGCGTGTTGAGTAGAAGATCGTGTCGTTCTAAAGTGCGATGTTGTTAACACAAAGACTCATTTCAGTATAACTTGCAAATGATGAAGATAGAGTTAAAGACTCTAGGGACCCACGTGATGATAACGAATATACGAGTAAAATCGACTTTAATCGATAAAGTTAAAGACGCTTTCAAGCTACATACCCGAATCGATGAATGTGAAGAAGAAGGTTCAAGAGGAGTTATTCTAGAAGCAAGAGTTCTTTGAGAGAAATCTCAACCCTCGATTTAATTGGCCCATTTGAAATCCTCGATGAAGTAGGGAGCGCGGCTTATAGACTCGTTTTACTGCCAAGTATGTCGGCGTGTTCATAACGTTTTTAACGTATCAATGTTACGTAAATATGTGGATGACCCGAACCACATTATTAATTTAGAATCCAGACGAGATAGCGGATGATTTAATGTATGAGATCTCGTGTTAAAATCTTGGATAAGAAGAATCGTATCCAACACTCGAGGGTTATACCTCAAGAGTTAGAATCAAAAATGAAGTCAAGGTATCCTCACATTCGGATACCACGTATGCGTGCGTTTAAATTTCGAGGGCGAAATTCCATAAGGAGGGAGGCTGTGAAACCCCAGATTTTATGAATAAAAATTAATTTTCTCGAAATATTTTTTTATATTATGGTGTGAATTTGAGATAATGTTATAGTTGTGGGTAATATTTATAAATTTTGCAAAGTATGAAAGTTGTCATATTATATTCGATTGGTTCGGGAATATTCGTTTTAAGCAGAAATATTAAATGACGACCAAGACAATCATTAATGGACCCCACAACGGAATTATTGTTGGATTGAGAAAAACGACAAAAATATTTTATTGAAAATAACGCCGGAAGTTTTACTGGTGATCTTGTTGAACTACTCAAGAGTAAAAGTACGATAATACACGTTGTTGCATAGTAGCCATGCAGTATTGATTATTGATATTTATGTGAGAAGTCACTCGGTTTTGTTCAATTATTACTACAATAGTTCTTTGCGTAGTATCTCACATTATTTGATTCAATTATTGTTGATTTAGAAGTTTTGTTTTATTCACGTAATAAAATAGAAACATCTTTTATATAAAAGCAGAATACTTTATTAAAGTTATTCTATAAATAGAATATATTATATTCTATTATGCATAGTATTTTGCATAGTAAAATCTTTTTATATAAAATAGAATACTTTATTAAAGTTATTCTATAAATAGAATATATTATATTTTATTATGCATAGTGTTTGCATAGTGCTCATAGTATTTGCATAGTAAAATCTTTTTATATAAATAGAATATATTATATTTTATTTAAAAGATTTTTCTTTAAAGATGACCAAAATCGTATTAAAGTAAATCAATCTGGACCGTTCATGGATTAGTTACTATGCATTCCATTTTCCTATAAATAGAAGCTCATTCCTTCATTATTTTCTTACTGAATTCACTGAACTCTGAATGAGAAACTATAGAGAAAGACTATAGAGATAGAAGAAAAGTTTTACTGCTACTTCACTACTCTTATATCAAGTATTATTTTACGGTAAGGATATTATTCTTTTGTATTCAAGAAGAGAACTTCATTTATTCCATTTCTTTATTGTTACATTGGAATAACTTTTGTGTCTGGGCTACCTATACTTGGTGACATTCTTCTATTATTACATCTTTATTATTCTCATTTAATATCCTCGTCATCTTATCTGTGGGACTGGGTTCCATTTTTTATTATTCCGTCTTTATTATTACTCGTCGAAATATCCCGTCTGCGTCTTTATCTGGGGACTGGTTCCATCATTTATTATTCGCATTTATTATTACATTGGAACATCCTGCCGAATTGAATTTCACTGATCCGGTTCCGTTATTTAGTATTTTGTTGAAATAACTTTGCCTGTCAAAATACCGCATGCATGGTGATTTCTTTTGTTATTCCATTCTTTATTATACTCGGTTGGTTAAAGTTTTGACTTCTATACTCCATGAAATTAGTGGAATATCCTTAATATTTAGCATTTCATCCAAAGATCTTTCCATGAAAATATTCTTCTCGAGCATTCTTGAATTTTACTCTACAAAAGCGATATCATGTTGACAATTTGGGCGTTATTGGTTCATGGATAAATTAATTCTTGAACTTGTTTTATTGAATTCTTATATCATTGTCATCATCCTCATGTTTATATTATGTTGAAAGTCATCTCATGGCTCATAGGTGCATAGATGGACTTGGTATGATTATGACCGGGGAGGATTATTGGTGTAATCATGACCGTAATGTTACAAATGATGTGAAAATTAAAAGTTCTCATTGGCGTTAGAGTGCATTGATGGACGATTTTGGTATGATTATGGCTATGGATTCTCTTGACCAAGGGAGCAAAGATGAATTATTTTATGACATGATCAGACCAGTTGATGAAAACACGATTATCTTTGGCCGTAGTGCATGGATAATTCGTGGTCGTGATACTTAAAGAATATCCTTGGCACGTAGTGGGGATGATTTAATGATGTGGATTATTTATTGAAATGAGTCTCGTGATAAAAGTGTTGAAAAACTTTTAAATCATAAAAGATAGTAGATTTCATTCTCTCTACTTGACTCTTTTAATGGATTGCTTGTTCATTGCAGATTAAACTTGATATTTATTATATTATATCGGTTTAACATTGTTGAAGGCTAACGATAAATTATTACGCATTATCTTAGTCATAATATTTCTTCTTGGGCTAGTTGAGCTCACCTTTTCTTTCAACGTTCTCTTGAAATGAAATGAGAACGTGGCTGGGATGAGTCGTGGAGCAGGTGATGGTCTAGATGGTGCATTAGTAGTCTTCACTATTTTGTGAAATAGTATAATAATAATTTTAATGAGGACTCCTTTTGAGTTTGTATAATCTCTAGTAGACAATATTTGTATTCAAACTCACGGTTTATGTTTTTGTCGTATTGTACACGACATTTATTGTACTATTAAGTTGTATTTGAATTACGTACCATGTATCCGGGCGACTCAAGATGGGTGATGTATACCTAATTTTGGGGGCGTCACATAACTTATACTTGTCGTTTTCTTCATCCAATCTCTTTCCGTTATGGGGCCCACACAAAATTTGCGTGGTTGTACGAATATTCCCTACGATAAAGAATATTCCACGACCAAACCAATATTCTCAGATAAAATGAATATTTTATAACCACTTGCTTATTTAAAATATTTGCGCATTTTACCCATAACTAACCACATTAATCAAATCAACCCTTACTATTTCAAAATAATAAATAGAGGAAATTTAATTTTATTTATAATAAGTTGGGGTCTTATAGAAAATATCATTATGAAGCGATACTAGATAAAGCGCAAATTTCAAGGATATTCTACTAATTTCATGGAATATAGAAGCAATACTTTAACCGAATGATGGTATAATTAGGAATACGAGACAAAATAATATTACTCATATACTACAGGGTATGAAAGAAAATATTATTCCTATGAATAGTGAACAAAATAATACCCCTTACCTCAGAAGAAGACTGGATACTGGAATAGTGAGGTAGCAGACTTCTCTTCTACATTCTCTCTAAAGCTTCTCTCTCTATAAATGCTCTTGTGAGTCTTAGTGAATTGGTGAGAATGAAAGAAGAATGAGCTTCTATTTATAGGAAAATATAGTTTCGATAATTGCACGTTTTGGGGCTCGAAATATTACAGTATAATACATTCATCTTTTTCTTCATTTTTAATTTAGTCCTGCAAGTATTATCAAACTTGCACCAGCTCCCCTAATAGTACATCTTGTGAATCAATAGTACAATCAAGTGAATCAATAGTACAATCATGTAAAAATAATAATTACAGTATAGTACCATCATCTATACCTCCATTTTTATTTTAGTCATGTAAGTATTATCAATCTTACACCATCTCCCCTAATAGTACATGCATGTGAATCAATAGTACACACATGTGAACAAATAGTTATAAACATGTGAATTAATAGCAATTAATTGCTCATTTATCCGATTAATTACTCGATTGGTCAATATAACCTCTAGACATCAATTATTATCGAAATAGATGTCGATTTCTGCTGACACTAATAATTCCAGCACAATGGAGCTATCAATTTTATCTTTAATCAACACGAACTTATTCATTATTAATATTATAACTCACAATATTTAACAACCAGGTCGTTCCCAAGAAAGAGGGGCTTTCAGATAAAGGATTTTTCCTTATTAGGCGTGCGATTAGGTGACCAAACCTCTCACAGCGAACTTCTAGACATTGTCGATTGCAAATAATAATATGAATAACTTTGTCGTCTCAATTATTGATTTAATAATATAAAATATTATGCAGATGATAATGTAACAATTATTGAATCAATAATATGAAAGATATTATGCAACAATTACTGTAGAAAAAATTGAGTATAACTGAGTGACTTCTCACGTAAGCATCAATAATCAATATCGTGTGCTACTACTATGCAACCACGCGTATTACTATACTTTTATCATTGGGTAGTTCAACAGTTTAACGGTAAAACTTTCGCCGTTATTTTTATAAAAAGATAATTCTGTCGTTTTCTAACTACGACAATACTTTCGTTACGGGGTCCACCAATTATTGTGCCGTCGTACGAATATTCCCTATTAAAATGAATATTCCCCGACCAATCGAATATTATATAACCACTTGCTTACTTTGCAAAATTTATAAATAATACCCACAACTATAACATTATATCAAATCCACGACATAATATTCAAAAATATATTTTGAGAAAAATTAATCTTTATTCATAAAAGTTGGGGTCTTACAGGTCAGATAGCCCGAATTTGGGGGTGTCACAAGTTGGTATCAAAACTGTAGGTTATAAACCTTAAGTGGGGTGGGGGAAAACCTAGGATTATAACCATACGCGAGATAGAGAAAAATCATTTAGAGTTCTAAGTGAGGGATTGCCGAAGCGCATCAATAGTGAGATATGTGGACACATAGTGTGAGAAATTTGTACTAATGATGTACTAATCAAGTTATTTAAACTGATTGTAGGATATCTAGAGAAGATAAAATGAGTACGGAGATGTTAGCGGGTGTTGCACCAATGCCAGTAGTCGAGGTGCCAGCGCAAAGCGAATCAGTTGAGAAGGTGGGAAAAGATGAACCTTGTAAGACCCCAACTTTTATGAATAAAGAATAATTTTTTCGAATTATATTTTTGAATATTATGGTATTGATTTGATATAATGTTATAGTTGTGGGTAATATTTATAAATTTTACAAAATACATGAAGTTGTTATATAATATTCAATTAGTCGTGAAATATTCGTTTTAACGGGAATATTCGTGCAATTCAATGACAATCATTGGTGGACCCCCATAACGGAATTATTGTCGATTGAAAACGACAAAATACTTTATGAAAATAACGCGCGGAGGTGTTACTGTTAAAACCTGTTGAACTACCCGATAGTAAAAGTACAAGAATATCGCGTGAAGTTATGCGGAAGCACACGGTATTGATTATTGATGCTTACGGAGAAGTCACTCAAATTATACTCAATTATTACTACAATAATTCTTTGCATCATATTTCTCATATTATTAATTCAATTATTATTACGAGATCATCTCGCATTATATGATATATTATTAAATCAATAATTGAGATGGCAAAAGTTATTCATATTATTATTTGCAATATTGACAATATCTGAAGTTACATGGCGAGGAGAGGTTTGGTCACCTAATTGCGTGCGATAAGGAGAAATCCTTATCGGAAAGCCCTCTCTTTCTGGGAACGACTGGTTGTTAAATATTGTGAATTATAATATTAATGATGAATAAGTTCGTGTTGATTAAAGATTAATTTTATAGTTCCATTGTGTTTGACTTATTTGTGTTAGTATAATTGATGTCCGGAGGATATATTGTTCATTGGGTATTCGGGACACTTTTCGTGTAGATACTATTCATGAGTTCTTATTCATGAGTTCTTATTCATGAGTTATTATTCATGAGTTACTATTCAGAGAGTTCTTATTCATGAGTTACTATTTACGATTCTTATTCATGAGTTACTATTCACGAGTTACTATTCACGGGGTACTATTCACCCGTAAGATATATTTATTTTCGGTCCAAATCATTTTTGGGTACAATATTATTCCATGAGGAGATGTGCTAATTTTTTAGACCGTTGGTTGAAGATATTATAGTAAATCAATATGGACCGCTGGTGGAAGTTATAATAGTAATCAATATGGATCGCTGGTTTAAAGTTTTAATAGTAAATCAGTATGGACCGTTGTTTTAAGTTTTAATAGTAAACCAATCTGGATCGTCTGCTTAAAGTAAATCAATCTGGACCGTTCATAAATTAGTTACTATGCAGTCCATTCTTCTATAAATAGATGCTCATTCCTTCATTAATTCTTACGAATTCACTGAAACTCTAGAGAGAGAATTATAAGAGAACCTATAGAAAAGTATTCTGCTACTTCCCTACTCTAATATTCGGTTTCTTTTACGGTGAGGATGTTATTTGTTGTACTCATGAAGAGAACTTACATTATTCCATTATTTATTATTTTGTTGGAATAACTTTGATATCTGTGAGCTACACTATACATGGTGACATTCTTCTAATATTCCGTTCTTTATTATTCATCGAATATCACATACATGCGTTCTGTGGGACTGGTTAAAATCTTTATTATTATTACATTGGAATATCCTCGCTGTGCATTTACACCGGACCTGGTTCTATCTTTATTATTATTCTGTTAGAATATCCTGTCTGTGCGTTTACGCCGGACCTAGTTCCATCTTTATTATTATTCTACTAGAATATCCTGTCTTTGCGTTTACACCGGACCTGGTTCCATCTTTATTATTCATTGGAACATCCCTGTCAGTCAAATTTTGCTGACACGGTTAATTACTTATTAATCGGTTGGAATAACTTTTCATACATGCAGTACCGCATGTATGGTGATTTCTTTTGTTATTCCATTCATTATTATACTCAGTTGATTAAAGTTTTGACTTCTATGCTCCATGAAATTAGTGGAATATCCTTGATATTTGCGCTTCATCCAGTATCTTTTCATGGAAATATTCTTTTGAGCATTCTTGAATTTTACTCTACAAAGCAGTATCATGTTGACAATTTGGACGTTATTGGTTCATGGATAAATTAATTCTTGAACTTGTTTTATTGAATTCTTATATCATTGTCATCATCTTCATGTTTATATTATGTTGAAAGTCATCTGTGGCCTGTAGTGCATAGATGGACTTGGTATGATTATGACCAGGGATTATTCGGTGTAATCATGAGCGTAATGTTACAAATGATGTGGAAAAAGTCCTCATTGGCCCGTAGTGCATTGATGGATAGTTGTTGGCATGATCATGACCATTAATGAATACACGAATGTCCTTGGCCCGTAGTACATGGATAATTTATGGTTGTGATACTAAAGAATATCCTTGACCGTAGTGCAGGGGTGATTCGATGATGTGGATTATTTATTAAGTTTGAGTCCCAATGATAAAAGTGATGAAAAACCTTTTAAATCATAGAAGATGGTAGATTTTATTCCCTACTTGACTCTTCTAATGGATTGCTTGTTAGATTCTTGATTAAACTTGATAGTTATTATATTTTATCGGTTTAACATTGTTGAAGGCTAATGATAAATTATTACGCATTATCTTAGTCATAATATTTCTTCTTTGGGCTAGTTGAGCTCACCTTTTTTTTCACTATTCTCTTGAGAAATGAGAAACGTGGTAGGGACTAGTCGGGGAATAGAGTGATGGTCCTAGATGGTGCATTAGTAGTCCTCACTATTCTGTGAAATAGTGTGATAATAATTATAATGAGGACTCCTTTTGAGTTTGTATAATCTCTAGTAGACAATATTTGTATTCAAACTCACAGTTTATGTTTTGTCGTATTGTACACAATAGCTGTATTATTAAGTTGTATTTAAATTCTGTACCATGTATCTGGCAACTCAAGATGGGTGATGTATACCTAATTTTGTGGCGTCACATTTGGTATCAAAGCTTAGGGATATGATCCCTGGCTAAGATGTGAGAATAGAACTAGGAGGGGAGAGACGGGGAATTCCTTCGTTAGTATGACCTACCTAAGTTTTTTTTGGTATTTAATTGGTCGGTCAGAATATAGGGATAATATGTTACATGTCAATTAACCTTTTGTTTTGTGGTAGTATCTGAAAATGACATCTGAGAATGTTGAGAATAGCAATGGAGCACAGACGACCGTTGATTCACCACATATCAATAATTATGATAATATCCATCAGGAAGGCGACAATCCTCATGCAAAAAACAACACTGACCAAATGATGAATGATGGAATGTTCAGAGGCTTTCTGCAATTCATGCAACAACGAGCAAGAGCGGCTCTGTCCAAAATGTAGGTGGAAACACTTTGAAACTCTCGACGGTCATCATCGCTAAATGTTCAAGGAGGCTGGGACCACCGGAGTTTATTGAGAGCCAAAACCACTTAAGGCGGAGCAGCATGGATAAAGCGAGATCACCAAGATATTTGATGTCTTGGGATGCTCCGAGAACAAAAGGTTTCCTTTCACGCCCTTTATGTTGCGAGGAGAGGCATATTCTTGGTGGGAATCGGTAAAAGCGTACTCGACTGCCGCTTGATGAAGATGTCTTGGGAAAAGTTCCAAGAACTATTCAATGACAAGTACTTTCCCGAAAGTATTCGTCATATAAAAGAGGTAGAATTCATCAAGTTGAAGCAAAATAATATGGCCAGTGTCGTAATCTGAAAGCCAAGTTTGCCAGTGTTTTCGGTTTGCATCCCACTTGGTGGATAATGAAGAGAGAATGATCGGCGGATGTTTTTAAGCGGTTTGAAGTCAGAGATACGTCAACATCTTATTTCTCATAAAGCGTGTTTGTATTCGGATGTTGGGGTTCGATTAATGGAAGCGCGATAACGAGTCAACGCAACCAAAGGAGAGCGATCCATCGAAGCGGTGACAACAAGCGTGGAGGAATCAACGGGCGAAATGGTAACCACTTCCCGGTGGTAATCGAGGGCAAAACAATAAGAATGGACATTTCAAGAAGAGGAGATTCAACAATGATGGAAGGGCGTCAAAGACCGAAGACCCGTTGTTAAGGGAAGGAGAACGACCACCTATCATATGCTTCCAATGCGGAGGGAGGGACACATTAGTCCAAAGCTGCGTGATCTTAGTCCAAGAATGTTATAATTGTGGAAAAGAAGGTCACTTAGCCCGATTTTGTCGCTCACCGAAGACAAGTTTAGATAGGATGGAGCACCAAAGGTCATCCCGTAAAAAAGTCAGCCCGAGTCTGAGGGAGGCGTTTGTTGTGACCTCCCGAAGCAAGGAACCCGAATGAGGTCATCACGGGTAAGCTTATATAAACTCTAGTGAAGTCTATACTTTATTTGATACCGGTTCTACCCATTCTTTTATTTCTCCTACTTGCGCTCAACGATTAAATTTGACTCTAGAGAAATTAGACTTTGACTTATCTGTGGAAACTCCGTTGGGAGAAACCTTCATTACATCCACTATTTATAAGTCTTGTTTGGTTCAAATCGGTAACCGCACATTACCTGTCGATCTTATTTCTTTAAAAATACTTGCGTTTGACGTAATTCTAGGGATTGATTGGTTAAATACTCATCATGCAAAAATTAATTATTTTCGTAAGGTTGTTAGTTTTCATATTCCTAATCAACCTATTATGCGAATTCAAGCGATCAAACCATTAAAATCAATCACAGTCATTTCAAGCCATAAAGCTATTCGTTTATTGAAAAACGGATGTCAAGCTTTCTTAGCTCATGTCACAGATTTAAACAAAAATATGTTTATTTTGAACGCTATTTCTATTGTTAATAAATTTCCCGCGTATTCACGAAGAACTTCACAGCTGGCCTACCCTAGAGCGTGAAATTGAATTTTGTATCGACCTTGAACACGGTACAAAACCCATTTCCAAAGCCCCATATCGAATGGCTCCTATTGAACTTCGGAGTTAAAGACCCAATTGCGGAAATTGTTAGACATTGTTTCATTAAATCTGAATACGTCTCCTTGGGGTGCTCCTGCATTATTCGTGAAGAAGAAAGATGGGAGTATGCGACTTTGTATTGATTATCGAGAGTTGAATCATGTCACCATCAAAATAGGTATCCATTACCCACGTATTGATGACTGTTTGACCCCGGTTGCAAGGAGCCAAATTCTTTTCAAAGTTTGATCTTTGTTAGGATATCACCAATTGAAGATTAGAACCAGATGACATTCCAAAGACGGCTTTCGAACTTCGGTGACGGCATTATGAATTCTAGTCATGTCCTTTGGATTGACTAATGCTCATCTTTGCCTTCATGGATATGATGAACCGAGTATTCAAGGAATATTTGGATCACTTTGTGGTCGTCTTTATTGATGACATCCTTATTTATTCCAAAAGTCGTGAAGATCATGAGCAACACTTGAGGCTGACACTCCAAAAGCTTCGTGAATACAAGTTTTATGCCAAGTTGAAGAAATGCGAGTTCTAACTTGAGGAAGTAGCATTCCTTGGGCACGTAGTATCAAGTCATGGAATATCGGTTGACCCGGCAAAGATTGAATCTATTCAAAGCTGGGAGCAACCTAAATCAGTGACCGATGTACATAGCTTTCTCGGTTTAGCTGGTTATTATCGGAGATTTATGGAAGGATTTTCTCGAATCGCTACTCCATTAACTCAGCTGACTCGGAAAGATACAAAGTTCGGTTGGAGCGAAGAATGTGAGAAGAGTTTTCAAGAACTCAAGAGGAGACTCATTTATTTTGCTACGACAATACCATCTAGCTCGGAGGATTTGTCATCTACGGTGATGCTTGAGCAAAGGGTTGGGATGTGTTCTCATGCAACATGGGAAAGTCATAGCCTATGCCTCAAGACAACTCAAAAGAATATGGAGGAATTATCCTACTTATGATCTAGAG
Source organism: Panax ginseng (assembly GCA_020205605.1). Classification (NCBI taxonomy): domain Eukaryota; kingdom Viridiplantae; phylum Streptophyta; class Magnoliopsida; order Apiales; family Araliaceae; genus Panax; species Panax ginseng. The sequence continues at coordinate 16,943,421 of CM035142.1, read as the reverse complement.
TTAGCATGTTGTTGTCTTCATGACTTAAAATTTGGAGGCATTACTTGTATGGGGAGAAAGTGGAGATCTTTAAGGATCATAAAAGCCTCAAATATTTCTTCACTCAAAAGGAACTCAACATGCGACAACGACGTTGGCTTGAATATTGAAAGATTATGATCATACCATCGATACCATCTTGGAAAAAGCGAGCGTGGTAGGCGTAGCGTTGAGTAGAAGATCATATGCAATCTGAGTCTGCGATATTGTCAACGCATGAAGACCCATTTTGTGTGACTTGCAAAGGATGGAGATAGAGTTAAAAACTCCGAGGACCCATGTGATGATGGCAAATATCTGAGTAGAACCGACTTTAATTGATAAAGTTAAAGTTACTCTGTAATCTTGAGACCGGAGATGCGTATGAGGAAGAAAGTGCAAGAAAGTGCTATGCCGGAAGCAATAATCGATGAAGAAGGAATACTTCAAGTCAACTCCAGACTTTGTGTTCCTAACGACCCTAATTTAAGGTATAAAATCATGATGAAGACACACAACACACCGTTTGCAATCCATCCTGGGAGTACTAAAATGTATCATGATCTTCGACATACATTTTGGTGGAGCAATATGAAGAGAGAGATAGCGGAGTTTATCTCAAGGTGTTTAACTTGTCAACGAGTCAAGGCGGAACATCAAGTACCAAAAGGTCCATTGCAACCACTTGAAATTCCAGAATGGAAGTGGGAGCACATTACCATGGATTTCGTTATCGGTCTTCCTAAGGTTTCTCAAGGCATAGATGCATTTTGGGTCATTGTTGATAGATTGACCAAGTCTGCTCATTTCTTACCGATACGAGAAACTTATACACTTGAACGTCTTGCTCGTATGTATATAAATGAGATTGTAAGACTGCATAGTATGCCGGTATCCATAGCTTCTAATCAAGACCCAAGATTCACTTCATAATTTTGGGTTAGTTTGCAAAAAGCTATGGGCACAGACTTACGATTTAGCTCGGTATATCATCCTCAGACGGACAGACAGTCGGAGAGGACTATTCAAACTCTTGAAGATCTATTAAGACTTTGTGTCCTTGATTTTAAGGGAAGTTGGGACAAGTTCTTACCTTTGGTGGAGTTTTCCTACAACAGTTATCAAGTAAGTATTGGCATGGCTCCATTTGAGGCGTTGTATGGAAGAAAGTGTCATTCTCCAGTATGTTGGGATGAGGTGGGTGAAGCAACGTTGTTGGGACCAGAGTTAGTACGTATGACTACAGAAAAGATTCAACCGATCCGACAACGTATAAAAACTTCACAAGATCGACAAAAGAGTTATGCTGATCTTCATTGAAAGGATGTAGAATTCGATATTGGAGATCATGTGTTGTTACGTGTTGCTCCATGGAAAGGAGTTACGAGATTTGGAAAGAGAGGAAAGCTCAATCCTCGGTTCATTGGCCCATTTTAATTCTTGAGCAAGTGGGAGGCGTAGCCTATAGACTACTTTACCGCCAAGTATGTCTCGTATTCATAATATTTTTCACATATCTATGTTACGTAAATATGTGAAAGACCCAAACCACATTATTGAGTTAGAACCAGAACGAGATAGAGGAAGATTTAATGTATGAAGAGTTACTGTTAAAATCTTGGATAAGAAGGATCATGTTCTACGCTTCAAGGTTATACCTCAAGTCAAAGTTTTGTGGAGAAACCACGATGTGGAGGAAATGACTTGGGAGTTAGAATCTGAGATGAAGTCAAGGTATCCTCATCTCTTCGACATACCATGTATGTACCCTAATTTCGAGGATGAAATTTCATAAGAAGGAGAGGTTGTAAGACCCCAACTTTTATGAATAAAGAATAATTTTTTTGAATTATATTTTTGAATATTATGGTATTGATTTGATATAATGTTATAGTTGTGGGTAATATTTATAAATTTTGCAAAATCACGAAGTTGTTATATAATATTCGATTGGTGGGGAATATTCATTTTAACGAGGAAATATTAAATGCAACGGCACAATCATTGGTGGACCCTACAATGTAATTATTATCGGATTGAGAAAATGATAAAAATACTTTATGAAAATAACGGCGGAGGTGTTACTGTTAAAAGCTGTTGAACTACCCGATAGTAAAAATACGATGTCTGGCGTGGTTATGCGATGGCACTGCAGTATTGATTATTGATGCTTACGTGAGAAGTCACTTTATTATACTCAATTATTACTCTGATGAATTAACGTGCATCATATTTCTCATATTATTGATTCAATTATTGTTACGATTATCATCCGCATTATATGATATATTATTAAATCAATAATTGAGGCGGCAAAGTTATTCATATTATTATTTGCAATATTGATGATGTCTAGAAGTTACATCGAGGAGAGGTTTGGTCACCTAATTGCGGCGCAATAAGGAGAAATCCTATCGGAAAGTCCCTCTTTCACAGGAGCGACACAGTTGTTAAATATTGTGAATTATAATATTAATGATGAATAAGTTCGTGTTGATTAAAGATGAATTTTATAGTTCCATTGTGTTTGACTTATTTGTGTTAGTATAATTGATGTCTGGAGGATATATTGTTCAATTGGGTATTCGGGACACTTTTCGTGTCGGAGTACTATTCATGAGTTACTATTCATGAGTTACTATTCACGAGTTACTATTCATGAGTTATTATTCACGAGTTACTATTCAGGAGTTACTATTCATGAGTTACTATTTACGAGTTACTATTCATGAGTTACTATTCACGAGTTACTATTCACGGGGTACTATTCACCCGTAAGATATATTTATTTTCGGTCTAAATTATTTTTGGGTACAATACTATTCCATGAGGAGATGTCTTTAATTTTTCGAATAGTTGGTTGAAGATATTATAGTAAATCAATATGGATGGCTGGTGGAAGTTATAATAGTAAATCAATATGGATCATTTGGTTTAAAGTATTAATAGTAAATCAAGATGAACCGTTGTTTTAAGTTTTAATAGTAAACCAACTGGATCGTCTGCTTTAAAGTAAATCAATCTAGACCGTTCATAAGTTAGTTACTATGCGATCCATTCTTCTATAAATAGAAGCTCATTCCTTCATTATTTCTTCTTAATTCAATTTGAAACTCTAGAGAAGAATTATAAGAGAAACCTATAGAAAAGTATTACTGCTACTTCCTACTCTAATATTCAGGTTTCTTTTACGGTAAGGGATGTTATTTGTTGTACTTCATGAAGAGAACTTCATTATTCCATTATTTATTATTTTGTTGGAATAACTTTTTTGTATGCTGCTACTACACTATACACGGTGACATTCTTCTAATATTCCGTTCTTTATTATTACATCGGAATATCCTCATCATGCGTTCTGTAGGACACAATTCCGTCTTTATTATTATTATGTTGGAATATCCTCTTTTGTGCATTTACGCCGGACTGGTTCTATCTTTATTATTATTACATTAGAATATCCTCACTCATGCAATAACGTTCTGTAGGACCGGTTCCGCCTCTTTATTATTCTGTTGGAACATCCTGTCGGTCTGAATTTACTTTGACTTTGGTTCCGATACTTATTAATCTGTTGGAATAACACTGTACATCGAAAGTACCGCATGTATGGTGATTTCTTTTGTTATTCCATTCGTTATTATACTCAGATTGGTTAAATTTTTTGACTTATATACTCCATGAAATTAGTGGAATATCCTTGATATTTGCGCTTCATCCAATATCTTTTCATGGAAATATTTTTTCTGAGCATTCTTGAATTTTACTCTCTACAAAGCGATGATCATGTTGACAATTTGGGCGTTATTGGTTCATGGATAAATTAATTCTTGAACTTGTTTTATTGAATTCTTATATCATTGTCATCATCTTCATGTTTATATTATGTTGAAAGTCATCATGGCCCAGTAGGCATAGATGGACTTGGTATGATTATGACCGAGGATTATTGATTGTAATCATGGCGTAATGTTACAAATGATGTGGAAAAAGTCCTCATTGGCCCGTAGTGCATTTATGGATAGTTGTTGGCATGATCATGACCATTAATGAATACACGAATGTCCTTGGCCCGTAGTACATGGATAATTTGTGGTTGTGATACTAAAGAATATCCTTGACCGTAGTGCAGGGGTGATTCGATGATGTGGATTATTTATTAAGCTGAGTCCCAGCGATAAAAGTGATGAAAAACCTTTTAAATCATAGAAGATGGTAGATTTTATTCCCTACTTGACTCTTCTAATGGATTGCTTGTTCCGTTGCAGTTAAACTTGATAGTTATTATATTTTATCAGTTTAACATTGTTGAAGGCTAATGATAAATTATTCTGCATTATCTTAGTCATAATATTTCTTACTGGGCTAGTTAAGTTCACCCTTTCTTTCACTATTCTCTTCAGGAAATGAGAACGTAGCTGGGACTAGTCGGGGAACAGAGTGATGGTCCTAGATTGTGCATTAGTAGTCCTCACTATTCTGTGAAATAGTGTGATAATAATTGTAATGAGGACTCCTTTTGAGTTTGTATAATCTCTAGTAGACAATATTTGTATTCAAACTCACAGTTTATGTTTTGTCGTATTGTACATGACAGTTGTATTTGAATTCTGTACCATGTATCTGGCGACTCAAGATGGGTGATGTATACCTAATTTTGGGGGTGTCACAAACCTATGATTAATCTGGGGAGCGATCATGAAGATTATCCTGAGATGTATCTGAGTGGCGATGAGGAGGCAGAGTCTGAGCAAGCTAGGGTGGAGAAAAAGAATAAGACCAAAGTTGGAGAACAAGATCAACTATCGGCAGAAGTTCAAGAACTCCGGAGTAAAGTGTTTCTCTTGGAGGAGTAATGGAAGATGGAGCGAGCGTTATGCGAAATGACTGAAGAACGGAATGAGCTGAAGGCGCATATGGAAAGGATGAAGACTGAAGGTTGTGGATCGTCTGAAGGAACAGTCAAGCAGAAGAAAGACAAGAATAGGCGAAAAGGGGACAACGACAACCCTAATTCTGAAAAGTCAAACTCAAAGAAGAAGCAAGCATTTAGCAAGTGTGGAAAGACTCACGCGGGAGAATGCATGATGTGGAAGAACGTGTGCTTTAATTGTAAGCAGGAAGGACATATTTTTCTACATTGTCCTAAGCCGAATATGAGGAAGTGTTATTCATGTGGGAGGACGGGTCACAGATTTAACAAGTGTCCCATCAAGAAGAAGACTGGTGAAGGGAGTGGGCGATAGACAACTTAGAAATATGCATTATTATCTTTTGGTAGTAGGATATGATATTAAAGATTGTAATATCGAGATTGATGTATAAGCATATGTAAATATAAATATGTTTGTATGAATGAAATCTTTATTTTCTATATGAATATAAGATTAAGATTAATTTGTGTGTTCTTAAAACTCATACTTAAGGTAAGTTAATGACTCATAATTATATGAAATGTTTTGAACCCCTCAGCGAATGGACGCCAAAGGTCTGACTAGGATAAGTTCATGCACTCATATAATTGTGGAAAGTTCCTGAACTCATAAGTGTGGTAAGTTTGATGAACTGGTAATAACTATGTGTGAATGGAGAATTGCAACTTTTTGTAATCCTGATATAATTTAAAAAGGGATAGTAATATTTGTTAAGTACTAAATGTGCTATGAACTATTTGAATAAATATTCGTTTATATATGAGAATTATGTGTTGAATTCTTATTGTGTTAAGAATTTGTGTAGAGAAAGAGAATTAATGTAAGATTTTTATTTAAATCAGATCATGCCGCCGAGACGACAGAATCAAAATCAATAGAAAGAGCAATCGGTGAATAATGAAGGAGGTCAAGCTGACCCGATGCAAAACTTTGCAAATATGATAGCCAAAGTTATGGGGAATAGAGCTCCAGCAGTAAGAGGAAGAGCGAGAGAACAACCAGCTGATAGATTGGCTAATTTCAAGGACTTTAAAGTGGTAGGACCGCCAGAATTCAAGGGAACCACAGATCCGATTGAAGCCCAAACTTGGGTGAAAGAAATGGAGAAAGCATTCATTATTGCACGAGTGGCAGAAGAGCAGAAGCCAACTTTTGCAACATATATGATGAAGGGAGAAGCCAATTACTGGTGGGAGACTAATCAAGCGAGAGCGGGTATAGCTGTGGTGACTTGGACAAGATTCAAGGAGTTGTTCTTTGAGAACTACTTTTCGCCGAGTATGTAGTCCATGATGGAAGTCAAATTTTTAGAACTGAAGCAGGAGAATATGTCGGTTTCAGAATATGCTGCCAAATTCAACGAGTTGGCTAGATTTGCACCTCATCAGGTGGACACAGAGGCGAGAAAGGCGGGAAGATTCTAGAATGGACAGAAGCCAGGGATATTCAAAAAGGTAGCGGTATTGCAGATCAATACATTTGCGGCTTTAATGGAAAAGCGTTAATTGCTGAAGAAGGGAGCGAAGCTGCATCTCAATTTCATCAAGAGAAGAAGAAGAAGAAGAAGAAGACAAATGATGGAGGAAGCAATGGTGGTAGTAAGCCGAATAAAAAAAAGTGGAGTGAGAATACCCAATCGCGTAGCAAGACTGAAGAGAATAGGAAATGGAGGGAACCATGTGCAACTTGCGGGAAGAACCATTCAGGAGTTTGTTTGAAGAAGAAATGAGTTTGCTATAACTGCGGGCAAGAGGGGCACATGTCGCCCAATTTTCCCAATCCAAAGAAGATACAAGGTTTCTTTGCGTGTGGATCGACTGATCATATGGTTCAGAACTGTCCGAAGAGAAATACGGAGAAGGAAAGTGGCAACAAGGGACCAAGTAGCGGAACCTTGGCAATTTGAGGACCTGCATCGCCAGGAAGACCAACGGCCCGTACGTTCAACATGACGGCGCAAGATGCAGGGGTTGTCCAGGAGGTAGTGACAGGTAACGATTTCATTTAGAAAATTAATTACGCGAGTAATATTGAGTTAAATAATTACTGTGAATTGTTTTCTTTTATAGACCCAAGTCACATGTTAGAATATGAAACACAAATGAATATTGTGTTAATAAAATGAATTGATGATACAAATTTAAAAGAAAATAGAGAATAAGAAAGCGGTGATTCCGAGGACGGAATCCTTTTAAGGTGGGGTGAATATAATAACCCGGGATCCCGAATAATCCAAATTTACGAATAATTTTTTTTATAAATATTAATATTAATTATTAATATTGTGTTGTGTATCTGTGGTACGAGCTGTGAGAATTAGTCAATTTGTGTATTGACTGAGAAATAAGAGTAGAGTTGTGCTTAACTGAAAATTTGAAACCCTACCCTAATTTCTGGATAGGGATTCGATAAAAAATATAATTAAAATAATTATATTGATAAGTACGTGTTTGTACTGTATAGAATTATTGATAATTGATCAAGTAGGGTATAATATTAATAAACCCTAATAAGAGATTAAAAATGTCACGGCCCCAAAATTAGGTATACATCACCCATTCTGAGTCGCCAGATACGTGGTACAAAATTCAAATACAACTTCATTTATACAACTGTTGAGCTGTCGTATAGAATACGACCACGGTTAACTGTGAGTTTTAATACAAATGTATGTAACTCTCGTGGTGCCTCGAACACAACCTTACAATGGTACTTTACATAAAAGTATAGTCAAAGACTATTTTACAAATTAAAATCTTTGGAAAGTGCTGAAGGAAACCTTCGTATATGGGAGGCCATGCGTCTAGGTTATAATAGATATCATATGGCCACATAATTATCCTTGGTTGACCCAATAGACCCCAAAGAAAAACGAGAAGATTACTATCATCTTTTTCCAATGGTGAGTCTTCTCTTGACATATAACTATCTCCACTGTTTCCAAGTGAATATTATATTTTAAATCAACTCCAAGATCATATAGGTAGTGCCCGTAGATATACTCAGCAAGTGAATGCGCATAACCCTGTCTTATGATAACATGAGGTTGTATGTCATTAGACATCTTGTATGATAGTGGCAAAACACCCTTCCAAAGTTGGGTTCACCTCACCCTATTTGATTCCACATATGTGACGCCCCCAAAATAGGTATACATCGCCTATTCTGAGCCAAATACATGGCACAGAACATAAATGCAATCTTAATTATACAACAAGAGAGCTGTGAGTTTAAATACAAATACTGTCTTCTAGACAATATCCACTCTCAGAATGAGTCCTCATTACATTTATTGTCACACTATTTAACGAATAGTGAGGACTACTAGCTAATACTATCATCCCACCATCACTCCATTCCCCGACTAAATCCCAACTACGTTCTCATTTCAAGAAGAAACGGTGAAAGAAAGGGTGAGCTCAACTAGCCCAAAAAAAATATTATGACTAAGATAATGCGTAATAAATTATCATTAGCCTTAAATGTGTTAAACTGATACAATATAACAAACATCAAGTTTAACTGCAGCGGAACAAGCAATCCATTAGAAGAGTCAAGTAGAGAATAAAATTTACTATTTTCTACGATTTTAAAGGTTTTTCATGACTTTTATCGCTGAGACTCAGCTTAATAAATAATCCACATCATCGAATCACCCCTACACTACGGTCAGGGATATTCTTTAGTATCACGTCCACAAATTATCCATGCACTATGGGCCAAGGACATTCGTGTATTCATTAATGGTCATGATCATGCCAACAACTGTCCATCAATGCACTACGGGCCAATGAGGACTTTTTCCACATCATTTGTAACATTACGGTCATGATTACACAAAATAATCCCTGGTCATAATCATACCAAGTCCATCTATGAACTATAGGCCACAGATGACTTTTAACAAAATATAAACATGAGGATGATGACAATGATATAAGAATTCAATAAAACAAGTTCAACAATTAATTTATCCAGGAACCAATAACGTCCAAATTGTCAACATGATACTACTTTGTAGAGTAAAATTCAAGAATGCTCAGAAGAATATTTTCATGAAAAGATACTAGATGAAGCGCAAATATCAAGGATATTCCACTAATTTCATGGAGTATAGAAGTCAAAACTTTAACCAACTAAGTATAATAAGGAATGGAATAACAAAAAAAATCACCAGGCATGCGATAGACCGCACAGGCAGGTTATTGCAACAGAATAATAATTAACGGAACCAGGTCCGACGTAAAACGCACAGATAGGATATTCCAACAGAATAATAAAGACGGAATCAGGTCCGGCGTAAAACGCACAAACAGGATACTCCAACAGAATAATAAAGAAGGAATCAGGTTCGACATAAAACGCACAGACAGGATATTCCAATAGAATAATAAAGACGGAATCACAGAAGAATTTCACCAAGTATAGGGTTGCCCGTGTATACAGGTTATTCCAACCGAATAATAAATAATGGAATACCAGAAGTTCTCGTCATGAATACAAAAGAAATAATACCCCTTACCGTAAAAGAAGAGTATTCCGACTGGTAGGGCGATGATATTTTTTTAAGAAAACTCGCACTACGCTCAAAGCTTCTTTAAACTCTAAAGAAATACGTTCAAGATTATAGAAAAGAATTCTCGGAATTTCTGGTGTGTTTTCAATTCTAACTAACCATCCTATTTATAGGATAATTGAAGGGGTACTGTTTAAGAAGAAAATCACGGATGAAATAATTCTCGCAGTCACAGACAGAAAAAATAATCTTCAGACGTCTGATTTTTCAAAGTATTAATATAATAATCAATAAAATATAATATAATATATATATATATATATATAAATTAGCACATGTTCGTTGAAAAAAAAAACATTGGGTGCACTCATTGCTACCCCTTCCGCTTGACTTTATCAAACTTATATATATATATATATATATATATATATATATATATATATATATATATACTAATAAATAATAATACTCTTCCGCACTACCATTATTCCCCCCAACTATTTCCCACTTGAATGGTTTATATATATATATATATATATATATATATATATATTAAAACACACTTGCACCCACCCACACATGCACACACACACAGACACACACACACACACATATATATATATATATATATATATATACATTATAACTTCCTATCGATTATTTTGAAAAATGGATAAATAGGGGTCCATAAAATAAGCAAAACTTCATAAAAAATCTCCTTAATAATTTTAACAACATTTATCACCTTTATTATAATTCACAATATTAATCAACCAGGTTGTTCCCAGGAAAGAGGGGGCTTTCCAATAAGGATTTCTCCTATTAGCGCGCAATTAATTAGGTGACCAAACCTCTCCTTGATGTAACTTCTAGACATCGTTAATATTGCAGATAATAATATTAATAACCTTGTTGTCTCAATTATTGATTTAATAATATATAAATATTGACAATAATTGAATCAAATAACGTGAGATACTTTATGCCGCAATTCTTGTAGCAATAATTGAACAAAACCTGAGTGACTTCTCACGTAAGCATCAATAATCAATACCGGTATGTGCTACTATGCAACCACCCAGACATTATTCATGTCTTTTAACACCGGTGTTTCAACGCATTAACGGTAAAACTTCCGCCGTTATTTTCATAAAAAGTATTTTTGTTATTTTCTCAATCCGACAATAATTCACTGGGGTTCACCAATAATTGTCTTGGTTATGCGAATATTCCTCGTTAAAACGAATATTCCCAGACCAATCGAATATTATATAACAACTTGCGTACTTTGCAAAATTTATAAATATTACCCACAACTATAACATTATATCAAATTTATTCCATAATATTCAAAATGATATTTATAGATAATTCATTTTATTTATAAAAGTTGGGGTCTTACAATCTCCCTTCTTATGAAATTTTGCCCTCGAAATTAGGGTGCGTGCAGTATATCGAAGAGGTAAGGATACCTTGACTTTATTTCAGATTCTAACTCCCAGGTCATTTCCTCAACATCGTGGTTTCCCCACAAAACTTTGACTTGAGGTATAACCTTGGAGCGTAGAATATGTTCCTTCTTATCCAAGATTTGAACGGGAACCTCTTCATACGTTAAATCTTCCGCTATTTCGTCCGGTTCTAACTCAAAAATGTGGTTCGGGTCTTTCACATATTTACGTAACATGGATATATGAAAAACGTTATGAACACGAGACATACTTGGCGGTAAAGCGAGTCTATAGGCCACAGTTCCTACTCGATCGAGGATTAAAAATGGGTCGATGAATCGAGGATTGAGCTTTCCTCTCTTTCCAAATCTTGTAACTCCTATTCATGGAGCAACACGTAACAATACATGATCTCCTATATTGAATTCCACGTCCTTTCGATGAAGATCAACATAACTCTTTTATAGTTCTTGTGAGATTTTTATACGTTGTCGGATCATTTGAATCTTTTCCGTAGTCATACGTACCAACTCCGGTCCCAACAACTTTGCTTCACCCACTTCATCCCAGCATACTGGAGAACGACACTTTCTTCCATACAACGCTTCGAATGGAGCCATGCCAATACTGGCTTGATAGCTGTTGTTGCAGGAAAACTCCACCAATGGTAAGAACTTGTCCCAACTTCCCTTGAAGTCAAGGACACAGAGTCTTAATAAATCTTCAAGAGTTTGAATAGTCCTCTCCGACTGCCCGTCCGTCTGAGGATGATACGTCGAACTAAATCGTAAATCCGTTCCCATAGCTTTTTGCAAACTAACCCAAAACCTTGAAGTGAATCTTGGGTCTCGATCAGAAACTATGGATACTGGCATACCATACAGTCTTACAATCTCGTTTACGTACATACGAGCAAGGCGTTCAAGTGTATAAGTTTCTCGTATTGGTAAGAAGTGAGCAGACTTGGTCAATCTATTAACAATGACCCAAATTGCATCTATGCCTTGAGAAACCTTGGGAAGACTAGTAACGAAATCCATGGTAATGTGCTCCCACTTCCATTCTGGAATTTCAAGTGGTTGCAATGGACCTTTTGGTACTTGATGCTCCGCCTTAACTGGTTGGCAAGTTAGACACCTTGAGATAAACATCGCTATCTCTCTCTTCATATTGCTCCACCAAAATGTATGATGAAGATCACGATACATTTTGGTATTCCCAGGATGGATTGCAAACGGTGTGTTGTGCGCCTCCATCATGATTTTATACTTTAAATCAAGGTCGTTAGGAACACAAAGTCTAGAGTTGACTCAAAGTATTCCTTCTTCATCGATTCTTGCTTCCCAAGATAAGCACCTTCTTGCACTTTCTTCCTCATACGCGACGGATCAGAATAGCAAGCAACTTTAACTTTATCAATTAAAGTCGTTTCTACTCGTATATTCTCCATCATCACGTGGGTCCCTGGAGTCTTTAACTCTATCTCCATCCTACACAAAATGGGCCTTTGCGTTGACAATATCGCACTCGTACCCGCATATGATCTTCTACTCAATGCATCAGCTACCACTTTCGCTTTTCCAGGATGGTATTGGATGGTATGATCATAATCTTTCAATAGTTCAAGCCAACATCGTTGTCGTATGTTGAGTTTCTTTTGAGTGAAGAAATATCTGAGGCTTTTATGATCCGTAAAGATCTCCACTTTCTCCCCATACAAGTAATGCCTCCAAATTTTAAGTGCGAAGACAACAGCTGCCAACTCTAGATCATGAGTGGGATAATCCCTCTCATATTCTTTGAGTTGTCTTGAGGCATAGGCTATAACTTTCCCATGTTGCATGAGAACACATCCTAACCCTTTGCCCAAAGCATCATTGTAGATGACAAATCCCTCCGAGCCAGATGGTATTGTCAGAACAGGTGCTGAAATGAGTCTCCTCTTGAGTTCTTGAAAACCCTTCTCATATTCCTCGCTCCAACCGAATTTTGTATCTTTCCAAGTTAGCTGAGTTAATGGAGTAGCGATTCGAGAAAATCCTTCCACAAATCTCCGATAATAACCAGCTAAGCCGAGAAAGCTACGTACCTCAGTCACTGATTTAGGTTGCTCCGACTTTGAATGGCTTCAATCTTTCTTTGGTCAATGAGATATTCCATGACTTGATACTACGTGCCCAAGGAATGCTACTTCCTCAAGCCGAACTCGCATTTCTTCAACTTGGCATAAAGCTTATATTCACGAAGCTTTTGGAGTATCAGCCTCAAGTGTTGCTCATGATCTTCACGGCTTTTGGAATAAATAAGGATGTCATCAATAAAGACGACCACAAAGTGATCTAAATATTCCTTGAATACTAGGTTCATCATATCCATGAAGGCGGCGTAGGGCATTAGTCAATCCAAAGGACATGACCGAGAATTCATAATGCCCGCTGGTTCCGTTAAAAGCCGCCTTTGGGATGTCATCGATTCTAATCTTCAATTGGTGATATCCGAATGAAGATCAATCTTTGAAAAGAATTTGGCTCCTTGCAATCGGGTCAAACAGTCATCAATACGCGGCAATGGGTACCTTTATTTTTTATGGTGACATGATTCAACTCCCGATAATAAAAACAAAGTCGCATACTCCCATCTTTCTTCTTCACGAATAGAGCAGAGCACCCCGAGGAGAAGTACTGGGATGAATAAAGCCAATGTCTAACAATTCACAGTAGTTGGGTCTTTAACTCCACGAAGTTCAATAGGAGCCATTCGATATGGGGCTTTGGAAATGGGTTTTGTACCGGGTTTAAGGTCGATACAAAATTCAATCACGCCTGGGTTAGGCCAGAAGTTCTTCAGAAATCGTCGGAAATTAATTAACAATAGAAATATTATTCAAAACTGACGTATTTTTGTTTAGATCCGTAACATGAGCTAAAAAAGCTTGACATCCGTTTTTCAATAAACGAATAGCTTTATGGCTTGAGATGACAGTGATTGATTTTAATGGTTTGGTTGAATTCGCATAATAGGTTGGTTAAGAATATGAAAGCTAACAACCTTACGAAAATAATCAATTTTTGCATGATGAGTAGTTAACCGATCAATCCCTAGAATTACATCAAATGCAAGTATTTTCAATGAAATAAGATCGATAGGTAATATGTGGGTACCAACTTGAACCAAACAAGACTTATAAACCGTGGATGTAATGAAGGTTTCTCCCAACGTAGTTTCAACAGATAAGTCAAAGTCTAATTTCTCCGGAGTTAAATTTAAACGTTGAGCGCAAATAGGAGAAATAAAAGAATGGGTAGAACCGGTATCAAATAAGGTATAGACTTCACTAGAGTTTATGATAAGCTTACCCATGATGACCTCGTTCGGGTTCCTTGCTTTCTGGGAGGTCACAAAAAATGCTCTCCCTTGTACCACTGTCTTTGACTTTTCTGGGACAGCCTTTGGTGCCTCCATCCTAGCTGAACTTGTATTCGGTGAATGATAAAATCGGGCTAGGTGACCTTCTTTTCCACAATTATAACACGCTTTGGATGGCATCACGCAGTTTGGACTGATATGTCCCTCCCCTCCGCATTTGAAACATATGATAGGTGGTCGTTTCTCCTTCCTTAACCACGGTTCATAGTCTTGACGCCTTTCCATCATTGTTGAATCTCCTTTTCTTGAAATGTCCATTTTACCGCTTTGCCATGATTTCCAATCAAGTGGTTACCATTTCGCATGTTGATTCCTCCACGTTTGTTGTCACCGCTCACGATGGTGATACCACCGGGTATTTTCATCTTGTCGGTTTGCTTTCTCTTGGTTGCGTTGACTCGTTACCGTGCTCCAATAACTGAACCCTATGTACAACATCTGAGTACAAACACAGTTTATGAGAAATAATGTGACGCCCCCAAAATTAGGTATACATCACCCATCTTGGGTCGTCAGATACATGGTACAAAATTCAAATATAACTTACTAATACAACTGTCGTGTACAATACGACAAAAACATAACTGTGAGTTTGAATACAATTATTGTCTACTAGAGATTATACAAACTCAAAAGGAGTCCTCATTACAATTATTAACACACTATTTCACGTAATAGTGAGGACTACTAATGCTATCCTCCGACCGCTCACTCCGCTCCCCGACTAGTCCTCGCTATGTTCTCATTTCAAGAGAACAAAGGAAAGAAAAGGGTGAGCTCAACTAGCCCAAGAAGAAATATTATGACTAAGATAATGCGTAATAAATTATCGTTAGCCTTCAACAAAGTTAAACCGATAAAATATAACAACATCAAGTTGAATCTGCGTGGAACAAGCAATCCATTAAAAGAGTCAAGTAGAGAATAAAATCTACTATCTTTTATGATTTAAAGGTTTTTCATGACTTTTATCGTTGGGACTCGACAATAAATAATCCACATCATCGAATCACCCATGCACTACTGACCAAGGATATTCTTTAGTATCACGACCACAAATTATCCATGCACTACTGACCCAAGGACATTCGTGTATTCATTAATGGTCATGATCATGCCAACAACTCATCCATCAATGCACTACGGGCCAATGATAACTTTTACCACATCATTTGTAATATTACGGTCATGATTACACCGAATAATCCCTGGTCATAATCATACCAAGTCCATTTATGCACTATAGGCCACAGATGACTTTCAACATAATATAAACATGAGGATGATGGCAATTATATAAGAATTCAATAAAACAAGTTCAAGAATTAATTTATCCAGGAACTAATAATGTCCAAATTGTCAACATGATACTGCTTTGTAGAGTAAAATTCAAGAATGATTAGAAGAATATTTTCATAAAAAGATATTGGATGAAGCGCAAATATCAAGGATATTCTACTAATTTCATGGAGTATAGAAGTCAAAACTTTAACCAACTGAGTATAATAAAGAATGGAATAACAAAAGAAATCACCATGCATGCGGTACTTCGCATAGACAGGTTATTCTAACAGAATAATAATAACGAAACCAGGTCAGGCAAAATTTGCACCTATAGGATGTTCCAATAGAATAATAAAGACGGAACCAGGTCCGGTGTAAAACACACAGACAGGATGTTCCAACAGAATAATAATATAGACGGAACTAGGTCCGACACACAGACAGGATGTTCCAACAGAATAATAATAAAGACGGAACCGAGTCCTTGTAAAACATACGTATCGGATGTTCCAAATGTAATAATAGAAGAATGTCACCAAGTATAGGTAAACCGTATAAAGGTTATTCCAACAGATAATAAGCAATGGAATAACAACAATTCTCTTCATGAATAAGAAAGAATAACACCCTTACATTAGTAGTAGATTGAATCTGCATTAGTGTAAGAATGTAATACTCTTCTTCTTTCTCTCTATTCTCTCTATACTTTCTCTCTATAGCTTGAATGAATTAAGTGAAAAATAATGAAGCACTAGGCCTCTATTTATAGAAGATTTCTAGATTAGCACTTGAAATGTGAAAAGGTGGCTTGGCTTGACGATCGGTGATGTGAAAAGAAAAGTGGTTTGACACACATAATGTGAAACGATAATTGGTTCGGCCTGTAATAATATGAAATGGCAAGTGGTTTGACGTCTGGTAAAAGTAGTTACTTATTGTGAAGGTAATTACTATTGATGAAGGTAATTACTATTGTGAGGGTAATTACTATCGACGAAGGTAAATACTATCGACGAAGGTAATTACTATTGATTGAAGGTAATTACTATTGATGAAGAGACTCTTAGATGATGACATATATGGCCCCCATAAAATAACCAAACTTACCACAAACGTCTCATAATAGACTCTTTATATACATCAAGGATGGAATAAATATTATCACAAATCATTTTATTTTAATCAACACATATTTAATATTTCAACAATTATTAATCATTTATAACTTGTCGTATCAATTATTGATTTAATAATATAACATATTATACGTATGATCTTTGTGACAATAATTGAATCAATAATATAAGAGATATGATGCAACAATTCTTTCAGAGCAATAATTGAGTATAGGTGAGTGACTTCTCACGTAAGCATCAATAATCAATACTGTGTGCTACTACGCAACCACCCAGCGATATCGCATTTCTTTACTACCGGTAGTTCAACAGCTTTTAACAGTAACACCTCGTAGTTATTTTCATAAAAAGTATTTTTGTCGTTTTCTCAATCCGACAATAATTCCGTTAATGGGGTCCACCAATGATTGTGTCGTTATTTAATATTCTCCGACAAAAGAATATTCCCCGACAAACCAAACGAATATTTTATAACAACTTGCTTACTTTGCAAAATTTATAAATATTACCCACAACTATAACATTATATCAAATTTACTCCATAATATTCAAAAATAATATTTATAGAAAATTCATCTTTATTTATAAAAGTTGGGGTCTTACAAATAAGATATTGACGTATCTCCAGTTTCAAACCTCTTAAAAATATTCGCTTCATTCGCTTCTCATTATCGACCAAATGGGATGCAAACCGGGATAACTCCGCAAATTTAGCCTCGTATTGCGACACGATCATATTATTTTGTTCCAACTTGATAAACTCCACCTCTTTCATGTGACGAATACTTTCGAGAAGGTACTTGTCGTTGAATAGCTCTTGGAACTTCTCCCAAGACATCTTGAGTGCGTCAGGTTGGGTATGTTTTACCAGTAATATGCCTCTTCACGCAACATGAAGGTGGCGAAGGGAACCTTTTGCTCCTTAGAGCATCCCAAGACATCAAATATCTTGGTGATCTGCTTTATCCATGCTTCCGCCTTAAGTGGTTTTGTCTCTCCAATAAACTTCGGTGGTCCCAGCTCCTTGAACTATTTAGTGGTGACCGTCCTAGAGTTTCCAGTGTTTTCACCTACATTTTGGACAGGAGCCGCTCTCGCCTGATGTTGCATGAATTGCATAAAGCCTCTGAACATTCCATCATTCATCATTTGGACAGTGTTGTTGTTTGCATGAGGATTTTCGCCTTCCTGATGCACATTATCCTGATTATTGATATGTGGAGACGAAACGGTCTCCTGTGCTCCATTGCTATTCTCAACATTCTCGGATTTCATTTTTAGATACTGCCATAAAACAAGGGTTAGTTGACATGTAATATATTAACTCTATACTTTAACCAATCAATTAAATACCAAATAAATTTAAGTAGGTCATACTAGCGAAGGAATTCCCGCCTCTCCCCCTAGTTCTAGTCTCACATCTTAGCCAGGATCATATCCCTAAGCTTTGATACCAATCGCTGGCGCCCCAAAATAGGTATACATCACCTATTCTCGAAGGTGCCAAATACATGGTACGTAAACATAAATACAATCTTAATTATACAACAAGAGAGTCATGAGAGTTTAAATACAAATCATCTTCTGACAATATCCACTCTCGTAGAATGAGTCCTCATTACATTTATTGTCACACTATTTAACGTAATAGTGAGGACTACTAGCTAATACTATCATCCTGGGACCATCACTCCGCTCCCCAGACTAAATCCAAGCTACATTCTCATTTCCTGAAGAAAACAGTGAAAGAAAGGGTGAGCTCAACTAGCCCAATAAGAAATATTATGACTAAGATAATGCAGAATAAATTATCATTAGCCTTAAATAGTGTTAAACTAATACAATATAACAAACATCAAGTTTAATTGCAGCGGAACAAGCAATCCATTAGAAGAGTCAAGTAGAGAATAAAATATACTATTTTCTATGATTTAAAAGGTTTTTCATGACTTTTATTGCTGAGACTCAGCTTAATAAATAATCCACATCATCGAATCACCCCTGCACTACGGCCAAGGATATTCTTTAGTATCACGTCCATAAATTATCCATGAACTACGGGACAAAGACATTCGTGTATTCATTAATGGTCATGATCATGCCAACAACTGTCCATCAATGCACTACGGGCCAATGAGGACTTTTTCCACATTATTTGTAACATTATGGTCATGATTACACCGAATAATCCCTGGTCATAATCATACCAAGTCCATTTATGCACTATAGGCCACAGATGACTTTTAACAAAATATAAACATGAGAATGATGACAATGATATAAGAATTCAATAAAACAAGTTCAAGAATTAATTTATCCAGGAACCAATAACGTCCAAATTGTCAACATGATCTTTGCTTTGTAGAGTAAAATTCAAGAATGCTCGAAGAATATTTTCATGAAAAGATCTTTGGATGAAGCGCAAGTATCAAGGATATTCCATTAATTTCATGGAGTATAGAAGTCAAAACTTTAACCAACCCCGAGTATAATAAGGAATGGAATAACAAAAAAGAAATCACCGAACATCACGATAGACCGCATGTGCAAAGGCGAGTTATTACAACAGAATAATAATTAACGGAACCGAAGTCCCGCGTAAAAGCGTCTGAATAGGATATTCAAATGAATAATAAAGACGGAATCAGTCCGACGTAAAAGCACAAAAACAGGATATTCCAACGGAGAATAATAAAAATTTTAATCGGTCCGGCCAGAAACGCATGCAGAACATGATATTCCAAAAGAATAATAAAGACGGAATCATAGAAGAATTTCACCAAGTATAGGGTTGCCCGCGTATACAGGTTATTCCAATCGAATAATAAAAAATGGAATACCATAAGTTCTCTTCATGAATACAAAAGAAATAATACCCCTTACCGTAAAAGAAGAGTATTCTGACTGGTAGGGCGATGATATTTTTTTAAGAAAACTTGCACTATGCTCAATGCTTCTTTAAACTCTAAAGAAATACGTTCAAGATTATAGAAGAGAATTCTCGAAATTTCTGGTATGTTTTCAATTCTAACTAAGCATCCTATTTATAGGAGAATTGAAGGGGTACTGTTTAAGAAGAAAATCACGGATGAAATAATTCTCGCAGTCACAGACAGAAAAAATAATCTTCAGATGTCTGATTTTTCAAAGTATTAATATAATAATCAATAAAATATAATATATATATATATATATATATATATATATATATATATATATATATATATATAAAATTAGCACATGTTACGTTGAAAAAAAATTGGGTGCACTCATTCACTACCCCTTCCGCTAACTTTATCAAACTTATATATATATATATATATATATATATATATATATATACTAATAAATAATAATACTCTTACCACTACCATTATTTCCCTCCCCCCACCATTTCCCACTTGAATGCTTTATATATATATATATATATATATATATATATATATATATATATATATATATATATATATATAAAAAACACACTACCCACCCATATGGCACACACACACACACACACATATATATATATATATACTTTATAACTTTCTACCGATTATTTTGAAAAATGGATAAATGGGGGTCCATAAAATAAGCAAAACTTCATAAAAAATCTCCTTAATAATTTTAACAATATTTATCACCTTTATTATAATTCACAATATTAATCGACCAGGTCGTTCCCAGGAAAGAGGGGGCTTTCCAATAAGGATTTCTCCTTATTGGCGCGCAATTAGGTGATCAAACCTCTCATTGACAGAACTTCTAGACATCGTTAATATTGCAAATAATAATATTAATAACCTTGTTGTCTCAATTATTGATTTAATAATATATAAAATATTGACAATAATTGAATCAAATAACGTGAGATAGTATGCAGCAATTACTGTAGCAATAATTGAACAAAACTGAGTGACTTCTCACGTAAGCATCAATAATCAATACCAGGAACCAATAACGTCCAAATTGTCAACATGATACTGCTTTGTAGAGTAAAATTCAAGAATGCTCAGAAGAATATTTTCATGAAAATCTTTGGATGAAGCGCAAGTATCAAGGATATTCCATTAATTTCATGGAGTATAGAAGTCAAAACTTTAACTTAACCGAGTATAATAAGGAATGGAATAACAAAAGAAATCACCAGGGCATGCGATAGAATCGCACAGCGAGGTTATTGCAATGTAGAATAATAATTAACGGAACCGTCCTGCGTAAAAACGCATGAGATAGGATATTCAGCGAAATAATAATAAGGCGGAATCGGTCCGACGTAAAAAGCGCACAAAACAGGATATTCCAAATGAGAATAATAAAAAGATCGAATCAGTCCCAAAGAAAAGCGCATTGTATACGTGATATTCCAAAAGAATAATAAAGACGGAATCATAGAAGAATTTCACCAAGTATAGGGTTGCTCACAGCGTGCTACTGAGTTATTCCAATCGAATAATAAAAAATGGAATACCATAAGTTCTCTTCATGAATACAAAAGAAATAATACCCTTACTAGTAAAGAGAAGAGTATTACAATTGGTAGAGGCGATGATATTTTTAAGAAAACTTGCACTATGCTTTCAATGCTTCTTTAAACTCTAAAGAAATACGTTCAAGATTATAGAAGTGAATTCTAAAATTTACGGTATGTTTTCAATTCTAACTAAGCATCCTATTTATAGGAGAATTGAAGAATCTTGTTTAAGAAGAAAATCACGGATGAAATAATTCTCAATCACATGTACGTAAAAAAATAATCTTCAGATGTCTGATTTTTCAAAGTATTAATATAATAATCAATAAAATATAATATATATATATATATATATATAAATTAGCACATGTTCGTTGAAAAAAAAACATTGCACCTTGCACTCATTTACCCCTTACCCGCTTAACTTTATCAAACTTATATATATATATATACTAATAAATAATAATACTCCTACACTTTACCATTATTTCCCCCCCCCCACCATTTCCCACTTGAATGCTTTATATATATATATATATATATATATATATATATATATATATATATATTAAAACACACACTGCACCCACCCATATGGGCACACACACACACACACACACACACATATATATATATATATACTTTATAACTTTCTACCGATTATTTTGAAAAATGGATAAATGGGGGTCCATAAAATAAGCAAAACTTCATAAAAAATCTCCTTAATAATTTTAACAACATTTATCACCTTTATTATAATTCACAATATTAATCGACCAGGTCGTTCCCAGGAAAGAGGGGGATTTCCAATAAGGATTTCTCCCTATTGGCGCGCAATTAGATGATCAAACCTCTCATTGACAGAACTTCTAGACATCGTTAATATTGCAAATAATAATATTAATAACCTTGTTGTCTCAATTATTGATTTAATAATATATAAAATATTGACAATAATTGAATCAAATAACGATGAGATAGTATGCGACAATTCTTCGTGCAATAATTGAACAAAGCGAAGTGACTTCTCACGTAAGCATCAATAATCAATACCGTGTGCTACTATGCAACCACACGTATTCATCGTACTTTTAACAATTTGGTGTTTCAACAGATTAACGGTAAAACTTCAGCCGTTATTTTCATAAAGTATTTTTGTCGCTTTTCTCGATCCGGCAATAATTTCATTGTGGGGTCCACTAATAATTGTGTCGTTGTCACGAATATTCCTTGTTAAAACGAATATTCCCCACCAATCGAATATTATATAACAACTTGCGTACTTTGCAAAATTTATAAATATTACCCACAACTATAACGTTATATCAAATTTATTCCATAATATTCAAAAATGATATTTATAGAAAATTCATTTTTATTTATAAAAGTTGGGGTCTTACAATCTCCCCTTCTTATGAAATTTTGCCCTCGAAATTAGGGTACGTACCTGGTATATTGAAGTGGTAAGGATACCTTGACTTCATTTCAGATTCTAACTCCCAGGTCATTTCCTCAACATCATGGTTTCTCCACAAAACTTTAACTTGAGGTATAACCTTGGAGCGTAGAATATGTTCCTTCTTATCCAAGATTTGAACAGGAACCTCTTCATACGTTAAATCTTCCGCTATTTCGTCCGGTTCTAACTCAAAAATGTGGTTCGGGTCTTTCACATATTTACGTAACATGGATATATGAAAAACATTATGAACACGAGACATACTTGACTGATGGCGAGTCTATAGGCCACGATTCTACTCGATCGAGGATTAAAAATGGGTCGATGAATCGAGGATTGAGCTTTCCTCTCTTTCCAAATCTCGTAACTCCTTTCCATGGAGCAACACGTAACAACACATGATCTCCTATATCGAATTTCACGTCTTTTCGATGAAGATCAACATAACTCTTTTTACGATCTTGTGAGGTTTTTATACGTTGTCGGATCGTTTGAATCTTTTCCGTAGTCATACGTACCAACTCCATTCCAGAACAACTTTGCTTCACCCACCTCATCCCAAAGACATCGGGAGAAAGCGACACTTTCTTCCATACAACGCTCGAATGGAGCCATGCCAATACTTGTTTGATAGCCGTTGTTGTAGGAAAACTCCACCAATGGTAAGAACTTGTCCCAACTTCCCTTGAAGTCAAGGACACGAGTCTTAATAAATCTTCAAGAGTTTGAATAGTCCTCTCCATTGCGCGTCTGTCTACGAGGATGATCGTCGAACTAAATCGTAAATCTGTTCCCATAGCTTTTTGCAAACTAACCCAAAACCTTGAAGTGAATCTTGGGTCTCGATCAAAAACTATGGATACTGGCATACCATGTAGTCTTACAATCTCGTTTATGTACATACGAGCAATTTCAGCTTAGGTAAGTCACACAAGAAGAAAGTATATAACTCGTCTCTCCCTCCTAGTTCTAGACTCTTATCTCCGCCAACACCATATCCCTAAGCTCGATACCAAATGTGACGCCCCAAAATTAGGTATACATCACCCATTCCGAGTCACCGGATACATGGTACAAAATTCAAATACAACTTCATTTATATAATCGTTGAGTCGTCATTATAAAATACGACCACAGCTTAATCGTGAGTTTTAATACAAATGTATGTAACTCTCGTGGTGCCTCGACCACAACCTTACAATGGTACTTTACATAAAAGTATAGTCAAAGACCTGCTTTTAAAAATTAAAATCTTTGGGAAGTGCTCAAGAAAACCTTCGTATACATGGGAGGCCATGCGTCTAGGTTATAATAGATATCATATAGCAACAAAATTATCCTTGGTTGACCCAATAGACCCCAAAGAAAAACGAGAAGATTACTATCATCTTCTTTCCAATGGTGAGTCTTCTCTTGACATATAACTATCTCCACTGTTTCCAAGTGAATATTATATTTTAAATCAACTCCAAGATCATATAGGTAGTGCCCGTAGATATACTCAGCAAGTGGATGCGCACAAACCTGTTTTATGATAACATGAGGTTGTATGTCATTAGACATCTTGTATGATAGTGGCAAAACACCCTTCCAAAGTTGGGTTCACCTCACCCTATTTGATTCACCAAATATAACTACTAAATGTTGTGTAGAATACAACACACTTTTCTATACTGTTTAAGGAGAACCTTCACAGCTAGAGACCACTGTTCTATTCCCCTGTTATCCCCGCTCGACCCGGCAACACTCTTACGGCAACACTCTTATTACCTGAAAGGAATTGTGAAGCAGAAAGGGTGAGCACAACTAGCCCAGTAAAGAATATCATGACAAAGGATAATTAAATTATCAATAGCTTTCATCAATAATAAATCAGAGATTTGGAATATATGGTTGATGATAAAACTTTTCAACCATAGTTGCAGCGGAACGATCAATCCATTAGAAGAGTCAAATAGATCATAAAGTCTATTATCTTCTCCATGTTAAAAGTCCACCAATAGTGTTTTATCCCTGTAACATCAATCAACAATTCATGTCCACAATCATATGAATAACTTATAATCATAATTGTGATTCTGAATTCCTTTTCGCACCCAGGACGAAGATAATTTTCATCACATATCTTCACCTGAAACATCAAAAATCATGGTTATACCAAATCACAATTCATGCTCGTAATCATTAAATCATCTTTTACTACTACCAAAGATATTCATTATTATCACATCCATGAATTAATATTTCATTCTTTGAGACTCATTCGATAAATAATCCACATCATCGAATCATCCACGCACTCATGAGCCAATGATATTCTTTAGTATCACGACCACGAATTATCCATGCACTACGGGCCAAAGATAATCGTGTTTTCATCAACCAGTCTGATCATGCCATAAAATAATTCATCTTTGCACCTTTGGCAAGAGAATCCATAGCCATAATCATACCAAAAAGCTGTCCATCAATGCACTACGCAGCGATGAGGACTTTTTATTAAGATCACAACCACAAATTATCCATGCACTTACTGGGCCAAAGATAATCGTGTTTTTTATCAATGAGTCCCCGATCATGCTTATAAAACAATTCCTCTTCTTTGCACCCTTGGTCAAGAGAATCCATAGCCATGATCATGCCAACAACTCGTCCATCAATGCGACTCACGGGCCAATGAGGACTTTTACCACATCATTTGTAACATTACGGTCATGATTACCGAATAATCCTCGGTAATAATCATACCAAGTCCATCTATGCACTACAGGCCACAGATGACTTTCAAAAAATATAAACATGAGGATGATGACAATTCAAAATAACAAGTTCAAGAATAAATTTTAAAGATTTCTAAGTTAACTCATCCTGAACTCAATAACGTCCAAATTGTCAACATGATACTGCTTTGTGGAGTAAAATTCAAGAATGCTCAGAAAAATATTTTCATGAAAAGATACTGGATGAAGCACAAATATCAAGGATATTCCACTAATTTCATGGAGTATAGAAGTCAAAGCTTTAACCAACTAAGTATAATAAAGAATGGAATAACAAAAGAAATCACCAGGCATGCG
This sequence comes from Panax ginseng, assembly GCA_020205605.1. Classification (NCBI taxonomy): domain Eukaryota; kingdom Viridiplantae; phylum Streptophyta; class Magnoliopsida; order Apiales; family Araliaceae; genus Panax; species Panax ginseng. Next base: position 16,917,649 of record CM035142.1, on the reverse strand, counting down.
ATAGTAGCATTACAGCATACGGGTTATTCAAATGAATAATAAATAATGAATTCGGTCAATGCGTGCGTAAGCGCCGCAGACGTGGATGTTCCAACGAGAATGATAAATAATAGAACCAGGTCATGCGTAAAGCACAGACAGGATGTTCCAACAGAATAATAAAGAACGGAACCAGGTCATGCGTAAAGCACAGCCATGATGTTCCAACAAAAAAATAAGAACGAAATAATAACAGAAATCACCATGCATGCGGTACTTCACATAGACAGGTTATTCCAACATAATGATAAAGAATGGAATAACAGAAGAATTTCACCAAGTATAGGGTAGCCCGCGTATACAGGTTATTCCAACAGAATAATAAATAATGGAATAACAGAAGTTCTATTCATGAATACAAAAGAAATAATACCCCATACGAGTACAATAAATAATATCTCCTACGAGTACAATAAATAATATCCCCTACCTTAAGAAGAAGAGTACTAGATATATGAGTAGTGAAGTAGCAGAATACTTTTCTTCTTTCTCTCTATAGTTTATCTATCTAGAGTTTCAAAGGAATTAAAAAAATAATGAAGGAATGAGCTTCTATTTATAGAAAAATGGACTGTATAGTAACTAACTCATGAACAATCCTGGATTGATTTACTTTAATCGACGGTCCATATTTAAAGCAAAATCTTTTAAATAAAATATAATATATTCTATTTATAATCTAATAAAACGAATAACTTTATAAAAGATTTTACTATGCAAATACTATCATATGAGAACCTTTATCTAAAACACTATCATAATAAAATATAATATATTCTAATTATTGTCTAATAAAATGGATATAACTTTATAAAAGTATTACATTTTTATATAAAAAGATTTTACTATTAGCCTAATAAAGCGAATAACTTTATAAAAGTATTACATTTTATATAAAAAACTTTACTGCTTTTATTACATTAATAATACCAATAAAACAAAACCGAGTGACTTATCACATAAGCATCAATAATCAATACCGCATGTCTTTCTACGCAACCACGCCAGACATTCTTTTCTTTACTACCGAGTAGTTCAACAAAGATTAATGGTAAAACTTCATGAATTATTTTCAATAAAATATTTTTATCGTTTTTCTCAATCCGACAATAATTCCGTTGTAGGGTCCACCAATGATTGTCTTGGTTACAGACGAATATTCTCTGTTAAAACGAATATTCCCTAATCAATCGAATATTATATAACAACTTATGTATTTTGCAAAATTTATAAATATTACCTACAACTATAACATTATATCAAATTTACTTCATAATATTCAAAAATAATATTTATAGAAAATTCATCTTTATTTATAAAAGTTGGGGTCTTACAGAAATAGAGTGAGAAATGTGATTTTTTCCCTCATACAGTGGTACTAGTTTGAGAAAAGATGGGAACATAATACCTAGCACATACAATTTCTTTCTAGAAAGTAAAAAACTAAAAGAAGAAGAAAGCGAAGAATTTGATAAGTACACATGCTTCTGCTCTTATTTACACTTGTAGTTGGATTTCTAAGGGTGAAAATGAATACACTCTCATGAATGTGTCATAATATGTTTCAAGTACATGCTGCAAATGATCATATTGCTTCATCTAGAGGAATCCATCGTGAAGACATTAAGGTATGAACCTCTACCGTCTCGATTTATTTTCTGTCTTTGTGTTTTTCTCTCGCATAAGGTAATGTATGTTTTACATGTGCAATGTTTTTTAATTGCTGGCTACTGTTCAGCAGCTTTTAGTTCCATAACGAACAGAGTAAGAGAAAATGGCTTCCTTAATAAATTCTCTGCTCACTTGTCTGCTTAGTCATCTTGCATAGATGTTATGCATACATATTTTTTTAATTCATCTCTAGGATACTTAATTCTTATAAAAAAATCCTAATTTTCTCATTGTTTACTTGTGTTCTTGTTAATCTTGTCTACTCCATGCAATCTGGATAATATGCCCCTGGAGGAAAACCTCATGTTCTGTTGCCTGTTTAAGAAGGAACTCTAGTATTTGTACATGGAAGAGGGGGGTGACTTAGAATTAAAAAAGTGGCATATTGCAACAGACAAAATAAATTGTCAGTTCACTGGTGGGCATTGGTAGTGTACAGGGGCTAGATAAAAAAATGGTTGATGAAGGGCTCACTGGCATTAATTTTCTTTTTGTTTGTCCCAACAAGAGCATTGTGGATATGAGAAGCTTTGGAAATAATTTCAACATGCATCTTTGGTTGTATCAATGTGTATTACAACTGATAATGCTGCTGCTATCCTTTTCTGTCTTGTGATTGTTGTTGTTTTTGTTTCTAATATGATATATGATAATATAGATGGTAAAATGTTTTGGAGATATTTTATATAATTCTGTCTCTCCATTTTACCGTATTTAAAATGGCAAGAGAGTTTGAGGTATGGAAGCATATTAACATGGCAATTGTATTGTATTGTAGTATCATGCCTGGATAATTCAAATCAGAGACTTCGACATTGAATTTTTTTGTCCAATAGAATGTTTTGTGGCTTGATATTTGAGATGAATAATTTGTTCGGTCCATAATTTTACCCAATATTATTTCCCTTCCATTTGGTAACAATTACTACAATATTATTTCCCTTCCGTTTGGTAACAATTACTACAATGCCTAAGTTTTTGTACTTGCTGATGTATAAGTTACTTCGGATATTATTGGCACGTTAATTATTTTGTTATCAACTTGATGTGGGATCTGTTTGGCTGCATGATCATGTGTATAAATTAGGTGCATGTAGCTTTTCTGTTCTTTTTATAGGCTTATTGGTATAGTGGATATTCTTCCATCCTGATGCTCATTTGTCATCTATGTGTTTTAAGTTTGGCAGGTGGTCTGGTGTTTTTCTTCCTTCGCTGATGTCTCCATGAGGCCAAATTTGTGATAATAAATTTGCTCTAAATTTGATTAAGCAATTGTTAAGTCTTGAGTTATAATGTGAATGATTTTAAATGATGTATATAATATTTTTTATGTTTTATTTTATAGTGTACTTGTGTTTGTGTTTATGTTTGTGTTTATTGAATAAATGTGCATTATTAATTGTAAAGATAATGAATGATTATGTAGTGGATGATTTTATTAAGTTAATAATATTTTAGTTTTTTGTATTTTTGCCATTATTTGCTATGGGGACATTGAGCCAGTTAGGTACACAAAAAGAATGTCAAATTTTGATTTGGCAACAATATAATTCGTTTCCAAAGCATTGAACAAGTTTTAATATAGCAATAATTTTTTATACATTTAACAACAAATTTTCGTTGCTAATGGCATTAAAAATATAATATTTGGCAACGAAAAATTAATCTAATAACAACGGAGAGGATATTGTTTCGAATACTAAAATAAAAGGCGACATTTTTATCGCTGCAAATCATATCAACTTTCGTTGCACATATAAAGAAACGGCAACATATAATGTCGTTTGCTTCAATTTCGACGACTTTCGTTATATTAAAAATAACCAAAGAATAAATATTTTCAAGTTCTCGATTCAAAGATAATGTCGTTGTCAAATAATATAATCAAGAACGAAAATCGTTATAAAAAGTTTACATTCATGACGAAAGCAAGCTTAGGCAATAATTTTCATAATTTCATCGCAAACGAAAAATGTCGTTGCAAAATGGTGTCAATTGCAACGAAAATGCATGGTCGTTGCAAAAAAAAAAAAGAGTTCATTTCTTTGCCAATTAACAGGCTTTTGCAACGAAATGCGGTTTTTAGCAACAAAATTTTAATTATTCTGCAACAACACATTTTGTTGCTAAAGGATCGATGTCTCTATATGAAAGCCAAATTTCTTTGCAAAATGTATCAGTTTTGGCAATGAAAAAAAATCGTTATGAACAATTAGCAACGCTCATTCTTGTGACAGAACGAAAACGCACGACGATAAAAGTCATTGCCAAAACCCTTTTGCAACGAAATTTGGCACCTTTAGCAACGGAAATCGGTTGTTGCTGAAGCCTTATTTTTTGTAGTGATATGTAGCTTGGCATGTGGTCTTTTATCTGAAACTGAAATCACAATTTTTGAATGTCCAGATTGTGAGTTATAATCGGTCAAAACTTAGATTGATCGGCATGACCGAAGTACATTCTGGCAACCCAAATTTGAAAACAAAATACGTCGACAACATCTTTAAGCTCCTCGATCCGTCGGTTAGTGTTAGTATTTTGATGATGTGTTGTATTCAGATTGTAGTTTGTAATGTGGACTCCAGATCCATGGCCCTAGAACTCTTAAACAATAAACAGATCAATCGTAGCAAGTGGTCAAAGTAGGCCACTTGCACTGATTTTGCATTTCTAGAATTTCCAGAAAAGTGTATGAACGTTTTTTCTGACAAGCTTTGACCGAGTCATAGCTTGTGGATCTGTTGTTGTTAAACTGATTTGTTGTTATAGTAATGTTCCTTGTCATGTATACTATAGATTTGAACCATTAAACGACATAAATCATGACCAAAACATAAAGAAAATCGAGCATGAAAGTGATCAGCCGAAGTTCTGGGTTTCTGGAGAAACCCAGATAATGTCTGACAACGAATTTAAAAGCCCAGATCTTTATGATGTTTGATTGTTTGACCTAGATTGCTGGTGTTCATTGTAGTGTGACATAAACACTACATGATCTGAGTTTTAGATTGGACAAAAACAAGATAGACATGAAATTAAATGTGGTCAAACGAGCACCCTTGTTAACCGGTCTGACAGTGTTCTTGAGGCTCAATAACACCTAAGACGACAGAAAGCGTTGCTAAAGGCCTATAATGACTTAATTTTTAATTTTTGATTTTTCCGAAAATTATTTAAAAATAGAAATAAATTCTAAAAAATTATAAAAATGGTTTTAAAAAATATTTTAAATTACAAAAATAATTTTTGATTAATTGAGATATTTTCATTAATATTTATAATTATTTGAATATTAATGATATTTAATTTATTTAATTAGTGTATTAAATAAATTAGAAAAAAATGATTTTAATTATATAAAAATCATTTTAAATAAGAATAAAGAGTTTAAAAACATTTTGAGTTATAAAATGTAACTTTTAATATTTTTGGAGAATTTTCATTAATAATCTAATATTAATGATATTACATTTATTTAATTATTAAATTACATAAATAGGTTAAAATGATTTTATTGATTTAAAATCATTTTAAATGAGAATAAAGTGTTAGAAAATATTTTGAATTATAAAATATAATTTTCAATATTTTTGGAGAATTCTCATTAATAAATTAATATTAATGATATTAGATTATTTAATTATTATATTAAATAAATGATAGAAAAATGATTTTATTGATTTAGAAATCAATTAAAATGAGAAAATGATTTGAAAATATTTTAAGTTATAATTAATGACTTTTAATATTTTGATAATAAATTCATTAATATTTAAATATTGATGGTGATGGTTTAAAAATAATTTTAATTAATTTAAAAATCATTTAAGTAGAATATTGATGATTTAAAATATTTTAAGTTATTAATAATAACTTTAATATTTTGACAAGTATAACATTAATATTTTTATATTATTAAATTTTAATGATGACAAGATTATTTGATAATTAAATTATTTAAAAATGATTATGGTTTTTGAAAAATTATTATAAATTATAATAATTGTTTATAAATTATTAAAAGCTTCAAAAAATATTATAAATGATATATAATTTATCAAAAATAATATTGATGCTTTGAGGCCGAGTTTAAGTGACAATAAAGATGTAAATTGTCGGATAGGGTGACCAGTACACCGAGAATATATAAACCGAAGTCCAACCAGACCGAATTAGTTAGACTTGATAAGTGTTTACATATGTTATAAATACTAATGTGGCTATGTGGTAATGTGCCTAGGAGACAGATTGACTGTAAATTACAGTATTGTGTGTTGTGAATTATTGTGCTAATTGTGAGACCGATATTGTTGATTATAGGTCTTACAAACGCAGATAAGTATATTGTATAACAATAATCAACGCAGAAGGTAAGTTTTCTAACTCAACCTTGAGTAATATTTGTTCAATTATTATGGTGGTTAATTATTGTTGATTATACCACGCCCGAGAATTTATTGTTAATTATTCGCAGTTAGTGCATGTTTATTAATTCAAATTGAATTAGTGAATTCTGAGAATATAATTAGAGAATAACTATTGTTGGATACTTACATCCGTAGAAGCTAGTATTGACAGTATAGATAATTCATGTTTATTGTCGAATTGTGTTGAGATATGTCTGAGCTAATTATTCTAGCTAGACGAACAATTGTTAGACCTTGATAGATTCGAGAAGATAATTCAATTATTATTGACAGATCGATGCCAATTATTTCGACTAGATCGAGAAGTGACTAAATATTAAAATCATAATATTTCGTTGTTAAATCAAATTCTGATTCAAAGACTGAGAAGAACAACCTTTTATATAAAGGGAACATATTTGGTCGTATATCGGCTTTTGCGCGCGTTTTGAGTATTATGCTTAATACAGGGTACAAGGAGTTGGTCGCTCTAAGTACTTGCAAAGGGGTATAATTTAATCTGTATGGTTATCTGATACACCTGGGTATATTAAAGTCTAATCTTTGATAGTTACTCGAGAAGAGAAGTTCAAGATCCAGTGGATCACTCAACATAAATCTGGAAAACATTCCACTTTGTTATTGCGTAGAATTGATTCTTGATTATTCCATAGAATATCGTAGAAACTTTGAAAAAGTTGTACTCTTTCATTTATCAGATTATTGTGTTTCATAGATTGCGAGAAGACTGGTTAGTTATTAGAGATTTGTTCAGCTATTTCAAAGTTCCCCGAATTTTGGTGTCATTCTATCAAAATAGATAGTCTATTATTCTGAATTCTTATACATCTATTGTATGTCTTAACTTGCGGGGCAAATATGTTGATCACCCTTGCTAAATAAAATATTTCAGCTAGGAACGAAGAGGCCAGCGGATCAAAGAAGAGCAAAGGAAAAGGCATTGTGATAGCATAGTTTTATGAACATCATTATTATGTTGTATTAGTGAACCCTTTTTGTATAACTAAAGGGTATATTTGTAATGTTAAGGTTAGATGACCTGGGACTAATGTATTAACAATCTCTGTTAATGACTTATGTATTAATATTTTTATATGAATGAGTAGTTAGATGTTATTATATTATGAATCGCGAGCACCAAACTCGGGGGTCAGGTAACCCGGATTTGGGGGTGTCATAGGTTGGTATCAAAGCTGTAGGTTATAAACCTTAAGTGGGGTGGGGGAAAACCCTAGGATTATAACCATACGCGAGATAGAGAAAACTCATTTAGAGTTCTAAGTGAGGGATTGCCGAAGCGCATCAATAGTGAGATATGTGGACACATAGTGTGAGAAGTTTGTACTAATGATGTACTAATCAAGTTATTTAAACTGATTGTAGGATGTTTGGAGAAGATAAAATGAGTACGTTGATGCTAGCGGCTGTTGTACCAATGCCAGTAGTCGAGGTGCCAGCGCAAAGCGAATCAGTTGAGAAGGTGTGAGAAGATGAACCTATGATTAATCTGGGGAGCAATGATGACGATTATCCCGAGATGTATCTGAGTGGTGATGAAGAGGCACAGTCTGAGCAAGCTAGGGTGGAGAAAAAGAATAAGACCAAAGTTGGAGAACAAGATCAACTATCGACAGAAGTTTAAGAACTCCGGAGTAAAGTGTTTCTCTTGGAGGAGTTATGGAAGACGGAGCGAGTGTTACGCGAAATGACTGAAGAACGGAATGAGCTGAAGGCGTAGGTGGAAAGGATGAAGACTGAAGGTGGTGGATTGTCTGAAGGAACAATCAAGCAGCAGAAAGACAAGAATAAGCGAAAAAGGGACAACGACAACCCTAATTCTGAAAAGTCAAACTCAAAAAAGAAGCAAGCCTGTAGCAAGTATGGAAAGACTCACGCGGGAGAATGCATGATGTGGAAGAACGTGTGCTTCAATTGTAAGCAGGAAGGACATATTTCTCTACATTGTCCTAAGTCGAATATGAGGAAGTGTTATTCATGTGGGAGGACGGGTCACGAATTCAACAAGTGTCCCATCAAGAAGAAGACTGGTGAAGGGAGTGGGCGATAGACAGCTTAGAGATATGCAGTAGTATCTGTTGGTAGTAGGATATGATATTAAAGATTGTAATATCGAGAATGATGTGTAAGCATATGTAAATATAAATATGTTTGTATGAATGAAATCTTTATTTTCTATATGGATATAAGATTAAGATTAATTTGTGTGTTCTTAAAACTCATACTTATGGTAAGTTAATGACTCATAATTATATGAAATGTTTTGAACCCCTCAGCGAATGGACGCCAAAGGTCTGACTAGGATAAGTTCATACATGAAACTATAAATGGATTTTCACCCGTCATGCGATAATCCGTGCAGACAAATCATTTCCATAATTTAATAAAGATTAAATATGAAGGGTTATTCACTAGACATGCAGTAATCCACGTAGATAGATCATTTGTTGTGACGCCCCCAAATTCGGACTGCCACTTGGTCACTCGAATTTGGTTCATCACGTGTTCATGGTAATACAATAATAACTAAAATCACACATTCACAGCTGAAGATATAATTTAGAATAATATACAATGTTTTACTATAATTATTCCCCCAAGTCTCGCAACCTACAGTACTTAATAGATTACATAATAATATCGAATAAAGACTTATTACATAATCTTACTTAAGCTTAAACATAGTCTGAAAACAGTTTTAATACAACATAATAATTTTAATCCATAAAGGAACAAGCTAGTCAGTAGCCTTGCCATTTCCCTTATCTTTCCCAGAGACACTTCCCTGTTCTACCTTAACTGAAAGATTTTAAATAAGTAAGAATGAGCACCAATTGCCCAACAAGTAATATACAGCAAGGGTGATGAGTATTAAATCATGAGTTAGATATATCAAGGTATAGTCTCAGAGTCTTAGAACAATATCATGAACAATGAGTATCAACAATTCTCGAATCAAATCTTTGGGATATGAAATTATAATTCGATATAGATCAACAGATATATATGAATTCAAAGGCTATCAACGTATCCAACTGGATAAAGCAATTTATACTGAGCAGTCACTAAGGACTATCGAACATCTACTAGAATTACAAATATTAAACTGATAACCCAAAAGAATCAAGTACTATAGATGATCAATCTACAATACTATATGTTATGCATAACTCCACAGTAATATCTACTCATGTGTTGGGGTTTCCAACAACATACACTCCCCTTACCATAAGAGTTGTTCAACTCAGTTTTCAAGATTCCCGCACCAGTCAATTGGTTTGGACAATTTTATAAACATGTATATAGTCTAGCCGAATCAATGGCATAGACCCTTTCACAATATTTAAGAACAATACCAAGTTCAACATGAATAATAATTTTCACAAGAGTTTAAATATACTAGCTCAACTGAAACGAGTAAGTAAGATAACTTGCATTCAAAGAGATAAGGTTTAGATACTTGATTACGGTATTCGTTAAATAAAGTAATGCAAGGGTTTAGGATACTTGCCTAAAGCGTAGTTTATCCACGTTAATAAAACAACACTTTCGAATCCTATTTATAGTGTATTAGAAGTACAAGACGTCCATTAGCTAACACATTCGTTATTTAAGCTTGTTATGATTCAAGTATACACATACAGTACAAAATCAGCTTACTTGTTTATCACGAAATCAAGTACCTAGTTACTTCATAAGTAAATTTACAATACTCCAGATTAAGACCTTTTTTACTCATGGACTTTCATTATATAGGGCAAACACTATCTTATTCCTTAATCATCACATATACACATGTATCAGTAGGGTTTGAACCATTTCTAGCAATGTAGGCATCATACAAGTTAACTCTCCAAAAATCAGATTGTCAAATTATCTAACTTCTGATTCCAGTCATGCAAGCAGACTAAGCCTAGGGTCGACGCAATGACGCAAACGACCCTCTCACTAAGCCAAGACTCAAATTTGTTGCCTTGAGGTTTCTGTCCGTTATGGGCATAACATTCACACATAAAATATTTTGGTCATGTTAAAGGTCTTTTCATGCTTCTCAAGTCAAACTAGGTTTCCCCTTTTCATAATATAATTCTAAGTTAAACATTTCAACAAGTTAAGGCCATTCAAGGTTATAAAACCATAAAGTCTAATATGCTTGCTTTCTAAACACCTAAGGTAGTCATATAACTCATTTAGGGATGCTTATGAGTATTCATATCACATATGTGTAATTAGTATTATTTTAGTTTGAAAATATGCTTCGTGTATACTTCACTTGAATTATGATACCTAAGCATGGTACATATATATTTATGATACATGAGTGAGTCTTAAGAGCATCATCAAACATGTTCACAAATATCAGATTCTAACTCTCAAAGTAGTATGTTAACATTCTCGTTCAAAGTTCGTATTTTCATTAGTAAAGCTTACTAATACGTTCAATATGTTCATGTTCCCTTACGAATCATATAAACACAAGTTAACAGGTTATTCATGCATTTCTAAACATACAAACATTCTTGCAAAGTCAGTACATAAACATGGCATACATACACATCAAGTTCATTTCTAAAGTTCTAAATTCATTTTAAACTATACACTTTCGTTAATCATGTATGATAATCTAGTAAACATGCTCACATTCAGTCAATATACTTATATATACACATTACACATGCTCGCATGCTAGTTTAAGCCATGGTAATAGACCAAAGACTTAATGATTTTTACAATAGAAAGCAAAAAACCCGAACTTAGAGGTAAAAGTAAAGCGCCATGCCATGATCGAGTCCAAGAGCATAAATGACTGCTTTTATAGAGTAACAACCAACTTGATTCCTACCAATTTAAACTTGTTCTAAACCATCATTAAAGAGTCCATACATGTAAGTAAACTTCTTAAACACCTTATAGCATATTAATTCATCTTGATTGACATAGAAATTCAAGAAATTTTAAGAACTAAACAAGACCCATTTCAAGAATATAATTAGAAATTATACCTTCTTAAGCTTAAATTGGACTCCTCACACACTGAATATGCTTCTACAATTGCTCAGCAACTTGAAACTCTCCGCTTAGAATTATCATACAATTTCAAGCAACACAAAAACTGAAATTGTAGCTTGTATTTATGGAGGAAACTTGGACTGCACCTTTGTGTTACACTAAGGTTGAATTCATGGTGTAATGGGAAGAAACAAAGGTTACTAAAGAGTTGTTTAACAACTCCATACCAGCCACCTTGCTAGCAAATGATCACATATTCCATAGCCTTTTCTCACATCTTGTAAGTTACGTATTTAGAGTATAGACTACTGTTCATTGTACTATTGTGTCACTTAATTTGGGACAAGAGCAAAATCTCAGCATTTGGTTCAATAAGGCTTGGTTTGGTTCTTTTAATTCCCAAAATGAAATTTTAATGTACAATTGATACCATATTAGGAAATTAGGGATTAGTTTTATACTCACATCATATAATCCATGTACATTAAATACATGTAATAAAATAACACAGTTGGGTATTATTGTTCGGGTAGTTCCATAATTATTTTTTACTACTCACATAACTTTATTTAATATTAATGTTTATTTAAACATTTAATTTCCTTCCAAGTTTCTAGAATACATAGATATTTAATCATTTCTGTATTAAAATCACTTATGATTTTATTGTACTACTTGATACTTTATATCCTTAGAATATATTCTCATCCTATGATTTTATTCATGTCACACTTTACATTAATGTTCCATTACATTGCTACAGTAAAAACTAATTTTCTCCGTATTAGTCACTAAGCAATTTACACTAATTTGTATCATTCATGAGGCGCAAATTTCTTGGCTACTGCATCTTAAGCGATTACCAAACTTGTTCAACTTCAAGCCAGTTTCAACATCCACCTCCACAATATTTTTATACAACATGAATTAACTGTTATATTGGTGATATTACTAGTTTAATAGTGTATTCCTTATATGTAATCACATAATTATATGCAATTAATCAATATTCTTTAATAACTATCAATTAATGGTTTGCCTTAACAATTCTTTCGTTAATTAATATAATCACTACTATTTCTCATCACGGTGCCACACAAGGAATTTCAACGAGTTTATTACAACTCCACATTAATCAATTTAATATAATTGAGTTAACTCGTCTCCTAACACGAAATCATTTTCATTCAAATAAATATTTATTTCCATTAATAGTGAAAAACTAATGAACTTAGCTCTCTATTTATAGGAAAATATAGTTTCGAAATTTGCACGTTAGGGGCTAGGCTTATTATAGTTTGGTACCTAAGTTAATTACACTTTAGTACCACATTAACTGCACCTTAGTCCCTCAATGACATCATTATGATGACATCATCTTTGTGTTTCTTTGAGGATGATGTCATGCTTGCATCATATATTCTCTGATTGGTTGATTCAAGTTCACATGGATTGGTCGACTTATTACACTTTGGTACCCCTAAAGTTTTCCAAGTTTACATTATTCCCCCTTAACTTTTGTAATTCACTTATCTTTTATCAACAAAATCTTTAATTATTCACCATTAATATTATAGATTTCAATATTGACAACCAAATCGTTCCCAGGAAAGAAGGGGCTGACCCCTTTCCTCGACAGAACTTTTTAGACATTGTCAATAATACTTATCTAATAATATCATTTCAATAATATGAGTTACTGTTGTCGACGTCGGGAAAATTTTCCTTTTTTTGGAATTCCTCTGTTTAGTCTTTCTTACCCTTTATGTTTTTTATGAGTTGAATTTTATTTGAAAGGGCGAGTTTGAAAAGAGTCCGACACAAAATATCGACGATTTAAAAATTCAGAGTCGCCAGTTGGTAGTAGTGAAATAGTTGTCCCAACTTAACCGAATTTGAAAAGGTTTACACAAAAGCTCAATTATTGGACTATGTTTAAAAGGCCTTGGAAACTGAGATTTTTAGAGTTCAGGGGCTTGATTAAGCGGGGGGAAGGTGTTAGGCACCCCCCCCCCACCGACTTCCATGAAAACATAGTTACCGCGTCTTTTCAATTACCTAATTTATTAGAAGTGTTTGTAGTAAATTGGGCCTAAGTGCATTTTTTGGAAGTAGTGCTATGCCTCGTTTACACCTATATACAAAAGGTTTGATTTGTATAAAAGTTTAATTTTAAGCAATATATACAAAAATGATGATTTGAAAATAGGTTTTCAAACCCTTATGCTCACATAGTAATTGAGGTATTTGATACTTCAATTTTATTCCGTATTTGTCTTGTTTTGATTTTATTCTCGAGATGCGAAGCATCTTTGACAAAATAATATACATATAAGCGTCAGGCTCCTTATGGGCATGAAAGCCATAGAAGGATGTCCAAGCACCACACATATGATTTACAAGCTAGTTGTACAACTGAAAAGGGTCCATCATAAGAACCAGATCTAGATCCGTCAGCTGGATCTTAGATCCCGTAGCTCCTAGGCTCACATAATGTCATATGAATAGCCTACATAACGAGGATATTAAAATAAAATAAATATTTAATCTAAACGACGCAAAACAAAGGATTCATCTATTAAATTCCTGCCTGCGCGTAGCCAAGCTTCCCGTCCCCTCTAGATATAGATCTAGGGTCACGTGGTTGCTTAATATTTACTAAACTTGAAAGAAAACTATATTTAAATAAATCTTAGCCATTCTAACTCAACGGTTATAGTTTTATAACTTTTAAACTGGTTAAAAGTTAGATATGGCTAGATTTAGATAAATCTAGTCTCCAAACATTAATATTGCAGCTTTACATTGAATAAATAGTTAAAACAGATATTTAATCACATTAAAAAGTTAATATATATATATATATATATAATATATATATATATGATTATATATATAATAAAGTAGTAAAGGCCATAGATTAGCAATCCATGCACTATTAAATAGTATAATTCAAGTTTATATCTTTATATATAAATATATAAGAATGCAAGTAAAAGTCATGAATTATCGATCCAGACTCAACTGTTCGATTCAAGTATATATATATATATATATATATATATATAAGCAAGAGAAAGCTTTAAATTTAAAAAAATCTTACAGTGTGCTGTAAAGAAGGCTTCAGATTGCTTTTGAAGCTTGAAAACTCAGTTTCCACCAGTTAAAATTTGGTATGTCGTAGTATATATGTATACAAGTGTTTAGAAAGAAGAATATTGAAGGTTGGAATACTATAAGAGGGGTTAAGAGCTGAAATGGACAAAGTTTTCTCTCTTTTTTCTCATTTTTTCTTTCTTTTATGGTTGATGGGGGGGTCTATTTATAGACCAAATTAGCCGTGGGTCTACCTGCGGCTGCCCAGGTGGGCCCGATCCCCGTTGGTTTTGTTATATCGAAGTATGTGCACTCGAGCCAACGCACAGTCTACTCTAACCTTCATAACTTTCAATCCGGGAATCTAATTGAAGTGTGTTATACCTTTCGAAAAATTCCTTGACGAGAGCTACACAATGACATGGGATTTGACATTTTTTGAATCCAGGAAGATGGGTCCTTGACCAGATCTTCAAGTCTTCGCAGTCCATCCGTTGAGCTGTCTTGTGCTATTTTCACTCGGGATTGATATTATGGTTCTACATGACTTCTTTTGCAGTGATTTGGGCTGAATGGATGTTAAGTTGGAATAATTATTATTTTTCCCCTCCTGAGTCAGTTTTGGGCTTGATGCAGTCGTAGCTGTCTTTTCTCAGGGTTGTCACCGAGATTGGACTGCTGCTGACTTTTAATAGTCCTCAAGGTTATCTCTGAGCTTGATTTGATCTCCTGAGGTTGTCTCAAGGTCTCTATTTAAATGATGTCATGCAATGCAATATAATATGATGTTATGTATGCTGAATGTTTTTTGGTTGGAGTTATTTCTACGGCAGGATTGTGATGAGTGGGATTTATACCCGCGAATCGGATCCTTTATTGCTTAAGAATTTTCTTAATCTTCGTAGATTATATATAGCTTTTATATTATTTTGGTATTATTTTGCTTAACCTATTGTTGCAGTTCATATTAGGTATTTTCCAGCTTGCAAGGGTAATTATCAATTTTCCTACACCGGTACTGCAGTCACTATGCCAAAGCTTAAACCTAGCGCCTGCAAAGACTTTGACCGGCCAAAGAAGGTCATTTCACCTTTGTCAGCGCCATAGTTTTTCTATAAACTGGTGCTGCAGCGCCACCTCCTATCTCTTTGTGTTGACTCAGCGCTGTAGCGCCGTTCCAAGGCTTAAACTTGGCGCTGTAGCGTCAGCTTCGATGCCCAGGCAGAGAAGAGCTGGATTTGACCTAACCTTAAGGAAAAAATATGGGATATTAAAGAGGGAGTGAGCCTCCTTAATCAATATCTTATCCCCATCTAGGATTTAGCTTTCTCTCTCTTTGTTGTAGGTTTTCTCCCATTTTCTATTAGGTAATGTTTGTGAATAAGTTTACCTAGATTTGGGAGACGCTTGGGATTTCTTGGAGCTCAAGAGAAATTAGCAACATGAATTGGAAAGCTTGAATGGATTGGAATTCTTGGAGACTGAACAACTTTGACAGAGTTTATTCTTATCCATTTGTTTTCTTTAATTTCGTAATCTATAAATGTTATTTTTATTGCTACTTATATTTTGTTCAAGAACTATGAACTAATTATTGGCTCTAAGGTTATAATGGAACCCTTTATTAATTTGAATTGAATGTCTCATCCCTTTGGTTGGCACCATATGGTTTGGTTCAATATATTCATGCTTAATGATTCTTGGTAAGAAATTAGTGATGATTTTGGTAATCTATATGATGTTGAACGAGAGATTGTAGATTTACACATTATTATATTGGCATGTGATTATGAGTTGTCTACTTGATTCGACTGCATAATTTGTGTATAGAATAGACATATATATGTGCACCACGTGTGACCTAATTGAGAACTTAAGGTTTAAATCCTTGTTATAGTTAATTCATATACCCATGTGTAGGATTAACACCTAGCTTGGATGTTCTTTTTTGTTCTATTCCCTATCGGGTGGATCTAGAGAGGATATATTTGTAATACTTTGGAAGAGGTGTATAAGCATGTGTGTGTTCTCAGTTAACAAACTGTCGTGACCACGAAGACCATAGAGATGAGTGAAGTTATGACCAGTGTGGGGTGAAGTTATGACCTTAGCTTGTAGCACCTTCAATATCATTCATTATCTAGTTACTTGCTTTGATAATTAGGTACAACTAGATTAATTACATGTCTATTATTTTGTTGTTCGAATAAGACTCATGCGATACAAAATCAGTATTTGGTAAATATTAGTTATAATTCCTCGTGGGTTTGACACTCTTCTTATCACTGTATTACTTGTTAGACTGTGTATACTTACGCGCGTTTAGTGATTGTGAAAATGACCAACAAGTTTTTGGCGCCATTACCGGGGAATTATTATTCTAATATTGTCCAATATTGATTTCAATCAATATAGTCTTAATTTGAACGTATATATTTATCTTTTATTTGTTTGATCTTTCTTTTGTTTTTAAGCTTCCAGGTTATGGACGAGCATTATTATCATTGGCCTTCTGAGAGGACGACACAACCAAGATCAGAAGAAGGACTTGAGAGATTGCAAGATCAAATTTCAAATCTCTTGGGTTTTCTGATAATCTTGAGTGTCAGTCCACTCAGAATGCTTACTGTCAGGAATGAGCTGACGTTGAACCAACTTACTATCATCTAGACTGTCAGGGTTATCCACTCTTGGGACTACAGTCCAGAGCAGTATCGTGATCGAAAATTTTCCTATCCAAGCCAATTTGAATATCAATCTCCACCGCAATATAAGGCGACATCTCAAACCAATGAGAGCTTTTCTGCATACGAAGAAGAAAGAAGGCTTGAAGAACTCCTTACCAACTTTATAGAGAGAAATGAGGTTTGAATGGTGAACCAAGACTCCTCATTGCAAATCCTTGAGAGTCAACTGGGACAACTCGTCAATGCCATCAAAAATCCACCGCAAGGCAATCTACCGGTCATAACTAATCACAACGATGAAGTTGTAGAGCATTGCATGGTGGATAGGCAAGGAGAAGGCGATGAGTCTCATAAAGTGGTTGAGGGAGATGTCAAAGTGCCGATTGACCAACCTATGGAGTCTAAAGAAAGAGAAGAGAGGATCACGACTGGTTGTATTGTCAAGGCTAATGAAAAGTTCAAAACCACGCTCACGGTTGTGGAAACCCTAGAGGGCCCACTAGCGCACAAAGAACGATTTTAGATTGGCGAGAAAGGAAAATTAGTGGATAATTCTAGTGGTGAACGATTCTTCGTGCCGATGTGTGAAGTAAAGGGGGATGGCCAATCATCCATTTCTGCCATAAACGTACAGGAGTTGACAAATAGGCGGCATGAAATGGTCGTCTTCGCTTATGAGCTGGATTGAACGACAATGGAATAGTCAAGCCGGCGACTTTAAAACAAACGCTTGATGGGGAGGCACCCCCATCTCAGTATCATTATGTACCTTTTTAGCTTTTGATTATGATATTAATTATTATTTTTTATTATAGTAATATAGTGCATTTTTGGTAATAAATAGATTTTTGGTTATGTGTTATGTGGCTGCATGGTTCCATAAAGGTCTTTTTTTAGGTTTTAACCATTAGTTCATTCTTATTAAGTGATGGTTTGTTCATACATGGCTTTTGAAGACAATTTTTTTACTGATGCAGGACTAGCGCCGCGGCACCGTTTTATGAACTATAATCCGCGGCGCCTTCATCATAGTGCAAAATTTTAAAACAGCACTACAGCACCAGTTTTAGCTTAATAGGTCGCGTTGCAGCGCTGTAATCATGCCTTACCTACTGTAAAAATGCGCTGCAACACCATATATTTTCCTGTAACTAACGCTGTAGCGCCACTTAAAAATCCAATATTAAAGCCCGGTGCTGCAGCGCCTCTCAACGAAGGAAACTTGCGTCGCAGCGCCTGTAGTGAATTTTTCTTTTTTAAAATAGACTGAATTCAGCAAATCAGACCATTCCCCCCTTCTCTCTCGATAGATCTCGAAAGCCAAAGCAACCCAAACACGTCGCCTCACTTCCTCAAACCCTAGCCTTCTATCAAATCATACACCCTAACCATAAGACCCCAATTTAGGTGAGCGAAACAAGAGTCAAGGTCAAAAATCAAGCTAGGATTCTCCACTCAAGGTATTTGTGGATTTCATTCAATTAGAAACAGGTTTTGATTTAATTATTTGGGTTTACATATTTCTTGTTGTCTGTGTGTGTGATTTCCACTAACAGAAATCTGGATAGAGAATTTTCAAGCAAGGGCTGTCAAAGTGGGTTTCCAGAATTTGCACACTAGGTGTTTGACAAATTGCTTGAACCAGAATTTTAATTGTTTGGGCTGCTTGTATATTGGAATTCTTTGGGGGTTATTTGGCCTGAGTTTGGGGGTTGTTGGATTGAGTCTTCTTTCTTCTATTCAAACCAATTGCTGAATTCTAAAATGGCTACAAAGAGGTAACGACTAAGCATCGGCGGCTCCTCGACAGCAGCACCATAAAGATGGGACAGTGCCAAATTCATTAACAAAAAAGCATGGAAACGGTACAAGCAATCATTTGCCAAACAAAACTTGGTACCTGAATGAGGTTTTTGGCCTGATCAAATGAAATATGGTGAGCTGATGGCCATGATCATTGGACGCAAGTGGGTGAACTTCACAAAACCACCTGAATCTGCTATCGTTTTTGTGGTCCATGAGTTTTATGCAAATGTCATTGTCGATGGTCCTGCTATTATTCAAGTCAGGGGGTGATCAGTGGTGTACGATAGTCAATCCATCAATGCACTTTTTACGATGCCTAGCTATGATGGCAAGGACTATTTAGAACAAGGGCTTTGCAGTTATGACTTGGACGATATTGTTAGGAGTCTCTGCAAGCCCGGGATAACATGGAAAATCAATGACACAACGGGTGAGAAGAACAATTTCCCACATCATGCACTCAGTCGCTATGGGAAGGCATGGTACAGTTTTGTATATGGCAACATGATCCCTACTCGTCACCTTAGCGACTTGACTAAGGATCGAGTGATCCTATTATTCTCCATTGTCATGGGTTTGGACGTGGATATCGAAGTTCTCATTCAGGAGTCCATCCTAAAGGAGATCAAGAGTACCACTTCTGGGGACTTCCATATCCATCCTTGATCACCCGATTGTGCAAGCGGGTACGTATTCATTGGGGACCAGAAGAAATAGCTTTGTTGCCCATGTCAGTCATCTCACGCTTCAGTGTATGGGATGGGGCAGCCTCATATATCAGAGGTGAGGGGTACGAGCCACCTACTGAGCCGTCTCCTACATCAGAGGCCGGATAATCTCAGCCACTAGAGTCAGGTTCATTTTCACAAGGACTATTGGCAGAGATTCTGGCATCCCTGAGCCTACTACATCATAACCAAAACATTGTTACTCAGAGGCAGCAGAGGCACATAGAAGCGGTTGCCCAGATGCAGGACATCACGATGCAGTATCAAGATGAACTAGTAAACACTATGCAGAGCATCTACACAGCCTATAGTGGCGAGGATGCTGATTTCATGCCATTCTAGTTCCCGAAGCCTCATGTTTTCCCACCATACCCTCCACCATTGCTGACCACGGTAGCTGACGAGGATGATGATGATGTCGAGTGACTAGACTTCAGGGAAGCCCTCTTGTATTGATTATTATATGCTTAGCAATGAGGGCATTGCTCATCTTAAGTTTGGGGGTATTATGTGTTATCGATTTTATTCTGTCTACTGCCATGATAAGTTGCCATCTTAGTATTTTGTTTATGTGCTAGCAGTATTATAGTGCAGTCATGTATGAACTGTGATTTTGACATCATTTTGGGCTTGGTTAGCCTAATATTTATTATTTTTTGGTATTATTATGGATGGATGCCATGTACAGTTTTTGTTATTATTTATGGAGGCTTTTGTTATTCTCAGCATGGATCTTTGGTTTATAGCTATCTTTTGGGACGTATACATATTAGTATGCTTGTGCCATGTTAATGGCTTTATTACCCTATTTTGAGCAGGTTTTATTGCAAAGGTTTACTCAATCTTTGATATTATCATGCTAAAGTTTTTTTAACCTTACTCCCGATCTTTAACTGTTCCTATGTTGGGTATGGGTTTTATAGAATATATTTTTTAATTGTGGCTAATGGCAAGCGCCAAGTGATTATGTCTATCTCTTAGAGTTGTGCCAAGCATATGTGGACTAGGGGTGTGTTCAATCGATAAGTCGAGAATGTTATTGATCCGTCTTTCTTAGCAAGCACTGACCAACTGTTTTAACTAGTTATATTTTGGATTTAGCTTGCTTGTTTATTGTTTTGAGAATATGTTCACTATGTTAAAACTTTCTTGATTACAAGGTAATAAAAGACGTATACGCTTATATAGTTTCGGATCTTGGATTCTGGCATTAAAAAAAAACTTGCGGTGGGTTGAGATGGAGCATAAAACGCACTCGCCCATAAATGCAGACTTAGGGTGAAATGGAGCATAAAATGCAGTCACCTAAGAATCTTCGGATTTCGTAAAGTTTAATTTGGCTTAAGTTAGTTATGTGGCCTTTGTTGCTCGAGTTATTAGATTCATTAGGGTGTTCTACACCTAGCACCCTAAAGTCATCTGGCTTGGGAGTCATTGATCCAAAGCTCATTAATGGGTACCTCTGAATAGCCTAAGGTAATTAAGCACTATCTGAGTCAAATTTTATTGTCTTCATGCTAGAGCCTTTTGATCCTTTCTTGTATATGTGTCTTGTTCTCAGTGCTTGTTGAATGCTTAAGTTACTAAGTTTTTATATTGGTTTCTGCAATTGATTATGTGAGCTTATTTTGAGCTATGATTAGACATGATGGTTGGTATTCACACACACACATAGAATGGATCGAGTACAGTCTTATGCTTAAAAATTGATATTAAACCCTTATTCATATCTGTGTTTGTCCTATTCTCTAGGAGTAGCTATGATTGAGCTTAGAAGCCATGATGCTAGTATATATTTTTATACTTCATTCGCGTTGTTGTTTTACTATTATTATTTGTGTGTTAGATAGTTTGCTTGAGGACAAACAAAGACTTAAGTTTGGGGGTATTTGATGAGTGGGATTTATACCCGGGAATTTGATCCTTTATTACTTAAGAAGTTGCTTAATCTTCGTATATTATATATAACTTTTATATTATTTTGGTATTATTTTGCTTAACCTATGTGTTGCAGGGCTTATTAGGTCTTTTCCAGCTTGCAGGGGTAAAACTGTCAATTTTCCTACACCCTTGACCGCAGTCATTTATGCTGTGTTTAAACTTATGCGACAGCGTTCCCACCGCCAAGATGACATCATTTCACCAACTATGGCTACATTGTTCTTCTATAAATCGGTGCTGACACCACCTCTGGTCTCTTTGTGCTCAGTACTGCAAAGACTGCTCCAAGGCTTAAACTTGCCATGCAAAGACCTGGATCCGGTGCCCAATCGGAAGAGATGGATTTGACCTAGCCTTAAATAAAAAAATTGGGATATAAAAGAGGGAGTGAGCCTCCTTAATTAATATCTTATCCCCCTCTGGGATTTAGCTTTCTCTCTTTGTTGTAGTTTTTCTCCCATTTTCTATTAGGTAATGTTTGTAAATATAGTTTAGTAGATTTGGAAGATGCTTGGGATTTCTTGGAGCTCAAGAGCAATTAGTAACATGGATTGGAAAGCTTGAATGGATTGAAATTCTTGGAGACTGAAGAGCTTTGACAGAGTTTATTCTTATCCATTTGTTTCCTTTGATTTCGTAATCCATAAATGTTATTTTATTGCTACTTATATTTTGTTCAAGAACTATGAACTAATTATTGGCTCTAAGGTTATAATGGAACCCTTTGTTAATTTGAATTGAATGTCTCATCTTTTTGGTTGGCACCATATGGTTTGGTTCAATATATTCATGGTAAATGATTCTTGGTAAGAAATTAGTGATGATTTTGGAAATCTATATGATGTTGAAAAAGGGATTGTAGATTTACACCTTAATATATTGGCATGTGATTATGATTTGTCTACTTGATTCGACTACATAATTTGTGTATAGAATAGACATATATCTATGCACCACGTGTAACCTAATTGAGAACTTAAGCTTTAAATCCTTTTTATGGTTAATTCACATAGACATGTGTAGGATTATCACCTAGCTTGGATGTTCTTTTCTGTTCTATTCCCTATCGGGTGGATCTAGGGAGGATATATTTGTACATACTTCGGAAGAGGTGTATAAGCACTTGTGTGTTCTCGGTTAACAAACTATCGTGACCACTAAGACCATAGAGAGGAGGTTAAGAAGTTTTATGAAACATAAAACACCAGGTGTTTGACAAAATACCAATGTGGGGTGAAGTTATGACCTTATCTTGTAGCACCTTCGATACCATTCATTATCCAGTTACTTGCTATAATAATTAGATACAACTAGATTAATTACACGTCTGTTATTCTGCTATTCGAATAAGACTTAAGCGATACAAAGTCGGTATTTAGTAAATATTAGTGATAATTCATTGTGGGTTCGACACTCTTTCTATCACTATATTACTTGTTAGACTGTGTATACTTGTGCGCCATTTCTGTTGGGGATGGAGCTGTCAATGATGGTCTCCACTAAATACCTTGATGTCTACTTGAACCGTAGTTTAGAAAGCTTTCATCATCGGATCTTTCCCGATGCTACAATGGATTGAAGCCAATGGTTGAAATGTCCATCTATGCTTTTGAAACTGATTCGACGTCAAGTTTGCAGATATGTTTTCAAGATTCCTATTGTGGAGGTTTTCATATGGCTGAGACCATTGGATTTTAACGTTGAGGTCGTCACCAATGTTCTCTATCTTTAGATGTGCTTTCTGACTTTAATTTTGCCGAAGATGTTCCTCTCTTTTATGAGTGACTTACTGGGGATTATTGATGTTTATCGTGATGATAGTTTGCCTTGGTTGCCATCATTGGATTCTTCTTGTTGTTACACTGGGATTGTCACCACCGCCCAGGCTTTCTCTCAGGTTGATGCCAATAGCTCCACTCAATATAGAATTTTTACTGCTTGTTTTCATAACATCCTCAAAATACTTACTTGAACGGTAGTTTTGTGAAGGTTGACCACCACCAAATTTCCTCAATGCCTACTTGAACAATAGTTTACAATGGTCTGAAACATCACTGAACCTTCGCGATGCCTCGACTGGGGATTTATATAACAGATTCCATCATCGATCCTTCCCAAGCAAAATAGTTTTCCACGGTTTTCATCATCAGATCTTTCCATGATGTTACGCTATAGTTGTCGCCAACGGTTTGTAATATCAGATACTTTGACCTTCGTTGAAGTAGTTCTCAATGGCTTACATCACCGGACCATTCCCGATACTACGTTGGAGTTATCGCCAGTGGTTTACACTGTCGATCATTCTGACCTTCGTTGAAGTAGTTTTCAACGGCTTACATCATTGGACCATTCTCGATGATACGCTGGAGTTGTCGCCAACGGTTTACACTGTCAATTATTCTGACCTTCGTTGAAGTAGTTTTCAACGGCTTATATCACCGGACCATTCCCGATGCTACGCTGGAGTTGTCGCCAATGGTTTACACTGTCAATCATTCTGACCTTCGTTGAAGTAGTTTCTAACGGCTTACATTACCAGATCATTCCCGATGCTACACTGGATGTAATATCTTGAGTGTTTATAAGTTGAGTATATGATAATTATCCTTAGAAAAAGGTAATGAATGTGTTAAAGAACATGTAATTCTAAAATATAATTGAGTTCAAGTGAAAGTTATGAAATAAAACCTAGAAATTGTTGAAGAAATGAATGTAGTAGGAAATATAAAACCTATATTATGGTATTGTGTTGAAGATATGCAACGATAAATTTTGAAAAGAGATTTGGTGGTAACCGAGTAAGGGAGGTTTTGTTGATTCCGAGGACGGAATCCTTATAAGGGGGGAAGGATGTGATAACTCAAATTTTTATAAGTTATTAAAATAATAATTTAATAATTAAAATTCTTATTATGAGATATATATATATATATATTGAATTATGTGTTTTGAGTGTGGCTAAGTATATATATTTGTAATTTATCTTGAAATATGTGATTTGGTGTAAAAAGATTAAGTTTGAATATAAAAGAGATGTATATGTTGGGAAAATGAGGTTTAATAGTTAATTTAACTATTGAAGAAATTAAATGAGATTGTTACGGAAAGGAAATTAACTAAATAATATTAGTTAATTTAATTAAGTTGAAAATTATATTATGAAATAACATAATTCGATTATTATGCTTTATAGTGAAATTGTTTATGAATTAAATTTCATAAATAATGTGAGTAATTCACTTAATTAAAATAGTGAATTAGTGTAAGCATATTTGTTTTAATAAATGATGAAGCGATATATTACATATGAGTGTAATATATTAATGTAATATGATTGTGGATCTCGTAAATAGTTAAAATATTTATCGAATAAAATAAATATTTTAGTTGGAATTTTTATGGAATTTAAAATGAATATTTGATGAAAATTGTGAAACCCCCAAATCCCGGTACTTCATTACCTCAAGATTTGGTGTTCACGTAATCAAAACATTCATTTAAAACTACCCAATTATAAATAAAATTGAATAATAAACACCATTTACATACAGAATTACATAAAATAATATCTCCCAAAGTTATCTAACCTTTACAAACAATCATTCATGCGGAAAATTTAAATAAACTTCATTACAATCTTTAAACCAAAGTCTGATAATAAAACTATTACAAGTCTTCAAGATTTGTTCATCTTTCCTTTCCTTTCTTTGGTGCTAGAGTACGTCACCCTTTCCATCTTTAGTCATAAGGATTTTATAGGGCAAGAGTGAGCAAACAAGGCTCACTTAAAATAACAATAAATAACTTTTACATTCTCTTGCCCATTCGAGGCTCAATAGAAGCCCAAACAATAGGTTCTATTAACATCTTAAACATTCCTTGCCCATTCAGGCTCAATAGAACTAAATAATATGTCCTATTAACATTTTAACATTCCCGCCCATTCAGGGCTCAATAGAAGCCCAACAATGAGTTCTATTAACATTTTAAACATTCAATGAGGGTCTAATGACCACGAACCTTGTCCACAGCTTATAAATAATCTTTCAACTTAAACTTTTACTTACGGTACGACCATAATGACTTTAAGGTACTTAGGGGGATCAACCCTTCGTACATGTATTGTATACAAACATTTCAGCGCAAAGTACAAAACTAAGCGTAACCCCTATAAATAGGGTTGTTCATCTCAATATTTTGAGTACAAGTCCGCCCCAAAGATAGTTTGGTTTGGATACACTTCAAGGTAATTTGGAGTTCAACGGACATCAACTAAGGATTAGTTGAATAAAAGATAATAACACTATGTTATTGAATAATCATAACTGAATAAACATTTCGTTCTAAGTTCATGCTTTAGGGATAATCTAATAGCATAACTATTGAATAACACATCATACCTTGCTTTGAACAACGTTAAGCTAAGGTTACATCTTAGAATTTAATATCAAGCTTGCACAACAAATAATAACTTGAACAATAAACTGATTCAACGGAATAACGATACTTGCATGCTAATATAACAAGTTTAGAGTTAGAAAAAACTTGCATAATCATAATAACTATCTCAACGAAAGTGTGGAGATGGGAAACTTGTATCATCCTGAATAACTGGATACAATGAAGTTGCTTAATGGAAATACTTTATAGCATATGAAATTTGCATAACGAAGCTTTAGGATTAGAAAACTTGTATAAACATAACTAACTCAATGAGAGTATGGAGTTAGAGAACTTGCTTAATGTAAAAAGATAGGTTTAGAAACTTGCCTTGCGCGTAGATTAAACCGTTATAATCCAAAACACAATTATCCTATATACATATGTTAACATGACATAATCAGTCAGTAACAACATACTATATCTCTACATCACGTATGCTTTGATTATAAATTGTATAATCTAATTCTATCCACTAAAACTAATAACAATATTTGTTAATTAGTAATTCCATGTTCACTCATAGTATTAATATATTATAATACCAAAATACATACTCAACATTTATCATATATCATTCCTTTAAAAATCGGACTTTTGTGCAAGACAAAAGTCGTTTCTGAACTTTCATTAAGTAGTAGCACCGCCATACAATTTGTTTATCTTGTGGGTCGCGTTACATGGCCGAGGTGGCGCCCGGCCACATGAGAATTATATGAGGACTCAACAGTATTGGCTGAATTCCTAAGCTTCAAGGCCGACTTGACGTTATGGCCTGTATGCTGAAGTCCGGTTAAGGCCGATTTTGGCGCTAAGGCGCGAAATTGATGTTGGGCGTGAATTTTGACGTCACCAAACTCACAGAACTAAAAATGTAAGGAAGAACAGAGCCAAAGCTACTGTCTTAAATTTATAACAACAATTCACCCTAACTCACATGTATAACTTATATAAATTACACATACACGTTAATAATCATATCTATACCAATTACCAATAATTGAACAACAAATTTAAAAGACTTAAATCACTAAAATAATATTTGGTTAAAACTCAAAACTCCATTGTTGACAAATAAAATACAGTGAACTGAAATTCCACTGTTATCAACCAAATTTGATTCTTTTGAAATACAATCATACCAACATATACATCAATTAACATGTATAGTTCAATTTCACAATTTTCACAATTAATATATATACTATTTTTGATATCTCTACAAATTATATACGTACATCTATATACCCACTATAAAACCAATTTCTTCCTTTAGCCTGTAATTAGCATACAGTCATATATATATAGACATGCTAGTGATAACAATTACAACTATACGTACACATGTTTCTCTAACCAATTTATACCAACATAGTTTTACAGAGAGTTTTGTAAAAAAAATTTACACAGTAAAGTTGAAGAACAGAGACAAAAGGCATCATAAAACCATATATATATATATATATATATATATATATATATATATATATATATACACACATATTAAGGTTAGAGAAACCCACCTTTTTGTTTGCTTACGAATCTTTGTTAACAAACTTGCTTTGAAAATTAGGTTTTTCTCTCAAACTCTCTGAACTTTTCCTTTCTCTTTTCTTACTTCTCTCAGTAATAGACTAGGTACTAACAATGAGCGTAAACCAAAACTGATATACATAGAATAAAACTGATATGGCAATAATAAGCCTACTTATTATGTCAGTTATCAAACATATAACGTATAACTTATAAATATAAATATATTTTATTTATATATTTGTTTTATTTTATTAATAATTTAAAATCCAAAAGAAATCCAAAAGCCATAGACTTTGTTTGGCAAATCATTTAAAATAAAGG
The DNA here is from genome assembly GCA_020205605.1 of Panax ginseng. Taxonomy (NCBI): domain Eukaryota; kingdom Viridiplantae; phylum Streptophyta; class Magnoliopsida; order Apiales; family Araliaceae; genus Panax; species Panax ginseng. The sequence goes on along the minus strand of CM035142.1, from coordinate 16,889,929 downwards.
ATTAATATACTTAAACCTTGTTTGGCAAAACTAAATTAAAATTTACTTTAATTTATTTTAATAACTCTTTATCACTTAGTTATTTGTCACACTTTATTTAATAACAATTTATTAAATAAATCACTTAATAACATAACTCAATCCACATAACACATTAATTATTTAACAAATAGATAATTAACTAAAACATCTCAATCAAATTTAACAATTACTTATTCAATAATAAACACATCCAATAAATATTTATATAAATCAATAAATATTTATAACTTACATTTTAAAAATCGAATGTTACAAAAATTATCATGGGATAATTTATGTAATTGTGATACTATTGATTAAATTAAATAATTTAAGAATTGGTGCGTATTTTATAACGTGAGGATAATGATAATATTCTAATTTAATTAAATAATTAAATTAGAAGATTAATAATTTATTAAATAAAATTATAATTGTCTAATTAGATATTATAATTTTGTTAGTAAGATTTAATTAGATTTATTAATAAAATAAGTTTAATTAAATTTAAATGTGACAAATATACCATATGATAAAAGATTATTAAAATATTTGAAAGGGGTGCCTAAGGAAGCTTTCCAAACAAGGTCTTGTGACCTTTGGGGTTTAGTAACCGATGAAGGAATTTTGTTTTTACGTTAAAAACAAAACTCATCAGTTAGCTTGTTCTTTAGTAAAAAGAAATTTAGGAATGAGAGTGAGTGAGAGAATTCTCTGAGAATTGGAGAAGAGCTTTGGAAAAACAAGAAGAAAAGAACCTTGTTCATCATCTAATTGGGTTAAGAAGGAATCAAAAGGTATTAATCCAACCTTAAAACTCTCTACTCTTGTTTGCCTCAAATATTAGGTTTCTATAAAATTAGTTTGGGTTGATGAAGGATAAGGATATATTTGTTTATAGGTGTGTATAATCTGTGATATGTCATCTATAAACGATTTTAGAGTTATCAAATTCATGTAAATATGTTTTTAGAATAAGGAATTTTGTTTATGGCTTAGTATATGTATTTTGGTCTATTTTAAGGCTTAAATTGATGGTTAGATCATGTATATAATCTGAAATTGATTATAGATGGTGTTAGTATGATGAAAAATGAAAACAACCCAAGTTGAACGAGTCAAAACGGATGTAAAACGAATTTGTAGTGAATGAATTCGCTAAATATGTGTAAAACATGAAAAATTAGCATGAACACTGAATTGGAACCCTTAAAATAAATTGTTAATATTTTGAAGTGTTATAATTATTATGTAGATGAGTAGTTTAGTGTTTCACGAGTTCATAGAGTCGAAAACCAACTAATTTTGACTTTAAAATGAAGAAGTTATGAAGATTTGAAGTATGTACAATGGAAAATCTGTAATCTGGACGAAGCCAATCATGGGCGCGATGCCCAAGAGCGTGGTTGCACAGCTGGTCACTGCTAGATGGCGCGGGCGAGCTGGAATGGTGAAGGAAATGGGCGCGGCCGTGCCCATAGTGTGTCAAGTGTGACTATTTTGATCTATTTTGGTAAAACGGTCAAAACGTTTGCATACGGACTCCGATTGAGGCGATTCAAAATGATTCGGAACAAAGACAAATATACCTACAACTTTTTTTCTTTAAGGTTTTCAATTTGAGGTCGTTAGAAGGGGTCAAAATGGACATCTTTGGGACTTTGTGTTTTTAGAGGCAATCGGAGGGCGTCAGGCATACACGTATGCAAGTGAAGTGCTTCTGACAATAAAAGATGTTGTTATAAGTTATAAAATATGAATGTTAGTAAATATAATGATGCTTAACATTGATAAATGATGTATTAGATAAGTTTTATATGCATACAACATACACAAGAGAGACAAATCGGGCGTGTGACGAATAAACATCGAAACGCTTTGATAAGTGTTAATGAGCTTAAAAAGTGTTTCACTTCAATTGAAATGGACATTATAAGAAATAGAATGTGGTTAATATAAAACAAATTAGGAGTCTTAGCAAGACTTAAACACTTGAATGAACTTCGAGTGTGACCTAAGAAGAAATATAGTTAGATATAAGTCGAAAGTTAACACAATCAAATTGAACATTATGTATTGATAGTTGGAAGGGCTATGAGATATAGAGTAAAGTTTACATTACAATTACTATGCATTGCTATGTGACTAATAGTTGTTGTGCATGATTATATAATTGTGTAGGGTACGTGAAGTGCGGATAGCTATAAGCTGTTAAACTATTATTGGTAAACAACGATCAAGGCAAGTCTTTCAGTTCCTATTTTCTATGTGAACTTGATGATGAACTGTTTTAAATATTTATTGCAAAGAGCATGATGTGTTATATATATGTTGAAAGTATGAAACATTAAAGTCAATTTATGACTACGTTGATTGAGTAAGGAACTCAATCTTTATATTTGTTATATGAACTGTAGCATGTATGTTATGTTTGTGACACTCCTAAATCCGGGTACTTCAATTCCCATATGATTTGGTGTTCACTATACAAACATCATATGTCCATCTGCCCATAATAAATGAAAGCATTAATAGATAGAAATAAATCCTCTCCTTAAGAAGTTACATCGTAAAAATACATAAATCCCAGGTCATACTAACCTTAAATCTTAACTGCTGAAACATAAACAATTAATCATCTTACACATCGTTAACATAAGTCTAAAACAGAAATACATCATCACATAAAACAACAAGTCTTCATCACTTGTTAATCTTACCCTTGCCTTTGCTAGTAGAAGGCTCGTCAGACCTTTCGTTCTTAATTGCAATGTTATTATTACGCAAGAGTGAGCATGATTGCCCATAAGTATAAAAATGAAATAACAATATAATAACATACGAGTGAATTAAAGACTTCTAGAATAAACTCAACTTTTGAATCAAGAATGAATAACAAGAATTCAAAAGATTTCTGAGGGTCATAAGACCTTGAACTATGTCCTAGCAAGGGTTATACTTAAAACCTTTAACAGTCATAAGACTATGGACTTTTCTACTCGTATTTAGGGGGATTAGCCCTTGGTACCATACTGTGCACAATATCTTAACGCTAACGCATAAGTAATCCCTATACAGGGTTGTTCATCTCAGTTTGACATTAGAGTCCGCACCAAAGGAAGTTTGGTTTGGATAAATCAATAAGGGTTCTGAAATTTAGAACGTCATCAACTATGGACTAGTCGAATCAATAAGGGTTCACTAGTCTAACAAGGTTCAACAATAAATGATATTTAAATCGAATAACATTCTCAAGAGGTATACAATAGAACAAGTATTATATAACGGAATTATACTTTGAAAAGATAAATAATCTTAAATATAAAAAATTGAACTTGATTAATAATAACAAGAATTTACTCGACGTAATTTATAAATTTGAATAATGATAACAAGTAGGGTTAGGAAACTTGCCTCGTGCGTAGATTACACGCTAATTATACACATTCTTTGATTTAATCCTACATATCATTTCCATTCACAATTTTAGTTAATTATAATGTAACTAGTCATCACAAGTTCATTCTTTTGTCTAAACTATGGTTATGACAATACTTAGTCAAATTATCACACTTATTGTCACATAATATTACCCTACACGAACAATAAGTTGACTATGCGTTCAATAATTCAATTCACACGTAAATGCATTATTGACATGCTAAGAATCTATTTTAACGTCTCATTATACTTCTAACACATTTTTATGTTCATTAGATTAGGTTACTATCACATTCATGGACTTAAACACTTTAAAATTTTCATTTCTGGACAATCTAGAGAGTGGCGTTGCGGCGCCACTGATAGACTTTATTCACTACAATAAGACGCGATGGCTACCGCAACTTAAGCTTTAGCGATGCGGTCTTGTTGGTAGCAGCTCATAAAGCATGGAGTTGGCGCCGCGACGCGAAACTCCAGACTTCAATTTTCCAGTTCGCGAAGAACACAGAGTCAGGCCAATTATTCTTACATAATCATTAAATACATTAAATTAAACCTACGCACATACTAGAATTCGTACATAATCATTATCCAACCTTTATAGAGTGATTTTAACAAGTGTAAATACATAATTACATGAATCAAATTATATAATTTCACTGTTCTTGATGTTCTTGAAAGTTTAGAAAATAAAACATGAAGATTGGCACTACGGGTTCGTTAGAACACCAAATCTATCCATTCAAAGTTTGATCTCTTCATTTTAATATTTATAATCCTGTACAAGTATAAATTTATGATATAACATATGATTGACGTATCAAATTTGGTACGTAGGGCCATATGGCCATATTTTTATACTCTGTATTTTGAAGAAGCAATGTACGACATAATTTTTATGAAACTGATGATATAGAAATATACAATATACAGTAAAACATGTTATAATAACATATTACCACATATATAGCACATAATCACTACCCTTTTCCAATTACAGAGATTTTAACAAAACTTAAAGCCATTTTCATGAAAACTTTAACAATCGTAAAATAGAAATTGGGTTGAAGAGATTACCCTTAAAACAATTCTTCTGACTTTCACGTTTTTCTACAATATCACAATAACTCACACTGTTTCTCTCTAATTCTTTGAAATTCTCTCTATAAGTTGTCTTCTTTTTCCCAGACTTAGATAATAAAAGAAGAAGACATATGAAGGTTTAAGAACTGACGCATTGTGGTGGTCAGTTAACCCGTGATGGGTTAACTGCTACTAACTTATATTAGGGCCTCGTTTGGCTGGCAATAATAGGCTCCAAAACCATTTAATTTACTGATTCTCCTATACTATAGTTTAAATCATGTCACACCCAATTACACAATAAATCAAATATCTTATTTAATTTAATTTGAATAAAATATAATAATTTCTCATTAGTTCACATAATCACATAATTAATTTTCTCATTGATTAATGATGTCAAATTATTAAATCTCTAATTAATTATTAAATTAATTAAAATGACATTATGTTTATTAAGTATTTCATTTAATTTTATAAGCTCACATAAATACATACTTCGAATAATAAAAATTCTCCACATTAATTTAATAAATATAACCCATATAATTAAATTAATTTACAACAACTTCATCAATTAATTATTTAATCTAATAATTAAATCATCAAAAATATTTATTTAATTCAATAAATATTAAAATTAAATTACAAAATCTCGTTTGTCACAATGTTAGTCCAATGTTTATGAGAAGTATGATAAGCATGTTATTATATGTTACGTGATGCATGAAAACTGTTAGATTTTCTGGGATGTCGAGCTCAACCTTGCAAATAACCATTTTTGCAGGTTAAGGATTGAAGGTAACACTATATGCTACTTGAATGACGTGGATCTGAAATAATACACGAAGTTTAATATTTTAGCTAAAGATTGTTATTTCTTTAAACCATGATTAAAGTTCACGAGATGTACTCAATGTTTTATGATGTATATTTTATGTTGAGTTGTAAAATTAAAGTTTGAGTTGTCCGATGTATAAAGGATGTCGATTTGATATGTAAGTAATATATATTAACTCTGATAAAGTGAATCATGGATTATATATGATTCAAAGACATGTAGATGATAAAAGTTTTGATTCAGGGAATTAAAGTCATAAGATATAAAAGTTTAAACTATTCCATATTTTATTAAGTTTAACATCGAATAATGATGTAAAATCAGAAGTTAGACGTGTTATTAATGATCGAAATCGATAATGGATTGCTTGACTCTTTTAATGGATTACTTGTTTCGCTGTAGTTAAACTTGATGTTTGTTATATTTTATCAGTTTAACACTGTTGAAGGCTAACGATAAATTATTCTGCATTATCTTAGTCATAATATTTCTTACTGGGCTAGTTGAGCTCACCATTTTGCTTTCATTGTTCTCTTCAGGAAATGAGAATGTAGCCGGGACTAGTCGGGGAACGGAGTGACGATCCAGATGATAGCATTAATAGTCCTCACTATACTATGAAATAGTGTGATAATAAATGTATTGAGGACTCCATTTGAGTTGAATACTGTCTAGAAGAAAATATTCGTATTAAAACTCTCAATTTATGTTTTGTCGTATTTTACACGACAGTTATATTATTAAGTTGTATTTGAATTTTATACCATGTATTTGGTGACGCAAGATGGGTGATGTATACCTATTTTGGGGGCATCACAGTTGGTATCAAAGCTTAGGGATATACTCCCTGGCTGAGATGTGAGACAAGAACTAGGAGGGGGGAGACGGGAAATTCCTTCGCTAGTATGACCTACCTAAGTTTATTTGGTAATTAATTGGTCAGTCAAAGTATAGGGATAATATGTGACATGTCAATTAACCCTTGTTTTGTGGCAATGTTTGAAAATGACATCCGATAATGTTGAGAATAGCAATGGAGAACAGGAGACCGTTGAGTCACCACAGATCAACACCCAGGATAATGTGCATCAGGAAGGAAATAATCCTCAGGTGAACAACAACACCGACCAAATGGCGAATGACGGAATGTTTAGGAGCTTTCTGCAATTCGTACAACATCAGGCAAAAGAGACTCCTGTCCAAAATGCAGGTGGAAACACTGGCAACTCTCGGACGGTCACCGCTAAATAGTTCAAGGAGCTAGGACCACCGGAGTTTATTGGAGAGCCAAAACCACTTAAGGAGGAGACGTGGATAAAGCAGATCACCAAGATATTTGATGTCTTGGGATGCTCTAAGGAGAAAAAGGTTCCCTTTGCCACCTTTATATTGCGAGGAGAGGCAAATTACTGGTGGGAATCGGTAAAGCTTACTCAACCTGCCGTACTGAAGATGTCTTGGGAGAAGTTCCAAGAACTTTTCAACGACAAGTACTTTCCTGAAAGTATTCGTCACATGAAAGAGGTAGAGTTCATTAAACTGGAGCAAAACAATATGACTGTGTCGCGGTACGAAGCTAAGTTTGCTGAGTTGTCCCGGTTTGCGTCCCACTTGGTTGATAATGAGGAGAGAATAACGCGGATGTTTCTAAGAGGTTTGAAACCCGAGATACGTCCAATATCTAATTTCTCATAAACCGTGTTTGTATTCAAATGTTGTAAATAGGCTCGATTATTGGAGCGATAACGAGTCAACCCAACCAAGAGAAAGCGATTGGCAAAATGATAATACCAGTGGTAGCAGTTATCGAAGCGGTGACAAAAAACGTGGAGGGAATCAACATGCCAGAAATGGTAACCACTTCGGTGGTAATCATGGCCAAAACAATAAAAGTGGACATTTCAAAAAGAGGAGATTCAACAATGATGGAAAGACGTTAGCACCAGCACCCGTTATTAAGGAAGGAGAACGACCACCTATCATATGTTTCAAATGCGGAGGGGAGGGACACATCAGTCCAAATTGTGTGCAGCAGTCCAAAACGTGTTATAATTGTGGAAGAGAAGGTCATCTAGCTAGATTTTGTCGTACAGGGAAGCCAACGGTGGCACCAAATACCGTCCCAGACAAGTCAAAACCAGTAGTTCAAGGGAGAGCGTTTGTTGTGACCTCCCAGAAAGTAAGGAACCTAAACGAGGTCATTACGGGTAAGCTTATCATAAACTATAGCGAAGTATATACCTTATTTGATACCGGTTCTACCCATTCTTTTATTTCTCCTACTTGCACTCAACGTTTAAATTTGACTCCGGAAAAATTAGACTTTAATTTATCTGTTGAAACTCCGTTGAGAGAAACCTTCATTACATCCATTGTTTATAAGTCTTGTTTGGTTCAAATCGGTACCCTCACATTACCTGTCGATCTTATTTCCTTAAAAATACTTGCATTTGACGTAATTCTAGGGATTGATTGGTTAACTACTCATCATGCAAAAATTGATTGTTTTCGTAAGGTTGTTAGCTTTCATATTCCTAACCAACCTATTATGCGAATTCAAGCAACGAAACCATTAAAATCAATCACTATTATCTCAAGCCATAAAGCTATTCGTTTATTGAAAAACGAATGTCAAGCTTTCTTAGCTCATATCACGGATTTAAACAAAAATACGTCAGTTTTGAATGATATTTCTATTGTTAATAAATTCCCTGACGTATTCCCTGAAGAACTTCATGACCTATCCCCAGAGCGTGAAATTGAATTTTGTATCGACCTTGAACCCGGTACAAAACCCATTTCCAAAGACCCATATCGAATGGCTCCTATTGAACTTTAGGAGTTAAAGACCCAACTATAGGAATTGTTAGATATTGGGTTCATTCGTCCTAGTACGTCTCCTTGGGGTGCTCTTATTCTATTCGTGAAAAAGAAAGATGGGAGTATGCGACTTTGTATGGATTATCGGGAGTTGAATCATGTCACCATCAAAAATAGGTACCCATTGCCATGTATTGATGACCTATTTGACCAGTTGCAAGGCGCCAAATTCTTTTTAAAGATTGATCTTCATTCCGGATATCATCAGTTAAAGATTAAAATCGATGACATTCCAAAGACAGCTTTCAGAACTCGGTACGGGCATTAGGAATTCCTAGTCATGTCTTTTGGATTGACTAATGCTCTTGCTGCCTTCATGGACATGATGAACCGAGTATTCAAGGAATATTTGGATCACTTTGTGGTCGTCTTTATTGATGACATCCTCATATATTCCAAAAACTGTGAAGATCATGAGCAACACTTGAGGTTGATACTCTAAAAGCTTCGTGAAAACAAGCTTTATGCCAAGTTGAAGAAATGTAAGTTCTGGCTTGAAGAAGTTGCATTCCTTGGGCACGTGATATCAAGTCACGGAATATCTGACCCAGCAAAGATTAAAGCAATTCAAAGTTGGGAACAACCTAAGTCAGTGACCGAAGTACGTAGCTTTTTGGGCTTAGCTGGTTATTATCGGAGATTCGTGGAAGATTTTCTCGAATTGCTACTCCATTAACTCAGCTGACTTGAAAAGATACAAAATTCGATTGGAGCGAGGAATGTGAGAAAGTTTTCAAGAACTCAAGAGAAGACTCATTTCAGCACATGTTCTGACAATACCATCTGGCTCGGAGGGATTTGTCATATACAATAATGCTTCAGGCAAAGGGTTAGGATGTGTTCTCATGCAACATGGAAAAGTCATAGCCTATGCCTCTCGACAACTCAAAGAATATGAGAGGAATTATCCTACTCATGATCTAGAGTTGGCAGCTATTGTCTTTGCACTTAAATATTGGAGGCATTACTTGTATGGGGAGAAAGTGGAGATCTTTACGGATCATAAAAGCCTCAAATATTTCTTCACTCAAAAGGAACTCAACATACGGCAACGATGTTGGCTCAAACTATTGAAAGATTATGATCATACCATTCAATACCATCCTGGAAAAGCGAACATGGTAGCTGACGCATTGAATAGAAGATCATATGCGGGTATGAGTGCGATATTGTCAATGCAAAGGCCCATTTTATATAACTTGCAAAGGATGGAGATAGAGTTAAAGACTCCAGGGACCAACGTGATTATGGCAAATATACGAGTTGAACCGACTTTAATCGATAAAGTTAAAAGTTGCTCAAGCTACAGACCTGGAGCTTATGCGTATGAAGAAGAAAGTGCAAGAAGGTGCTATCCAGGAAGCAAGAATCGATGAAGAAGGAATACTTAGAGTCAACTCCAAACTTTGTGTTCCTAACGACCCTGATTTAAAGTGTTAGTTCCCAATAGGCACAATAGATCTAGAAGGGGGGGATTGAATAGATCCTTTTTATTTCAAATACTTTTCTAGTTTACTTTGTATTGCTCCTAATTTAATATATGACAAACACAAGAATCTTTTCAAGCACTGCGAAATAAGTAAAAGATCCCCTTCATTGATATATTTATAATCAAACATACATTGTTCGTAGAGTTAGTTTGGTTGTAAGCAGTTAAAACATATATAGCAGTTATAGCTGTTATAGTACATAATGTAAATGACATAATATAAAAGACACAAGGGGTTTTAAGTGGTTCATAGACTCAAGCTCCTAATTCACTCTTCTGCTTTCAACTAGCAGGATTTCCACTAAGGAAGGGCAACACCCCGAATCACTAAGATTCCTTCAAGGCCAGCAGCCTTGGGACTTCAGTTCACTAAGAACTCTTCAAGCCCAGCAGCCTTTGGACTCCAGTTCACTAAGAACTCTTCAAGCCCAGCATGCTTGAAACATCGTTTAGTCCCTCCGGACAAAGACCCTTCTGGGCCTGGCTTCATTTAGTCCCTTCGAACAAGGACCCCTCAGGCCCTGGCTTTAGTTCTTTGTTTATTGGTTTATTGGAGTTAGTGCTGAGCTGCTAAGATGTCTTCATGCTCAGAAAATCTTCTATACTTAGCAGCTTGGCGTGATCATCCTTGAAGTGCAGTTGAGTGTTGCATGATGCTCAGCTTCTTCAGTTACTCAACCTCTTCAGATGATCCCATGATGAACTGCCTTAAAGATCTTTCTCTTGATACATGAAGGCTGCACATGATAGGTTTCCAAGATGACTGTAAGTTCTTCTGCTTGGTACTTCGAAACTTTCTCATGCTTGCCACCATGATGATGTTTGCGATTTCCCTTTTTGATACTCGATATCTTCTCATGATGGACTTGCTAAGATGACTGTGAGCTCTTCTCTATTGGACTTAAAGTCTTCCCATGATGGACACCAAGATGACATGATGCTCTTCTTTCTCTCGGTAGTTCAGAACACTCTTCTTGTAGTAGAACTCTCACTTCTACATAGTAGAACTCTCACTTCTACTTCTTCCTTTGCATGTATCTGAGTGTTCTTGGTGGATCGTAGAGTGAGCCTTCGGACTCACTTTTTCACTTAGTTTAGAACAGTCCACATTTACTCCAAACTCGGCAACTCCAGCAACCCTCGATCTTTGAAGCTCTTCCTGATTTATACTCCTTCCCAATCCTTCCGTTGGAAAGTAGCCATTGAAGGCTATTCAAATATCTTCACAGATCTCGAGTTGACAGAGGTACATTGTTGATGTGACATGTCATACTTTATCTGACGTTGCAGTCTACTATTTCACCTACCCATCAAAGATATCACTTTAATGTCTTGGGCAGGTTGAAGACTTTATTAACACCTTCTGATTTCTCGATCAGAGGTTGTCCTTTTGCATCGATGCTCTCAATAAGCTTTTGTCCGAATACCATCCTTCAGTTTGAACCGTTGCCAATACTTCAATCTTCGGGTGTTCGAACTCTACGATTCTGATGCTTGTCTTCTTGGACCTGATCGTAGTGTCTTGTTAAGTGTTGCTCATTGACTGGTAGAGTTAACACTACGATCTTGAAGAGTGTTAATTAGATCTCCAATGTAGTACACCTCTTCCTTCCATTGTGCAGTGCTTCAACACTTCATTTTTTTTATTTGTTCTCGGTGATGGCCTGACTCCTTGCTCTGGTCCCCTCTGAATAGCAAGACACTTCAGATTTGTGGCGTATCCAGCTCGCTTTCTCCTTATGATCTCCCGTTCACTTATCATCAATGAACTGACCCTACGCTTAATCACTTTAGCCTTGTTCTTCAGTGACTAACCAGTATCTCGGTTCACTTTCCATCAGTTCTTTTTTTGTTTGGCAAACACTACGATCTCGGTTGCTTCCAAGATCGTTGTCTTCTGTTCACTTAACAGCTACTGCACTTGCTGACTTTCCTTAGTCAGTTACTGAAGTCTTCTTATGATCCTCTTGTGGAAGACTTCATCTCGAATGGCTTTACAACTCAATCTTGATCTTGATTGGGTTGGTGCTTAGATCTTCTATTAGCTTGCATGCCATTAGCTTGAGTGCTCTCTCGTTCCCTTTAGTGGATTGTATCTTTGATTGCCAACGGAGGCTTTGTTCCTTTGGATATTTTGGGAGTGCTCATTAGTTGAGAATCGTACTTGCTCTCACGATTACTTTATGCATCATTGTGAGCACTTACATTTGAAGGTCGTAGTTCTTCACTCTACGATTGAAACCGATTGTCAGCAGACACTACGATCCTAAGATCGAATCTTGACACTCTACGGTTTCTGCCTTGTGCTTGTTGTCTTCATCTGATCTTGCTCGACTACGATCTCTGCATGTAATCAATAGACTCTACGAACTCAGAGTGTATTCTACGATCCTTGGCATGGCTTCGGCATCAGTAGACTCTACGATCTCGAGTGTAGTCTACAATCCTTTACTTGGCTTCGGCATCGGTAGACTCTACGACTCCGAATGTAGTCTACATTTCTGACTTGGCTTCGGTAGATGTCCGGTCGACTCGTAGGTAGGCTGTCTCTACGATTCTAAACATGACTTCCTCAGCACACTACAATCCCGAGGAAGCTCTTCTCGATATACCACGATCTTTCATCATTTCTCCTGGCAGTCTACAAACTCCGAGATCTACTATTTTGCAGACTACGATTCTGCCTCGATAGCTCTCGAGTTAACCTTGACTCTCCTGGCAGACTACGATCTCTGGTGCAGTACTCGATGATCAGACAAGCCTATCTATTACATCATAAGATCAACCTAACATGCTTGATCTTTCTATATTTATAGTCCTTGTACATCATTTCTTTTTAAGGACTTTACAAAGCTGTTTTGCTTATGTAGGATCAACCTAACATACTTGATCAATTCATTCTAAGTCCTTGTACACATGTTTCTATTATCTATCAAAGGACTTTCTGACTTTTCTTAATGCAAGCATACTTAAATATTATTCATTCATATATATATATATATATATATATATATATATATATATATATATATATCATAATCAAATCATATATAAATAGGAATATCATTCATATACTTAAGACAAAAACATATATGCATATGCATGTTATGAATGAATCTTATATACAGTGAGCAGCTGTATTTCTAAAATATATAACCATGAATGTCATTTATAAAGATATGGCAGATTATACATTAAGACACTTTACATCCTGGATCCAGAACATACCTAACTAGTTAGAGATGTACCTCTTTGGCTCCATGTGTGTTTCCAGGATGTCGATGATCATTACTACTCATCTGCTTCTTCTTCTTGCTCTTGCTTTGGGATGATGACCCCTCTTTGCTCTTTCCCCTTGAACATGCTCCCCCCCTCGGACTCTGCGATCATGTGATCATCATCTTTTGGCTCCCCTCGGATGATGATTCTTTTTATGTTCTTGTCTTCTTCTTTGACTCTTTCTCTCTTATCCCTCTGCTCTTCTTTGAGTGCCTCTTGCTCCTCTTCTTTCTATACCTCTTTTCTCCCCTTTTTGTCATCAATCATTTGAGAGAGCTTGCTCCATATTGGACACATTAGGTAGGTAGGAGGTTAGCAACTTCAAACTTGAGTTCTGTTGGCCTAGCTCAAGTTGCTTTGAGAAAGAAAGCTTGATTCATCAATCTTGTCGAGAGAGGGCTTGGATCTACTCTTCATTTGCCTTACGAACTTCGTGAAGCTTACGCCTTTTGATCTTGTATGGCCTTGGATAGATGTTATCTCTCTTTGGAGTTTGAGAGATACATCGACCATAGTAACTTGAAGTACTGTTAAAAGTGAATTATCTCCTTTTGAAGTCAGCTTATGTGACTCTTCAGTGAGTAGAGATATTTTCTCACTTAATTCATCAGAACTCTTCAGCAGTTCCTGCTCCAAAATAGTTTGATCCTCTTGTTGGGCAACTTCGGGTTGAGCATTGGATTGGACTCTACGATTTTCATTCTTGGACAGATTTTCGAAAGCTTAGAGAATCTGAACAATCGTTGAGTACCAATTCTTTGGTTGAGGATGAGGAATGTCGAGAGGCGGTGTTTGGGTTGTTGGAAGCTTGACTTTGAATTTGAGCGATCTCGGCGATGAGTGGCGGACTCTACGATCATCTCCTTGATCATGTTCCTTCTTCCTTGAGTCCACTCTACGATCTTGGGGGGATATAGTGATTGCCCATTGTTGATAGACTTTGAAGTGAAATGGTCTTTGATCATTTTGGTTGCAAACTTCTTCACCCTTGGGAAGTTAAAGGCCACCGACTCCATGCTTGGAAAGTGAGAGAAGCACCGGTTGAGATAGCTTCCATCTCCTTTAGTGTGGGCCTTTAGCCATGGCATCCTTTGGAAGAACCATCTCATCGACAAGTCGTCGTCGATTTTTAGAGAATGGTCGAGCAGTCTAGCTCCATGTTGTTCCAATTTTTAGCTATGTCAAAGGTAGTAATTCTTACTACCTTGAGCTGCTCATGTCCATAGTTCACCCATCTCTCTAGTGGAGCCTCTGGTAGTTCATTTGAAACTTCCACTACTATCCTTCTGCTAAATCTTGCAGGAGAGAGAACTGGATAATCTTCTTGTTCATGCCGCTTCACGTAGTGCGGAGAACGAAATCTTTTTCAATCTCTTCTCTCTGAACCACAACCATCTTGATCATTTCCAGCAGAGAATCCTTCTTGCTGCATTTCATTCTCAGAACTTTCTTTATGTGATACAGACTCATCATCACTTAATTCAATGGGGGCATTTGATTGATCACTTCTCCTTTTAGAGGCAAATTTGGTTTACAGTCTGTAGCTCTTCCTTCTTCTTGGAGGTTCAGCTATGGGAGAGTCAGACTCCTCTTCTTCTTCAGACTTGGAAGCCTCTGTTTTATCAAAAGAACTTCCTTCAAGTTTAGCAAGGGCAGGGGCATGTTCTTCTTCTTTTAAGACAGCATTGTCTGGCCCATTATCTGGGCTTGTTGGGGCAATTGCATTTGGGGATGGAGTTTGGTCATCTTGAATCTCTTCTTCATTTGCAGAGTGACTACTCTGAGAATTAGCCATGGGGCTTGAGCATTCTTCTTCTTTATCAGCAGATGCTGAATTTTTATTCATCAATCCAGCTTCACCTTCACTGCTGGATTTGGTTTGATAGGACTTAGCCTTGACATCAGTCTCCTTTTCTTCTGCTGACTCTACGTCCTTCTCTTCAGCAGATGTACTATTTTGGGAGGCTGAGGCTGGTTTGTCTTCCACCTTAGTTTTCTTGCTAAATGGGCCTTGAAGTAATCTGTTACTTCTTCTCTTTATTGTTTTAGCAGTTAGGCCCTTTTCTTCTTCATCTTTGACTTTGGTGGAGACTCTTCTTGGTAGGGTCTGGGTTTTCTTCACATCACCAACTTTCTTCACACCTCTGGATTTCTTTCTGGCTGGTGTGATTTCTGCTGGCATAGAGTCATCAGACTTAGAGCTCTCTGCCTCTTCTGTTTTCCTCTTCTTTACAGAGGCTCTACTGCTGCTCCCGGTTGTCAGTCTTCGGTTCTCCTTAGGGTTCTTCTTCCAGTTCATAAATAATTGTGGAGACATCACTTTGTGAACATTCAAAGGCTCTCCCTCATCATCCTTGATCTTTCCTCCTAGCTTCTTCTTCAGCACAATACTTAGCAGTCTACCATGAAACACCTTAGTTAGGGGTTTTTCAGTGGACTTCTTCATCTCAGCTTTTTCTACCCACTTGGAGATTTGATCGAACAAGATAGCTCCAAAGTTGATTTATTTCTTCAGAACTATTACTGACATTATCTTCATCTATTGGTCAAAAACAATCGTGTCATATCGATTGTCCTTTTTGCATGATATGCATTTTCCAACTATTTCAACAAGGAACTTCGTACTCTTCAGGAAACTCTTTCGTCTTCATGTCTTTCGGACTAGGGTTTCTTTGGTACCCCATGGACTCCTTTGCTTGTTCAGTATTAACATCATCAAGGTTCTTCATCCCTTGGTTAGGAAAACTAGGCATTGATTGAGGTCAGAAGACTTCAACTTCAAAGACTGACCTTTAACCTTGGTAGAAAGGGTTCCGGAGTTTATGGAGGCATTTGAGTAGAACTCCCTAACCAGATCAACATATACTCGAGTGCTAGCCTCAAGGCATTCTGAGAATCCAACTTTCTTCATAAGTTCGAGAATTTCTCTGAACTTCTTTTCGGATTTCTCGAATGACTTGGTTCCTAGCTGAATGCCAGTGATTACTTGCCTGTTTTCCATTTGATCAGTTCGAAGAATGTGGGTATTTGATTCGGAGAGGTTTATAAGAGATGGCTAATTGTGATTTGATAAAGCTTTGGGGTGTTAACCTATTTTGGCTCTTGAGAGGATTTTAGGGTTTGAAAATGGGAGGGAGAAAGGTTCGATAGCTTTTGATAACTGTATGCAGATTTGAACTTGTCTTTATGATAGTTCCTTCTAACTCTACATAACCAGTGATGTGTCAATCGACTATTGGTTTACCGATGCCCGATAATGAAATTGTAACTCCCCATAACTTTTCGGTTAGATATTTCCTTTTAGGATAGTAGTCGTTTAAACAACATTGGCTGGCTTTGATAGTTGACCTTTTGATTAAAGAAGTAGCATAGTAAAGGCTATTTGTGGACTCTACATTTTTCTTTGTTAACTCAACGATCAACTTTTGAGAGATGCTACAGTGGATGGCTTTGTCTTTTATCCTCACTTTGATGCAGCATAGCTAAATCATTGATGTATTCGAACTTATCTCCTCCTTTTGAATGATTGAGCAATTGTCTCATTTTTCAAGCTCCTTGTGAATTGGAGTACCCTTTAGTAGAACTACGATCGTCGAGTTGTCTTCTACGATCGTTGAGGTTGCACTGCTATAGTGGAGTTCTCTTCAACCTCACTTCTATGATCATTGACTGACTTGGTCCTTGAGATGAATTTGATCAAGCAATTCTTCTGGGATAAGGTAGCTCAGGAAGGGCCAACCTCTTAGAGTGAGCTACGGGTCAGGTTTGTCCCTGAGGCACTTTCCAGATGAAATGCTATAGAAGTGATTTGCAATGACATCTCATGAGACCTTTTCTGGTGGGGAGATCCACTACCAACTTTAGACAATTGCTTGCTTTGAGATCGTGGTATCCTCTTGTTCTTACACTACGATCACATGTTTGATCGTGAGGCACTTCCGATGTTGGGTTGGGTGGTGAAAGGTTATCGATGAAATGCGTTTTGAGACGTTCCTACTGACTATGGATATTCATTTGGTTCATCAGCCACAAAGTTTTGGGACTTTGTAGCTGGTATATTTCCTCACAGTATAACTCAGTGTTGTTATTTCTCAATAGATCACTGCTCCCTATGGTTGAAGCTGTCTTCCCGAATGGATGTGATTCCCTTTGCTTTAGACTCATTTGGTGGCAGCCCTGCATATCTCCTTCTGACTGGAATCACAGTATCACATAAATCTTCTTGTATCGTAGACATGGATATTTTCAAGACTGATCACTCTACGATCTTTTGTCAGCACTACGATCGTAGTCTTCATTGACAGTCTTGTGTTTGTGAGATTCTATTTTTGTAATGAACTCCTCTTGACTTAAGCTCAATGATCCTCTGTTGTGAGCTCCTTTGAGGATTCTTCTCATATAGAATTCTTTGTTTGCTCTTAAGCACATAGGATCCTTTAGTTGACTGGCCTGCTTCCATACACAGATTAGCAGCCATGTGAGCTCCATTCTGGTTAGCTCAAAGGGTCCTCTAGGATAGGCTTGTACAAATAAGAACTTTATCAGGATCATCTCTGAACAGTCCTTAGCCTTCTGCTGGTTGAGTCTTTTTGACTGAAGTCTTCTGCTTCAGCATTCCTTAGTGTGGTCAGACTGACCAAGTACCTGCAGGTTTAAATATATTTCTATTTTTGGTACCCACAATTAATGGGTCCTGCTAGGTTAGTTTTCTAAACCCCTGTTCCTCTTATTTGGATAATCATCACATTTATCACCAGCATCATATTCATGCATAAGACTAGTTTTAGATAATACATTTTGATATGAATGAAGGTGAGTGTGTGTAAGATTTAACATTTAATAACACACTCCTTATCTTGATGGTTTCATCATTTGCTGGGTTATGTTCACAATGTTTAAGTGTTCACGGAGTGAGAATCAACTCTACGATTTAAGAGTATCTAGTTGATTCATGGAGGTGATCGATTTCTACACATCATCAAGATATTCTTGTAGAATCGATCATACTCTACGTAATGTTATCAAATACTTAGAACAAGGATTTGTACATACATACTAACCCACCAAACAAAGATTACTTCACATAGAATTCATTTGACTGTGATGCTCTTATGACCCATTTCAGATTTCCTTCAAGATGTCATCTTCAACCTAAAACTTGGATGGAGAGAAAGTTTATAGATATTTGAGTTTCTATCCTCAAGGTACTTTTTCTCTTCACCTTTTTAGGTGGATTATAACTTCTTGACAGAATACTGTTATGGTTCATAAGAAAGTGCTTTAATGATGAACACATGTAATAGTGAGGAACCATACCTTTTTACTGTCAGTCTCTTATCAGTTATTTATCTTAGATATACTGAGTTTAGGAATTGATGTGCATATCTTTATATTTGCTCCTGACAGCTTGTTGCTCTTGTTGACCTTTAATCAATCAGTCATGGTCTTGAAGATGTAGGCCAAGAAAATCTCAACATTAAGATCTTCGACATCCTTTAGTTTACAGAGTTTGCACCTAGCTGTTAGTTGGCCAGACATAAGTTTGAGAAGATCTTCTTTCTTCTCTTGATAAGCATTTCTTAGCATGTATAGCCTCTTCATCTTTCAGACTGGTGGATGATTGACTCTTTGTCATTGATGTCTCTTGAGCTCTCTCGTCTGATCTTTAGACTAGAAGATTAACTGCAGGCAAGGATTGGTCTTGTTGATGTAGTAATCGAGAACATGGACCAATCTGAGCAGCTTCAGGTGTATATACACGTTTACCTATCCACAGTATTTCCAACGTGTGAGCTCATCTGCATATAACAAGTTACTTACTACTAAACTCAGTTTAGAACAATGTTTATGCCTGAGATCAGACTCAAAGTGATTAGCTTTTGAATATAGCATGAGAACTTGCTCTGATACCAATTGTTAGTTCCCAATAGGCACAATAGATCTAGAAGGGGGGTTGAATAGATCCTTTTTATTTCAAATAATTTTTTGGTTTACTTTGTATTGCTCATAATTTAACATATGACAAACACAAAAATCTTTTCAAGCATGGCGGAATAAGTAAAAGATCCCCTTCATTGATATATTCATAATCAAACATACATTGTTCGTAGAGTTAGTTTGGTTGTAAGCGGTTAAAACATACATATCATTATAGCGATTATAGAACATAATGTAAATGACATAATGTAAAAGACACAAGGGTTTTAAGTGGTTCGAGACTCAAGATCCTAATCCACTCTTCTTACTTCCGCTTTCAACTAGCGAGATTTCCACCAAGGAAGGGCACCACAGAATCACTAAGATTCCTTCAAGGCCCGTGACCTTGGGACTTCATTCACTAAGAACTCTTCAAGGCCGGACACCTTGGGACTTCATTCACTAAGAACTCTTAAGCCCAAAGAAGCTTGGAACTTCGTTTAGTCCCTCCGAACAAGGACCCTTCCGCCCCTTCAGCTTCATTTAGTCCTTCGACAAGGACCCTCGTGCCACAGCTTTTCGTTGTTTGTTTGTTGGTTTGTTGGAGTTGGTGCTGAGCTGCTAAGATGTCTTTATGCTCTGAACATCTTCTATACTTACCAGTTTGGTGTGATCATCCTTGAAGTGCAGTTGAGTGTTGCATGAGGCTCAGCTTCTTCAATTACTCAACCTCTTCGGATGATCCCTTGATGAACTTCCTTGAAGATCTTTCTCTTGATACATGATGGCTGCACATGATAGGTTTCCAAGATGACTGTAAGTTCTTCTGCTTGGTACTTAGAAACTTTCTCATGCTTGCCACCATGATGATGTTTGCGATCTCCCTTCTTGATACTCGATATCTTCTCATGATGGACTTACTAAGATGACTGTGAGCTCTTCTCTATTGGACTAAGAGTCTTCCCATGATGGACACCAAGATGACATGATGCTCTTCTTTCTCTCGGCAGTTCAGAACACTCTTCTTGTAGTAGAACTCTCACTTCTACATAGTAGAACTCTCACTTCTAATTCTTTCTTTGCATGTATCTGAGTGTTCTTGGTGGATCATAGAGTGAGCCTTTGGACTCACTTTTTCACTTGGTTTGGAACAGTCCACCTTTTACTCCAAACTCGGCAACTCCAATAACCCTCGATCTTTGAAGCTCTTCCTGATTTATACTCCTTCCCAATCCTTCTGTTGGAAAGTAGTCGTTGAAGGCTATTCAAATATCTTTACAGATCTCGAGTTGACAGAGGTAGACTGTTGATGTGACATGTCATACTTTATCTGACATTGCAGTCTACTGTTTCACCTACCCATCAGAGATATCACTTTAATGTCTTGGGCAGGTTGAAGACTTTATTAACTCCTTCTGATTTCTCAATCAAAGGTTGTCCTTTTGCATCGATGCTCTCAATAAGCTTTTGTCCGAATACCATCCTTCAGTTTGAACCGTTGCCAATAATTTAATCTTCGGGTGTTCGAACTCTACGATTCTGATGCTTGTCTTCTTGGACCTGATCGTAGTGTCTTGTTAAGTGTTGCTCATTGACTAGTAGAGTTAACACTACGATCTTGAAGAGTGTTGATTAGATCTCCAATGTAGTACACCTCTTCCTTCCATTGTGCAGTGCTTCAACACTTCTGTTTGCTTCGACTTTTCTCAGAGACTGATGGCCTAACTCCTTGCTCTGGTCCCCTCTGAATAGCAAGACACTTCATATTTGTGGCGCGTCCAGCTCGCTTTCTCCTTGTGATCTCCCATTCACTTATATCAATGGAATGACCCTACGCTTAATCACTTTAGCCTTGTTCTTCAGAGACTAACCAGTATCTCGGTTGACTTTCCATCAGTTCTTTCTCTGTTTGGAAAACACTACGATCTCGGTTGCTTCCAAGATTGTTGTCTTCTGCTCACTTGACAGCTACTGCACTTGCTGACTTTCATTAGTCAGTTACTGAAGTCTTCTTTTGATCCTCTTGTGGAAGACTTCATCTCGAATGGCTTTACAACTCAATCTTGATGTTGATTGGGTTGGTGCTTAGATCTTCTATTAGCTTGCATGCCATTCGTTTAGTGCTCTCTGGTTCCCTTTTAATGGACTATATCTTTACAGTGCCAACCAGAGGCTTTGTTCCTTTAGATATTCTGGGAGTGCTCATTAGTTGAGAATCGTACTTGCTCTCACGATTACCTATGCATGCATTATGAGCACTTCATTGGAGGTCGTAGTTCGCACTCTACGATTCACTTGGTTGTCACGAGACACTCACGATCCTGAGATCAGATCTTGACACTCTACGGTTTCTGCCTTGTGCTTGTTGTCTTCATCTGATCTTGCTCGACTACGATCTCTGCATGTAATCAATAGACTCTACGAACTCAGAGTGTAGTCTACGATCCTTGGCATGGCTTCGGCATCAGTAGACTCTACGATCTCGAGTGTAGTCTACAATCCTTTACTTGGCTTGGCATCCGGTGGACTCTACGACGACTCAAAGGTGTAGTCTACGTTTAAACTCGCTGCTGCAGATGTTCTCGGCTTGTAGGCGGTGTCGTCTCTCACGATTCTGAACATGACTTCCTCATCACACTACGATCCCGAGGAAGCTCTTCTCGATATACCACGATCCTTCATCATTTCTCCACGGTAGTCTCATTTAACTCGAGATCTACTATTTTGCAGACTACGATTCTGCCTCGATAACTCTTGAGTTAACCTTGACTCTCCTGGCAGACTACGATCTCTGGTGCAGTACTCGATGATCGGACAAGCCAATCTATTACATCATAATATCAACCTAACATGCTTGATCTTTCTATATTTATAGTCCTTGTACATCATTTCTTTTTAAGGACTTTCTGAAAGTTTGTTTTGCTTATGTAGGATCAACCTAACATACTTGATCAATTCATTCTAATTCCTTGTACACATGTTTTTATTATCTATCAAAGGACTTTACGGTTTTTTCTTAATGCAAGCATACTTGCATATTATTCATTCATATATATATATATATATATATATATATATATATATATATATATATATATATATATATATCATAATCAAATCATATATAAATAGGAATATCATTCACATGCTTATTCCTGACATAAAGTATAAAATCATGATGGAGGCGCACAACACACCATTTGCAATCAATCCTGGGAGTACCAAAATGTATCGTGATCTTCGACATACATTTTGGTGGAGCAATATGAAGAGAGAGATAGCAGAGTTTATCTATTTTAGGGTTGTCACATATATTACATATGAGTGTAATATATTAATGTAATACGATTGTGGATCTCGTAAATAGTTAAAATATTTATCGAATAAAATAAATATTTTAGTTGGAATTTTTATGGAATTTAAAATGAATATTTGATGAAAATTATCATGGGATAATTAATGTAATTGTGATACTATTGATTAAATTAAATAATTTAAGAATTGGTGTGTATTTTATAACGTGAGGATAATGATAATATTCTAATTTAATTAAATAATTAAATTAGAAGATTAATAATTTATTAATAAAATTATAATCGTCTAATTAGATATTATAATTTTGTTAGTAAGATTTAATTAGATTTATTAATAAAATAAGTTTAATTAAATTTAAGTGTGACAAATATACCATATGATAAAAGATTATTAAAATAATTGAAAGGGGTGCCTAAGGAAGCTTTCCAAACAAGGTCTTGTGATCTTTGGGGTTTGGTAACCGATCAAGGAATTGAGTTTTTATGTTAAAAACAAAACTCATCAGTTAGCTTGTTCTTCAGTAAAAAGAAATTTGGGAGTGAGGGTGAGTGAGAGAATTCTCTGAGAATTGGAGAAGCGCTTTGAAAGAATAAGAAGAAAATAACCTTGTTCATCATCTTATTGGGTTAAGAAGGAATCAAAAGGTATTAATCCAACCTTAAAACTCTCTACTCTTGTTTGCCTCAAATATTAGGTTTCTATAAAATTAGTTTGGGTTGATAAAGGATAAGGATATATTTGTTTATAGATTTGTATAATCTGTGATATGTCATCTATAAACGATTTTAGAGTTATCAAATTCATGTAAATATATTTTTAGAATAAGGAATTTTGTTTATGGCTTAGTATATGTATTTTGGTCTATTTTAAGGCTTAAATTGATGGTTAGATCATATATATAATCTGAAATTGATTATAGATGTTGTTAGTATGATGTAAAACGAAAACAACCCAAGTTGAACGAGTCAAAACGGATGTAAAACGAATTCGTAGTGAATAAATTCGCTAAATATGTGTAAAACATGAAAAAATAACATGAACACTGAATTCGAACCCTTAAAATGAATTTTTAATGTTTTTGAAGTGTTATACTTATTATGTAGATGAGTATTTCAGTGTTTCACGAGTTCATATTGTTGAAAACCAACTAATTTTGACTTAAAATGAAGAAGTTATGAAGATTAGAAGTATGTAAATTGGAAAATCTGTAATCTGGACGAAGCCAAATGCGGGCACGATGCGCAGGATCGCAAGGCGATGCCTGGCAATAGCTAGATGGTGCGTCTTTAGAATTGTGAAGGAAATGGGCGCGGCCATGCCCATAGTGTGTCAAGTGTGACTGTTTTGACCTATTTTAGTAAAATGGCCATTACATTTTCATACGGACTCCGATTGAGGCGATTCAAGATGATCCAGAACGAAGACGAATAGACATACAACCTTTGTTCTTTAAGTTTTTCAATTTGAGGTCGTTAGCAGGGGTCAAAATGGCTATCTTTGGGACTTTATGTTATCGGAGGCAATCAGAGGGCGTCGGGCATGCACGTATGCAAGTGTAGTGCTTCTGACAATAAAAGATATTGTTATAAGTTATAAAAAATGAATTTTAATAAATATAATGATGATTAACATTGATAAATGATGTATTAGATAAGTTGTATAAGCATACTAAGCATACACAAGATAGACAAATCGGGCGTGTGACGAATAAACATCTAAATGTTGTGATAAGTGTTAATGAACTTAAAAAGTGTTTCAATTCAATTGAAATGAACATTATAAGATATGGAATATGGTTAATATAAAACCAATAAAGAGTCTTAGCAAGACTTAAACATTTGAATGAACTTTGAGTGTGACCTAAGAAGAAATATAGTGAGATATAAGTCGAAAGTTAACACAATCAAATTGAATATTGTGTATTGATAGTAGGAAGGGTTATGAGATATAGAGTAAAGTTTACATTACAATTACTATGCATTGATATGTGACTAATATTTGATGTGCATGATTATATAATTGTGTAGGGCACGTGAAGTGCGGATAACTGTAAGCTGTTAAACTATTATTAGTAAACAACGATCAAGGCATGTCTTTCAGTTCCTATTTGTTATGTGAACTTGATGATGAACTATTTTAAATCTTTATTTCAAAGAGCATGATGTGTTATATATATGTTGAAATTATGAGACGTTAAAGTCAATTTATGACTATGTTGATTGAGTAATGAATGATGATTGAGTAAGGAACTCAATCTTTATACTTGTTATATGAGCTGTAGCATGTATGATATGTTAGTCCAATGTTTATGAGATGTATGGTAAGCATATTATTATGTGTTACGTGATGCATGAAAACTGTTAGATTTGTTGGGATGTCGAGCTCAACCTTGTAAATAACCATTTTTGCAGGTTAAGGATTGAAGGTAACACTATGTGCTAATTGAATCACTTAGATCTAAAATAATACACGAAGATTAATATTTTAGCTAAAGATTGTTATTTCTTTAAACCATGAATAAAGTTCATGAGATGTACCTAGTGTTTTATGATGTATATTTTATTTTGAGTTGTAAAGTTAAAGTTTGAGTTGTCCGATGTATAAAGGATGTTGATTTGATATGTAAGTAATATATATTAACTCTGATAAAATGAATCATGGATTATATATGATTCAAAGACATGTAGATGATAAAAGTTTTGATTCAGGAAATTAAAGTAAGAAGATAAAAAAGTTTAAATTATTCCACATTTTATTAAGTTTAACATCGAATAATGATGTAAAATCAGAAGTTAGACGAGTTATTAACGGCCAAAATTGATAATTGAATTGTATGAATTTTGGGGTCGTTATAGTTGGTATCAAATCTGTAGTTTATAAACCTTAGGTAGGAGTACCTTAGTCTATAACCTTAGAGAAGGAAGGTGAAGATAATGAAAGAATAAACTCAAATAGAGTTTGAACAATAAGAAGTAATTTAAGAAATTTATAAAGAAGGGATTAAAACATGTGTGAGAGAATTCAAAGAAGAATCTCGCAAAGTTATAAGGAATATGAATGTGGGATTACCCAACTCCAATAATAAGGATGTAAGGTGATAATAAATAGACAATGTCTATAAGAAGAGAATGATAAAAAAGTTAAGAATAAAAAGTTATATTTAAGTATGGTACAATCGTACTCTTTAATAGTTGATGTATGGTATCTGGGCTAAACGATTTCTTCATAGAGCGGATGTATATACGAACAAGCAACTCGAAACCTAGTTTGTTAGTTATTTATGGGAAACCACTTAGCGTACCATATTGAAACTATTAGATACTCGATGTGTACCAGGTATAGAAAATGGATACGTATGATGAAAATGTGGAACTCGAATGAAATGTTGAGCAATGTAAATGAAGTTAGAAATTATTAAAGGACAAATTTTTATATAAACAAGAAAATTCAAAGAAGAATCTTGAAGAGATATAAAGATAAGAAATTAGAGTTACCTAACTCCAATAGCGAAGATAACGAATAATGATGAATAGACAAAGTCTGAAAGATTAAAAACATAAATGAAATCATAAATGATAAAAAAAGGAAAGAAAGAGGATCGTAAAACAAAACGATCACGAGTTAAGAAAAGAATTTTAAGGGAGATGATTATAGAATAAGATCACGACGTGATCTGTTTAAGTTATAAAAGAAAGATGGTCTGTAATGTTTGAATAATTATAGCTTGATGCTATGAAGATAATATACTATGATATAGTACGAGATAAACTCACAAGGAGTTATAGATAATGTGATATGAGGAATTCGTAATGAGCAAGTTAAGGGCAAGTTAAGAATAAGTTAAGAGTAAGGTAATGTTAGGTGGGATTTTAATTGCGTACTCATATGGTGACTAAGTTGTACAAACCTTTGTATGGGCAAAGATTTTGTGCATGTACTTGGTTTATTACATTGATAATCATTGGAATGTAGGTGTCGCGCTGTCAATGTATATGTGGTGGAAAGGTGATTCTTTTCTCATGTGTATATTTGATAGTTAGAAGCTTTTGAGGTTAGGTTAGATGATATTAAGATTAGGTACGGTTCTTAAAACTAATACATATGTTAAGTTCGTGACTCATAATCATATGGTATATTTTGAACTCCTCAGCGAATGGACGCCTAGGATAAATTCTTAAACTCATATTATTATGGCAAGTTCCTGAACTTCCAATGTGTGGTAAGTTTGATGAACTATACTAGGGGTATTGGAAGATTGTAAGTTGAAATACAAGAATATTTAGTATAAGAGCATTGGTGGTGCTAGAAATAAAAAGAATTAGTCAGTAATGAGTTAATGGAGTAAAGATTTAAATTGATGAAGAAAATTAGATATTCCAAATCTTCTAGCTTCGCAAGATTTTAAAAATTTATTGACTTCATGCTGATGTTTGCACTTCTATTTTTCTTGAAAAACATTGGATCAACAGATGGAACCAATGAGTTTTAAAAACAATACCGTTATTCGTATGTCTATGCTAATTGTTTTGGCTAGACAAAAATGATTTAAAAATATCAAAATGTATTTTGTTTTTCTATAGTCATTAAAGCATCACTAAATATGATGTTGATATGATAAACGAGGAAGTCATCAATGCAATTGAACCTGGTGTTGGATGTGATCACAGGATCGTCAGCCCATTATGGTATAATGTAGCATGATGAAGTCATATAATGACTGAATCCTCAACGTACTATTAAAATAGTATAGTATCTTGACCATCCTAAAAATGATTTTTGGTTTTCTTTAAACTACGAAAGATATGCCACATGAATTGGCTAAAACTATTTCGGTTGATGTTCGAGTTATTGTTAGAAGTCTATGCTATTTGATTTAGCTAGACAAATATTGAAAGATGTTTATGCAGTTCAAGTGTTTCTTGAGAAGTTATACCAAACCAAATTATTTTGGTGCGGATTCAGATGTTGAAAAGCTGAGATGAACATCCCTTTTATAGGGGATTACGCGAAAGCGTTTAGATGTTTGTCCATAATATATGGTACAAAGGGCTAATCACCCTAAGTATGGGAGTCCCTACAGTCTAATGACTGTTTAGGTTTAAGTTGAAAAAAAATACTTATAACCTTGGACATAGTGCATAACACATCGTACGAAGGGCTTAACACCCTAAGTACGGGAGTCCCTACAGTCTAATGAATGTTTACGTTTAATTTGAAAGAAATACTTATAACCCTGGACGAAGTTCAAGGTCTTGTGACCCCTCAGCATGATTCGAGAATCTTTTAAATTCCTGAGTTATTCATACTGCTTCCCAATTATTGAGCAATTATAGAAGATTCTTGTTATTCTAAAAGGCATATGTGGTAGGATGATATTCCTTAGAAAGAAGTAAGTCGTTGAATGCGACACTGAATGATGAATATATTGAATAAGTGAGAAAAGAAATTTTGAAAGGAGAAGGAGATGAGTTATCAAAGAATAATGTAAAACTTTTAATAGAAAAGTTAATAATTATAGAAAGATCTTTAGAAAAGATCTTTGTGGAAAGAAAGTTAACGTATAATCTATTTTGATCCATTGGATGAATGAAGATTAAAAATATTAACGTAAAATTTATTTTATCCCAGTGTGGGTAATGATATATATATATATATATATATATATATATATATATATTTGTAATTTATCTTGAAATATATAGTGATTTGGTATTAAGTGAAAAGATTAAGTTTGAATATAAAAGAGATGTATATGTTGGGAAAATGAGGTTTAATAGTTAATTTAACTATTTATTAAAATAATAAAATAATTAAATGAGATTGAGAGATGTATATATTTTGAATTATGTGTTTTGAAATTAACTAAATAATATTAGTTAATTTAATTAAAATAGTTGAAAAATTTTATATTATTTAATAATAAATAATTGAGATATTATGTTTTAAATAATATTAGTTAATTTAATTAAGTTGATGAAATTATTAATGAATTAAATTTCCTATGGTGATAATGTGACTAATTCACTTAATTAAAATAGTGAATTAGTGTAAGCATATTTGTTTTAATAAATGAGGAAGTGATATATTACATATGAGTGTAATATATTAATGTAATACTGATTGTGGATCTCAGAAATAGTTAAAATATTTATCGAATAAAATAAATATTTTTGGATATGAATTTAAAATGAATATTTGATAAAATTTATTATGGCATAATTTATGTAAGTGTGATACTATTGATTAAATTAAATAATTTAAGAATTGGTGCGTATTTTATAACGTGAAGATAATGATAATATTCTAATTTAAGTAAATAATTAAATTAGAATATTAATGATTTATTAAATAAACTTATAATTGTCTAATTAGATATTATAATTTTGTTAATAAGATTTAATTAGATTTATTAATAAAATAAGTTTAATTAAATTTAAGTGTGATAAATATACCATATGATAAAAGATTATTAAAATATTTAAAAGGGGTGCCTAAGGAAGCTTGCCAAACAAGGTCTTGTGACCTTTGGGGTTTGGTAACCGATGAAGGAATTGAGTTTTTACGTTAAAAACAAAACTCATCAATTAGCTTGTTCTTCAGTAAAAAGAATTTTGGGAATGAGGGTGAATGAGAGAATTCTCTGAGAATTGGAGAAGCGCTTTGGAAGAATAAGAAGAAAAGAACCTTGTTCATCATCTAATTGGGTTAAGAAGGAATCAAAAGGTATTAATCCACCTTAAAACTCTCTACTCTTGTTTGCCTCAAATATTAGATTTCTATAAAATTAGTTTGGGTTGATGAAGGATAAGGATATATTTGTTTATAGGTGTGTATAATCTGTGATATGTCATCTATAAACGATTTTAGAGTTATCAAATTCATGTAAATATATTTTTAGAATAAGGAATTTTGTTTATGGCTTTGTATATGTATTTTGGTCTATTTTAAGGCTTAAATTGATGGTTAGATCATGTATATAATCTGAAATTGATTATAAATGTTGTTAGTATGATGAAAAACGAAAACAACCCAAGTTGAACGAGTCAAAATAGATGTAAAACAAATTTGTAGTGAATAAATTCGCTAAATATGTGTAAAACATGAAAAATTAGCATGAACACTGAATTGGAACCCTTGAAATGAATTTTTAATATTTTTGAAGTGTTATAATTATTATGTAGATGAGTAGTTCAGTGTTTTTGGTATTTTTTATGAAAATGGACTAGTTATGAGTAAATAAATTAAATATGTTATGTGAAGTAAAAAAAATTGGAAAATAAGATTTTATGGCTTGGGAATCCTATATAAGGTATATGCAGATTTTTTATGAGGATTTTGGTTATTGGTGATGAAATCTTATGAGTTTGGCATTTTAGGATAATTAAATGCATTAATTAGTAAAGTGTAAACAATTAAAATAAATTGTTTATAAGTTTAAGAAATGATTAAAATATTGTTATAATATTAATAATATTAGATTATGAGATTATTAAGTGATTGATAACATTTGGATTAAGGTGTTATGAAATCATTGATTTAAAATATTATTTAATGATTAATAATGTTAGTAAATGAATTTAATGTTATTATATAATGAATAATATTAGATGGAGTTTAAAAGAGGAATAATGAATTGTTAATATTAAATGGAGTTTAATAATATTAGTAAATAAATTTAATGTTATTATATAATGAATAATATTAAATGGAGTTTATAATATAATGAATAATGTTATTATCTTAAGTTAAATATTCGTTGAAATATTATTTTACATTCAAATCATTTTGATACAATATTATTCTTGAATTTTACTCCTGCAAAGATCATGTTGACAATCTGGATATTATTGAATTCTGAATAAATTAAATTGTTAAAGTCTTTAATATTTATCCTTTACTTTTATTTGATTGAATTATTATATCATTGTCATCATCCTCATAATTATATTATGCTGAAAGTCATCTGTGGCCGTAGTGCATAAATGGACTTGGTATGATTATGACCAGAAATTATTCAGTATAATCATGACCGTAATGTTACAAATGATGTGGTAAAAGTCATCATTGGCCCGTAGTGCATTGATGGACAGTTTTTGGTATAATCATGACCATGGGTTCTCTTCGGCCAAGGGTGCAAAGATGAATTGTTTTATGACGTGATCATGACCGTTGATGAAAACACAAATATCCTTGGCTCGTAGTGCATGGATAATTCGTGGTCGTGATACTAATGAATATCTTTGGCCTGTAGTGCATGGATGATTTGATGAAGTGGATTATTTATTGAGCTCAGTCTCAGCGATGAAATATTAATTCATGAATGTGATAATAATGAATATCCTTGGCCCGTAGTGCATGGATAATTCATGGATGTGATACTAACGAATATCCTTGGTCGTAGTGCATGGATAATTCGGTGATATGAATTATTTATTAAGCTGAGTCTCAGCGATAAAATATTGATAATAAACTTTTAATTCGTAGAAGATAGTAGATATCATGCTCTACTTGACTCTTCTAAAATACAGTTGCATGTCTTTGGCCTGTAGTGCAAAGATAAACTGTTAATGAATATCTTTGGTCGTAGTGCAAAGATGGATTTATTAGTATGATTATGAACAGGAATTGTGATTTGGTACAACCATGATCTTTGATATTTCAGGTAAAGACAAGTGATGAAAATTATCTTCGTCCTGGGTGCGAAGAGGAATTTAGAACCACAATTATGATTATGAGTTATTCACATGATTGTGGACAGGAACTGTTGATTGATGTTACAAGGATAAAACATTGTTGGTGGACTTTTAACATGGAGAAGATAATAGACTTTATGGTCTATTTGACTCTTCTAATGGATTGCTCGTTCATTTTGCAACTATGGTTGAAAAGTTTTATCATCTACCATATGTTCTAAATCTCGATTTATCAACGACGAAGGCTATTGATAATTTAATTATCTTTAGTCATGATATTCTTTCTTGGGCTAGTTGCTCACCCTTTTGCTTCACAATTCCTTTCGGGTCATAAAAGTGTAGTTAGAGGTCGGCCAGGGGTAACAGGGGAATAAACGATGGTATATAGTATTTAAGGTTCTCCTAAACAAAGATGGAAATAATTTTATTGAGAACTTTAGATAAGTGTGTTGTATTTTATACGGCATTTAATAGTTATATTTGGTGAATCAAATAGGGTGAGGCAAACCCAACTTTGAAAGAGTGTTTTGCCACTATCATACAAGATGTCTAATGACATAGGACTTCGTGTTATCATAAGACAGTGTTGTGAACATCCACTTGCTGAGTATATCTACGAGCACAACTTATATAATCTTGGAGTTTGGTTGAAGTATAATTCTCAATTGGAGACAATGGAGATAATTATATGTCAAGAGAAAACTCACCACTGGAAAAAACATGGTAGCAATCTTCTCGTTTTTCTTTGGGGACTATTGGGTCAACCAATGATAATTCTCGAGTCATATGATAACTTAGACGCATGGCCTCCCATGTACGAAGGTTTCCTTGAGCATTTTCTAAAGATTTTAATTTCTAAAACAGTTATTGATTGTACCTTTATGTAAGGTACCATTGTAAGGTGTTGTGGTCGAGGCACCATGAGAGTTACATTTATTTGTATTAAAACTCATAGTTTAACTGTGGTCATATTCTGCACGACAGTTATATAAATGGAGTTGTCAGTAGTGTATTCTCTGGCGACTCAAGATGGGTGATGTATACCTATTTTGGGGGCGTCACAGTAAATGCTCTGGATATAAATACAGGCTCAATCGAGGCATAACTCGATAATAATATATATATATATATATATAAGCAATAAAAAGTCACTGACCGAAGTCCGGGCATACGCACACACACGACTTTCAATGTGAATAAATGTGTGTGAATGAAAGTGGAGAAAAGCTCATAAATGTTTAGAATGAGAAAGCACTCAGTTTATAGTGTGTACAAAACAAAATGGACAGGGCTTCCTCTCCTTTTTTTCTTCCTAAAATGGCCACCCCAAGCCCTCTATTTATAGAGGGGGGAGCCGCAGGTGTACCAGCGGCAGCCGCGGATCTACCTGCGGCTGCTCGGGGTGCCTCGGGCAATGTGGGTCCCTTCGTCTTGAAGTATGTGCACTCGGACAACGCACAGTTCGCTCGAACCTTCATAACTTTCAATCTGGGAGTCTGATGGAAGCGTGCCATACCATTCCAGAAAGCTCTTTCCGAGAGCTACACAATGACATATGATTGGCCCTTTTTTTATCTCATGAAGATGGGTCCATGACCAAAAGGGCATTTTCAGGTCTCGGTCAGGCAGTCCGTTGAGCTGTTATACGTAGTTTGCACTCGAAAGTTAAGATATGGTTCTTGTGGGACTTCTTTTATAGAAGTTTGAGTTGAGTTGAGTTTGAGTTGGTAAAATAACCATTTTTCCCCTCCCGAGGTTTTTTCTGACTTTGGCGCAGTTGTAGCGGTCTTTTCCCAGGGTTATCTCTGAGATTGTCATGATGTTGACTCTGAATGTCCTCAGGGTTATCTCTAAGGTTGGCTTAACCTCCCAAGGTTGACTCTGGGCTTTAAACTTGAGCTCCCGGGGTTATCTCCGGGGTTAGAACTGATTTTGTTGTCCTCCAGGGTTATCTCTGGAGTGTGAAAAAGATGTTTTTGTCCTCCTGCATAGTTAGTAATAGGAAAATGAAATTTCGAGTGTCCACAATCCATCTCTCGATGCACTAACACCATATTAACTGAAATCCATAAATTGATATAATTAAGTCAAACACCCTAATTAACTAATTCACTATATCTCTATGTGAATTAAAATCAAATAAGGTTTTAATTCTAAGCTATTTATGCGATTACATGCGATTTTAGGTATATCTCTATCCTAAACATTCATCAAGATTCCATCAAAATGCAGAATTTAAGAACACATGCTGTTGTGATTAGGTCTAGATTCATACATCATATCTCGAGTCCATATAAATCCATATAAATTGGTGATCAAGCAATTCATAAATTGAGTATAAATCACAATAGATGTATTGAATTGATAGTTTTATTAAACTAAAATTAAGTCATGACAATCATTGTTCAACACTAAAGATCCATTGCAAGCCTAATTAGTAATTTAGTTCACCACAGATAAATTAAAAATTGAATAAAGTAGAGAATTCGTCATCCCAATTATTGAATTTGGATTGAAAGACTAAGAACAGTAATACACCACCCTTATCCTCACTCCAATCTAAAATCTTTGTGATCTTGACCTTCAACTATGTTCCTCCAAATCTTCTCTAAAAATTAGAGCTCCAAGTGTAATTAATTGTTGTGAAATTCAAGTCTCTATTGTATGATGTATTAACTGATGTATAAGTCAAGTAATAACTCATAAAAGA
Organism: Panax ginseng; assembly: GCA_020205605.1. Taxonomy (NCBI): domain Eukaryota; kingdom Viridiplantae; phylum Streptophyta; class Magnoliopsida; order Apiales; family Araliaceae; genus Panax; species Panax ginseng. The sequence continues at coordinate 16,856,258 of CM035142.1, read as the reverse complement.
CGCCCAATAACAGTCCCAATCCATGTCAAAGTCTTCCATCTACGCCGCTGCAGAATTCAAATCAAACCAGAACTCCTCCCGTGTACCCCCGCCCCGACGGGGGTTTTATGCTTGCTAATGCCCTCCCCGGCGAGGGTCTTTATCATGTTTACCATGTACACCCGCTTGGGGTTTTCTTCTATAGGGCATTTTAGGCGGGTCTTAATTTCATGATTCTTAATTTTTGCCCTTTTTATGCCGCTTTCTCGCCACAACACCACCATTACACCTCCAATGACACGTAATTCAACCTAACATAAAACAACACAAAAACAAGTAAAACTATACAAAAATAGACAAGATCAACACAGTTTAAGTCTAAATTGGAACCCGATTCGTAGGTATAAAATGTACTCATCAATAATATACTCAGATTATTCAATATAATCATTAAACTAATATATCATACATACTGCAGTTCATATAATAAGTATAAATATTGAGTTCTTTGTTCAATCAGCATTCTTTACTCAATCAATGTAGTCATAGATTGACTTTAACATTTCATACTTATAACATATTTAATATCTTCGTAATATAGATTAAAAATAATTCATCATCAAGTTCACATAGCAAATAGAAACTGAAAGAGTTTCCTAGTTTGTAGATTATCAACTACAGCTTAACTGTTTTGCGTATATCCTAAAACAGTTCATATACACATGCATCATTTTCACATATAATGAAATCACATTGACTCTTAGTCTTAACCCTTTCACAACTTGTATTTCTTAAAAACTTATAACCTATCTTTAGGTTTTAACTCTTCTTTGCTTGACACTTAAGATTTAGTTAAGTCTCTAAATCATCCTTCAACTCATCTCTCTTTATGTTTCTCTTTCAATCGACACTTAATATCTAGTTACGTCTTTAAGATCTTCCATTTATCACATTATATGAATAAAATTTATTATTATTAACTAAATAAACCTTCTCGATATACTTTAATTACATATTTTAATTTTGTTAGTTCCCGAAGGCACAATAGTTATCTAGAAAGGGGGTTGAATAGATATTTAAAATTCTTTTCGTCTTAACTTGTTAGTTGATAATGATTAAAACACAGCGGAATTAATATTTGTTTTAATCTCCCTTAAGATATAGTGAATTAATGAGAGTGAGGCAGTTATAGCAGTTATGGCAGATATAGCAGTTATAACAAGAATGTAATAGACACAGCAGTTTTAAGTGGTTCAGAGCACTTAAAGCTCCTAGTCCACTCTTCTACTCCTCGAGTAGAAAATTCACTAAGGATGTCTTTTACACTTTCTGAATCTCACAGATTCCTTCTAGACCAGCAGTCTAGGAACTTCTTAGTTCACTCTTGAACTCTTCAAGTCCAGCAGACTTGGTTTTTCACAGTTCACTTAGAACTCTTCAAGTCCTTCTAACTTGGAACTCTTACTTCAGTTGATTAGTAGTTGTTGAGTTCTTGGTTGTTGCTACTCAGTTGCTATTAAGCACTTGTTCGAAAGAACTGAGTAGCTGAGAAAGCTTTCTCTTTTTCTCAGATCGTAGAGTGTTCTTGTGCGTTTTGTTTAATACTTGTTTGGTTCTCTCATCTGCATATGTTCTTCATATATGTGATCCTTGAAATCTATCCGTTGAAGCCATTTTTTGAAGCATTAAATGTGTTTGACATTTCTTATCTTTGATGGAGTCTTTTCTGCACATCTCCTAACTTGCATTCTGGCCCACTGACACAGCAGACTGTTTTCTCACCTAACACCTGAAAAGGAGTTTTCCTCTGTCCTATGGTCCTTTCCTTAGCTTCTTGAATACGTTTCTTTCGTTGTATACTAAGGATATCTTTTGTACCGTTGGGACTAATGAGGACTTCAACATTTAAGACCCATTCCACATTTATTGGAATTTGTCTCCAAATAAAAGGTAGGGCTCGATGCTTCTGACGCACGGCAGATGATACTCTACGATCCAGATCGTGGTGTCTTGTCACCTTGGTGCTTGGTCTGATGCTATCAAATAAGAGCACTACGATTTCTCTTAAAGACTTGCACACTACGATCTTCAGTTGCTTGTTTTGCAAGCTCTACATTTTCGAGAGCATACTACGATCTCTGATTTGGCACGGAAAACGTTGGGACCACTCTACGATTTTAGACGAGGTCCTTCAAGGCAGGCACACTACGATCCTCAATGCTCTACGTTTCTGCCTTGGCTTCTGTAATCTTAATTAGCTTGATGCATTACGATCTCTTCGAAGCCTATATATTATATCTCAATATCAACCTAACAACTTTGATCTTCTTATCTATACATTCATTTACATAATGATACACATTAAGAGTTTAGATCAACCTAACAGATTTGATCTATCACTAAGTCCTTGTACAAATATTCCTTGAAGGACTTTATAAATAATCATGAGTATTTGCTTTAAACATCAAATCAAAATATGCACTCTCCCAACAATCTCTCCCTATTTGATGTTGACATAAACAAGGAGATTTTGTTGACATAAATATTAGTTTCTAGATGCATTTGCAAGTAAGTAAATATGACTTAATATTTCAGTGAGCAGCTGAAATTTCTAGAGAATAAGCATGAATTTATTGATGTTTGAAGAATAGATATTACAATCAAGCATTACATCAATAATAATTTAAAATTTAACTTATCTCTATTTCTTTAATCTTTTGCGTGGAGGATTGTCATACTCCTCAGCTCTTCTTTTCCTGCTGGCTTCTTTTCTCCAGGCTAGATCCTTCAGCTCACTTGGGCTTAGCCTAGAATTGTGATCATGCTTATTCATGAATGCAGTATCTCCATTTGGCATTCTTAGGCATGTTGTGGTCACATTCTGTGAGCTTGAAGTTTGCCCTAGACTCCTTATTGGTTGAGCCGTTATAACTTCCTGCTGATCAGATCGTTGAGTCTGATGGCTGGATCATGGAGTCTGCTGGTGGAATTGCCTTGTAGGAGGACTCCTTGAAGATTGACTTTGAAGTTGTCCTCTGCCTCTACCCTTGCCTTGAACTCCTTTTCCCTTTATTCTCCCCTTTTATGTCAGCATCAAGGGTTCGAATGTCTTCGGATAGGCGAGTCACTCCTTGGACGAGCTCGTTGAGTTGGCTTTGGGTTTGAGCAATGTCATCTCGATTTTCCTTGATCAGAGCTTCAGATCGAGCTTCCCTGTGTTTGAGGACGGCTAGAACATTGTCAGTCTGCTGTCCTTGGTTGACGTAGAATTGTTGAAATTCTTTGACAACGGTTTTCAAATTGATGATGCTCTCCATCATAAGTTTATTTTGGGCTTCTTAAGTGTTCTGTAATGCAAGAACAACATCTTTGTGTCTTTTGGCTGCTAGGAAGTGAATATCATCCCTGTCCTTTATGCTCTTAACCATTTCCTTGATAATCTCCCTCAGCTTTTTTGTAAGCTCCGAGTTTAGGGTACTTGGGAGATCATTTGCAGCATTGATCATTTTTGTCAGTCTGAGATAAATGAGTTATGTGTGAGCTTCAAAGCTGTCATCGATGTCCTTGATCACTTTCTTCGACACTTCTGTTAACTTAACTTTGGTAGGCAGATCTGACAGGAGTTCGCTGAGTTATGGAATGTGTGGAGGAGGGGATGTTCTCTTGTATTGATCTTGCAAGGAGTAGAGGGCAAGATCAAGGTTGAAGTATTCATTTGTGGAGGAAGAGGGAATATCTGATGGAGGGGCCTGTTTTTGATTTTCTGGAGTGGGTTGCTCTACGATTTGAGCTTGGGACTCTACGATGGGGCTAGATTCATCAATCGTAGAGTTGATGGAAGTTGGGATCAATATAAAGTTGGGCACATGTGGTTCATCAGTTACAAAATTTTGGGATTCTATAACTGGTAATTGACTTAGTGGATTTAGGACCACTTCCAACCAGCTTGGAAATTCATAAAACTGGCTGAAAAAAGATAGTGGAAATGCACCATCCTTGAAGATGGACCATTTGTTATTAGCTGTTTGGCAAAGTTGAAGTTTCCTGGGAATCCATGAGCTAGCACAGAGATGGCTGGATATTCTTTGAAGCTCCAAAACATGTGATTCCAGGAGTTTAGAATTTGACCTTGATGAAAAGGCATCATGGGTAGATAGGAGAATAGCTACTCGTAGTTGGCTTTTCTATATCCATTACTGCCCACAGCTATGATCTCGACCTCATCATCTTCGTCCTCTTCTTTGTCTTCGTTCAAGGATTCCACTATATCAATGACTTCATCTTGTTCTTGCTTTGGTTCTTCCTCATTTTCTACAGGGACAACTTCTTCTGTAATGGGGATATCATGAGGCTCCCCCTCAACATGATCATCCATCTGCAAGACTAGTAGCTCCCCCTCAGCTGGAGCATTTTCTAGGGTGAGAACTTCAGGTATCTCCCCCTCAGCTTGAGCTATGTCCTTTTGGCTTTCTTTGGATAGTTCCTTTTCAGCAGCCATCTTTTTGTCTTCCTCCTTGAGCACTCCTTCATTGACAATGATATACTTCTTAACCAATTTTTGTCTTGGTTTTCTAGGCTAAGCCACAACCTCAGGACTTTCTTCAGCTTCAGCTCTGTCATGTTGATCAGTCAGACCATCTGGTGCAGCAACTTCCTTGGTTGAGGTGTTCAGTCTGGTCTCTATGATCGGTAGAGACTCGATGATCGAAGAGACAAATGGCCTCTTGGACTTGTGACTAATTTTGTTCTTCTTCAGCAGCTGTGATGTGGTAGCTCTATCTTCATCTGCCTCAGTCAGCTGTTCTTTTCTCCTTAGGATTCTCAGAGTCTCAATATCAGAGGACTCCATAGGTATATCAGTGGTAGACCCTTGAGGTTCTTCTATCATCCTAGTCTTTAGCTTTCTCTTGCCCTTGCTTTTTTGGATAAGGGCAGTGGGTTCTCCCTTGTTGATATCTTCCTCTTCTTCTTCAGTCTCTTTGATGACTGACATGTTTCCTGGAATCCCTGATTCCTTTAGATCACCAGTTCTACCACTGGACTCAGATGTCATACGAACATTTTCTGCTGGATTCCTTTTCCAATTTTCAAACAGTTGCTGGGTCATCCATTTGTTTGGGTTGATGGACTCTCCTTCATTGTCACCAATTTTGTCACCCAGAGTAGACTGTAGGGTGATGCTTATAAATCGCCCGTAGACATCTTTTGAGAGCTCTTTGTCTTCTTCGAGCTAAGGATCCATTTTCCTATCCATTCAAGCAGTAGAGCTCCATAGTTAAGTTGTATTCCACAACTTATGTCAGTCATGAGTTTTAGCTTTACCTCATTTACAGAATCGTGGCCGGAGCTTTTGCAGCATATACACTTCCCAACAATATCGGCCAAAAATTCATACCTCTAAGGAAACTCCTTCTTCTTGTATCCTTTGACAGTGGGGAATTTTTTGTGATGCATCTTCTTAAGTCCTACATGGAAATCGATGCCATCTAAAAACCAAAAAACTTCGAATTTGAAGCCTAGGGCTAGGTTGATGTTATCAGCCTTTAGCTTAATTTCCATGTCCTTGACTCTCGTCGTGAGGACTTCATTTTTGAATGCCCCATTTCTATAAAACTCATTTGTTAACTTTGGGTATATCCAGGTACACATACCCAGAGCGTCTTCGAGACTTGCCTTCTTTATCAATGTCAAAGTCTTGTGAAATTTGGGTTCAACGGTTTTGAACTCATCGAAGCATAGTCTGTAGCCAGAGACGACGTTGGAGGCTGCCATTGATTTCTTTGCAAGGAGTATGGTTATCTGAACTTTCTTAAGGGTTAGGGTTTCTGCTTGTAGAGAGAGAGGGGAGAGATAAGCTTTTTGAACTTCTGATTTCAAAAAGGCGTTTTCAAACTGTACTTGTAACTTCCCTCTCTCCATTTTTGTTTAGTAGGGCAGGTGTCAAATTCTGCTTGGCTCTACGAATTTGACTGAAGAGGATTGTACTAATTTGCCCTTAGCTCCTTCTGAGCTAATGTGTCCTTAGGGAGGACTACGATCGTTGAGGTGGCCTTTTAATTTGTTGAGTCTTCTTTGCATTCGTCGAGTCTGGACTGCAATCATTGTGTTTGAACTGCAATCGTTATGTTCTGCTCAGCAATCATCGTGTCTGCTCAGTAATCGTCATGTTTGAACTTCAATCGTCGTGTCTGAACTACGATCGTCGAGTCTGCTCAGCAGTCGTCGTGTCTGGACTACGATCGTTGGGTCTGACCGAATCCTTGTGATGAATTTTTGACTTAGCATTCTTCTTTGTTTAAGGTGACTCAGGAAGGGCCAACCTCATAGAGTGAATCAAGGGTTAGGTTTGTTCCTGAGGCGCTTATCAGAGAGATTGCTTTGTTTTGAACTTTATCATCACAGGATGCTCCTTTGTTTTGTTGATGGGGCTCTGCCCTCGTTGAGTCAGCACTGCGATCATGGAGTCAGCACTGCGATCGTTGTCTTTCATGTCATTTCAGCTCTACGATCGTGGACTTCCCTTGATCATGTCTATGATTTCGAACATAGCCTTTATATCTGTATAGTTAGTACACACTAGACCATATTTTTCATGGTTGTAAGTTAAGCATGCCTAGCTCACTTATTAACTTGTTAAACCTGGATTCATCTAGAGGCTTTGTAAAGACATCAGCAAGTTGATTTTTAGCAGGGATATATTGTAAAGATATAGTTCTATTTTTCACATGATCCCTAATGAAGTGATACCTTATTTCTATATGCTTAGTCCTAGAATGCATGACAGGATTATGAATTCTTGCTATGGCACTTGTGTTATCGCAGTGAATAGGTATGGATTTGAATTCAAACCCATAATCTAGCTGATTTTTCATCCATAGGATCTCGACACACGTGATTGCAAAGATCAATGTATTAAACACTGCGGTTGAAGTAGATCTTGAGTTTTGCTTCTTGCTAAACCAGGATACAAGTCTGTTTCCTAGCAATTGATAAGTGTCACTGGTACTCTTTCTGTCTATTTTGCAGCCTACAAAGTTAGCATATGTGTATCATGTTAGTTTAAATGAGGACTCCTTGGGGTACCAAAGCCCCAAGTGAGGTGTACCCTTGAGATACCTGAAAATCCTCTTTACTGATTTAAATGTGATTCCTTAGGATTAGCACGAAATCTAGCACATATACATGTTGCAAACATTATATCCAGTCTCTTTGGCGATTAGATATAGAAGAGAGCCTATCATACCTCTATATTGAGTTATATCAATACTTTTACCTTTTTCATCCTTGTCAAGCTTGGTTGCAGGAGCAATTGGGGTTTTCATGGGAGAGGTTGATTCCATGTCATACTTCTTAAGTAAATCTTTGATGTACTTGGCTTGGTTTATGAAGATTCCCTCATCAGTCTGCTTTACTTGCAGTCCAAGGAAGAAGTTCAACTCACCCATCATACTCATTTCAAACTTGCTCTGCATAAGCTTGAAGAATCTCTTACAAAGTTTTTCATCAGTAGAACCAAAAATAATATCATCAACATATATTAGAACCAATAAGACTTTGTCTTTATGCTTTCTAAGGAATAATGTAGTATCTACTCTACCTCTAGTGAACCCATTTTCAATAAGAAAGTTAGATAGTGTTTCATACCATGCTCTAGGTGCTTGTTTAAGACCATATAAGACTTTGTCTAATCTATAAACATAATTAGAAAAAGATGGATTGATGAAACCTGGAGGTTGCTCTACGTAGACTTCTTCTTGAAGTTCACCATTCAGGAATGCACTTTTGACATCCATTTGAAAGACCTTGAATTTCATGTGAGCAGCAAAGGCAAGGAATATTCTGATAGCTTCTAGTCTGGCAACATGTGCAAATGTCTCATTGTAGTCAATTCCTTCTTCCTGAGAGTAGCCCTTGGCCACTAGTCTTGCCTTATTCCTGGTTATTACTCCATCTTCATCCATCTTGTTTCTGAAGACCCACTTGGTTCCAATGACAGGATGAGTTTTTGGTCTTGGTACCAATCTCCATACTTTGCTTCTTTCAAATTGGTTAAGTTCTTCATGCATGGCTTCTATCCAGTTGGAGTCTTCCATAGCATCCTCTATCTTCTTAGGTTCCATTTGTGACAAGAAGCTTAGATAAAAACATTCATTATGGGTGGCAACTCTTGTTTTGACTATTGCACTCAGATCTCCAATGATTAAATCTTTAGTGTGATCTCTTGCCCATCTGTTTCCTGTTGGGACATCTGTCCTGATGCCTTCTTGTCTTAGGCTTTCAAGATCTATTTCTTCTACTTGGTGTGGAGATTTGTTGTCTGGCATAGACCTATCTACAATCTCATTTCCTTGCTCAATGATTTCACTATCTTGTACTAAGATCATAGTGTTGAGCTCGACGACCTCGTTCGTAGTGTCTGAACTGTCGGTCGTAGTGTCTTGAAGCACTATTTTGTCTAAGTCTGTCTCATCAAAGATAATGTGAATAGAGACTTCAACACTCAGTGTCTTCTTGTTGAACACTCTGTTGGCCTTACTGTCTGTGGCATATCCAAGAAAGATTCATTCATCTGACTTGGGTTGAAATTTTTTCAAGTACTACTTTCCGTTGTTGAGAATGTAGCATGCACAGCCGAATACATGAAAGTAGCTGACACTTGGCTTTCTTCCTTTCCACAGTTCATAGGGAGTCTTCTTATTCGTAGAGTGTATAAGTGATCTATTCTGAGTGTATCATAACAGGTTCTTCCCAGAAGTATTCAGGCAGATGGGCTGCTTTGCTAGTAGAGTTCTTCCAGCCTCTATCAAAGTTCTATTCTTTCTCTCAGTTACTTCATTTTGTTGAGGAGTTCGTGGAGCTGAGAAGTTATGACTGATGCCATTGTCTGTGCAGAACTGGTCCATTTCTGAGAAGTCGAAGTCTCTACCATGATCACTCCTTATAGCCTTGATTTTCTCTCCTTTCTCGTTCATCACCAGCCTGAACATCTTGATCAGTTGGGAGCTTATTTCATCCTTTGAGGTTAGAAAGAACACCCATGTGAACCTGGTGTAGTCGTCGACTATGACAAGTGAGTATCTTTTCCCTCCGAGACTTGTTGTTGGAATTGGCCCGAATATATCCATGTGGAGCAACTGCAGGGGCTTGTTAATTGAGTTGGCAGTTTTGCTCTTGAATGAGCTTCTAGTCTGCTTTCCAAGCTGACAGGCATTTGACGAAGCTGAACTTGGGTAGGCCTGCAACAAGATATTTTAAGGCCAGTTTGGACATGCTTTTGAAGTTGAGATGAGACAATCTTCTATGCCATAACCAGCTCATTTCTTCAGATGCTTTAGCCAAAAAGTATATCGTCTCGTCTGAGCTTAGTTATCCAAGATTTACTGTGTAGACATTTCCTTCTCTTGTTCCGGTTAGCTTTATAGCAGATGTCTTTAAATCTCTGACTTGACACTGATTGTTGAGGAATGTTACTTGATGACCCTTGTCGCAGAGTTGGCTAATGCTTAGAAGATTGTGTTGTAGTCCTTCCACATAGGCCACTCTACTGAAAGACACTGCACCATTTCCAGCTGAGCTATATCCTCTTGTCTTGCCAGAGCCGTTGTCTCCAAAGATGATTGAGGGACCTTCCTTCTCTATGTAGTTAGACAGAAGGGTTTTATTCCCAGTCATGTGTCTTGAGCATCCACTGTCCAGATACCAGGACGTGATCGTGGAGCTCTTTTCCTGTGGTAACATTAAACCTTCATTTTGGTACCCATATTTGCTTGGGTCCTACTTTGTTAGTACCCTTGGGGACCCAAATCTTCTTGATCTTGGGTCTCACATGCATGAAATTATAATAGCACTTTCCAGCCTTGTGACCCACTTTATAGCACATAAAACATCTAGCATGATGCATGTCTGTGTGTGTGAGAGAATTCATCCTCCATTTTGACTTGTGTGATTCTTTAGTCATCCTTCTGTTAACCTGATTTTTTCCTTCTTCCACGTGTCCTTGGGTTTCATGAATTGTGAGGAGTGTACCTTACCTCTACTGTACCTTCCCAGTTGATTCGTAGAGTTGGTCTTACTCGAATATACGATCCTTCGAGGTTGGTGAGTAGTGGATGGGTTACTCTTCTCTTTTCTGAAGCCCAGGCCAGTATGAGATCCTTTACCCCTTGGAGTATGGATTGAATTAGCAGAACAGGGTTGGGTTGGTTCTTCCTTCTGTGAGGATTTCACAAAAGTAATGCCTCTACTAAAACTTGAAGCATTACTAGTGCTAGTTTCCTTCATCTTTTCCACACATGGCTCTGAGGTGGATTCCCCAAAGCCTAAGCTTGTTCTGTCAGATGCACTTCTCTGACTAGAGAGCAGGAATCCATGGATGATGAAGATTTATTCCATGTAGAGATAATCTTTTCTAGTTCCTCAATTTTAGAGGTTAGATTTGACTCTCTTTGTGCATTGAGCTCATTGGTCTGTTTTAAGAGCTTATTCTCAGCCTCAAGCTTGGAGAGAGAGTTAGTACTTAGAAGAGTTGTTTCCAGTTCTTCTTGAACTTTCTTTTTCTCCTCTTGAAGAAGTGAATAATCCTTCGACAGAACTCTGAACCATTTCATGTATTGATGCAGATCAGATGTTATGCCATGTAGTGCAGTCCTTAAATCATCAATGTCTACATCAGGAGAGTTAAAGTCAAATACCTCATCAATACTTACTTCATATATGTTGGAGTTCTGTTTGTCCTTTGCATGTTTGGCCATTAGGCACAGATTTGCCATTTGAGGATCTTCATCATCTCCAGAATCGGGAGTTGAGTCATTGTCTGAGTCACTCCACGATCCTCCAGCTACAAGGCCTTTGTCTCTCTTCTGAGGCCTTTTGTTGCCTTTGTATTCCTTCTTTGGATGTGATTTCTTCTTTAGTTCTTCTCTGAGAGGTTTGTTGCAGTTGGCAATGAAATGACCAGGCTTCTTGCAATTGTAGCATAGATCATTCATTTGCTCCTGGCTGCTGTAATTGCCGACCTTCTTTGGCTTACTGGTTTTTCCTTGACGCATGAACCTTCTGAGTCTTTTTACCAGCATTTTAAAGTCGTCATCATCATTTTCATCATAGTCAGAGTCAATTTCAGTGTTGACCTTGGAGGTACTTTCAGTTGCTTTGAGAGCAACACCCTTATCCTTCTTTCTTCCTTCTGATAGAGTTTCTGCTCGTTGAGTCAGCTCCAGTTCGTATGTAAGAAGGTTCCCATATAACTTATTGGAAAGCCCCCTCTTTCCTGGGAACGGCCTGGTTGTCATAATTGTGATTCTGTAATATTATTTGTGAATAATTAATTATTGATTTATATAATAAGAAAATATTTATTTTATGTGAATATAAATGATGGATATATTTATTTTTATGTGGATAAAAATGAAGAAATTAATGCTGAGTTGTTTTATCAGTATTTTGTCGGTGTGGGTGTATTAAAAATTATCCGTTTATGGATTTCGGATATTTTTGGTTTGGAATTTGGAAAAACTCAAAGCTACAAAGTTGTAGAGAATTCGATTTCAGTCAGAATGGACATAAAATTCGTATTTTTCTGATAACCGGGCTATTTTCTATGAATTATTGAAGTTTCAGAAAATAAAATAATTTTTATTAATTTATGGGTGGGATCCACTTGTGTTATAACACATGTGGGCTGCTAGCTTTGTTCAAAGATGGCTGGTGGCTGATCAAACATATGGGCATGCGTAGAAAAGAAGAAATAAAATAATATATTTTATTATTTTAGTCTCCTATGGCGTTCTAACATTTTCCTATAAATAGGTGCTTATGTTAGAATTGAAAATCACATCAGAAATAAGTTTTCTTTCTCTCTATATTATCAAGCATATTTTTGTGAGTATTTAGATATCTTGAGTGTTGCTCAGCGTTATATCCGATATTCAAGTCAGAAGTACTGCTCTTTTGAGGTAACGGATTTTAAGGGTTATTATGTTTTTCAGTTCGTACTTCTTTCGACCTTCAGAAAATTCTGGAAAAATTTGAAATGATATTTTGATGAGTTTTATTGATTGTGTCTAAAAATGGTAATTTTTGGATGTATAGATTAAGAGTTATGAATTTTATGACAAAAGACTATTTTAAAAGTAACCGCTTATAACTCCTTGTGGTTAACTCCAAAATTGATGAAATTTTTATTGGAAGTATATCTATATAATATCAGTGTACTCTGTGAATTTCGGAATTTGTGGATAAAAGTACAATTTATGATAAATGTCTAAATATTCGGCGGTTTTGGACATATGAAAAATAGTAAATAAATTTTAAAAATTCTGAGAAAAATATATGTTTAATATGGGACTATATTCTGCTAAATCCCAGAAAAGAAATATTTTTGGAACTGATTTGATATTTTTCATGAAAATGAACTAGTTATGAGTAAATAAATTAAATATGTTATGTGAAGTAAGAAAATTGGAAAATAGAATTTTATGGCTTGAGAATCCTATATGAGGTATATGCAGATCTTTGATGAGGGTTTTGGTTATTTGGTGATTAAATCTTATGAGTTTGGCATTTTAAGATGATTAAATACATTATTTAGTAAAGTGTAAACAATTAAAATAAATTGTTTATAAGCTTAAGAAATATTACTCTTTCAATATCATTAAACCGAAATATTGGTATGGATTTTATTGAGGAATTTCAACCTTTTTCATGTCGGAGTTACTATTCACGAGTTACTATTCATGAGTTACTATTCACGGTTACTATTCACGGGCACTATTCACGACAAAATTGGTTTCTTTTTCTAACCAAATTATAGTTGATTTATGAATATTACTCTTGAGATTAAAATTATATGTTGATCATATTATTTTTATTATCATATATAACATTTTTATAACCCTAATGATGATATTTCTCTTTGACTTGAGTGTAAAGATGGGTAGATTTTTGGTATGATCATACTATGGGTTCTCTTTGCCGATGGTGCAAAGTTGAATTGTTGGTTGGTATGATCATGACCATTGAATTTATAATTGAATATCTTTAGCTTACGTGCAAAGGTGAAATGATCAACATGGTTATAATTATTGTTTATATAAATTACGAAATGATTATATATTTAAAGAGAGATATTAATATATTTGGCTGTGTAGTGCAAATATGAACTGTTGATGAATATATTTGGCCTGTAGTGCAAAGATGAATTATTGATGAATATCTTTGGTCCGTAGTGCAAAGATGACATGTTGTTGAATATCTTTGGCCAGTAGTGCAAAGATGAACTGTTGACGAATATCTTTGGCCGTAGTGCAAAGATGAATTTATTAGTATGATTATGAACAGGAACTGTGATTTGGCATAACCATGATCTTTGATGTTTCAGGTAAAGACATGTGATGAAAATTATCTTCGTCCGGGATGCGAAGAGAAATTTAGAATCACAATTATGATTATGAGTTATTCATATGATTGTGGACCAGAACTGTTGATTGATGTTACAGGGATAAAACATTGTTGGTGGATTTTTAACATAGAGAAGATAATAGACTTTATGGTCTATTTGACTCTTCTAATTGATTGCTCGTTCCGCTACAACTATGGTTGAAAAATTTTATCATCTACCATATGTTCTAAATCTCTGATTTATTATTGATGAAGGCAATTGATAATTTAATTATCTTTAGTCATGATATTCTTTACTGAGCTAGTTGTGCTCACCCTTTTGATTCACAATTCCTTTCAGGTAATAAGAGTGTAGCTGGGTCGAGCGGGGGTAACAGGGGAATAGAACGGTGGTCATCATTTAGTAGTTATATTTGGTGAATTAAATAGGGTGAGGCGAACCCAACGTTGGAAGGGTGTTTTGCCACTATCATACAAGATGTCTAAAGACATACAACCTCGTGTCATCATAAGATGTGGGTTGTGCATCCACTTCTTGAGTATATCTCGTGCACTACCTATATGATCTTGGTGTTTGTTTGAAGTATAATTCTCAATTAAAGACAGTGGAGATAATGATATGTCAAGAAGACTCACCATTGGGAAGAATATGATAGTAATCTTCTCTTTTTCTTTGGGGTCTATTAGGTCAACCAAGGATAATTGCAGGCCATATGATATCTATCATAACCTGGGCGTGGGCCTCCCATGTACGAAGGTTTCCTTGAGCACTTCCCAAAGATTCTAATTTGTAAAACAGTTCTAGATTGTACCTTTATGTAAGGTATCACTGTGAGGTGTTATCCATAGTTGGGACATGAGTCATAGTTGGTATTAAAACTCACAACATATGTGTTATTGTATTTTGCACGATAATTGTTGTAATAAAGTTGTAGTTATTTTCTGTACCATGTATTTGGCGACTCAGAATGGGTTGGATGGAATGGACCTATTTTGGGGGCGTCACAGTTTGTTTTCTCTGACTTCTTCCGTTCCTTCATGCATGATGAGCAGTGCTTCCCAAACCTCCTTTGCTGTTTTGATGTTGACCTCATTTTCGAACAGATCGTCTTCTAAAGATTTAAACAAAATGTTCTTAGCCTTCTTGTCGAGTTGAACAACTCTCTTCTCGTTGTCAGTCCACTCCTCATTGACTTTAATTTGTATTCTGTTTGGGTCGTCTGTAGTTGGTGCAAGCTTTATTGGAACGTAGGGCCCATTCTGAACAGTTTCAAATAGATCTTCATCTATTGAGTCCATATATGCTTGCATCTGAACTTTCCAATTTGCGAATTTATCTTTGTTGCACATTGGTGGCTTGCTGCCTCCTCTGGTCCTTGATTCGCTTGGTAAGTGTGCTATTGGATCTACTTAAGCTTTGTAGGCTATATAATAGAACCTGCTTTGATACCAATTGTTAGTTCCCGGAGGCACAATAGTTATCTAGAAGGGGGGTTGAATAGATATTTAAAATTCTTTTCTTTTTAACTTGTTAGTTGATAATGATTAAAACACAGCGGAATTAATATTTGTTTTAATCTCCCTTAAGATATAGTGAATTAATGAGAGTGAGGCAGTTATAGCAGTTATGGCAGATATAGCAGTTATAGCAAGAATGTAATAGACACAGCAGTTTTAAGTGGTTCAGAGCACTTAAAGCTCCTAGTCCACTATTCTACTCCTCGAGTAGGAAATCCACAAAGGATGTCTTTTACACTTTCTGAATCTCATAGATTCCTTCTAGACCAGCAATCTAGAAACTTCTTAGTTCACTCTTGAAATCTTCAAGTCCAGCAGACTTGGTTCTTCACAGTTCACTTAGAACTCTTCAAGTCCTTCTGACTTGGAACTCTTACTTCAGTTAATTAGTAGTTGTTGAGTTCTTGGTTGTTGCTACTCAGTTGCTGTTAAGCACTTGTTCGAAAGAACTGAGTAGCTGAGCAAGCTTTCTCTTTTTCTCAGATCGTAGAGTTGAGCGTTGAGTGTTCTTGTGCGTTTTGTTCAATGCTTGCTTGGTTCTCTCATCTGCATATGTTCTTCATATATGTGATCCTTGAAATCTATCCGTTGAAGTCATTTGTTGAAGCATTAAATGCGTTTGACATTTCTGATCTTTGATAGAGACTTTTCTGCACATCTCCTGACTTGCATTCTGGCCCACTGACACAGCAGACTGCTTTCTCACCTAACACCTGAAAAGATGTTTTCCTCTATCCTATGGTCCTTTCCTTAGCTTCTTGAATACGTTTCTTTCGTTGTATGCTAAGGATATCTTTTGTACCATTGGGACTGATGAGGACTTCAACATTTAAGACCCATTCCACATTTATTGGAATTTGTCTCCAAATAAAAGGTAGGGCTCGATGCTTCTGACACACGACAGATGATACTCTACGATCCAGATCGTGGTGTCTTGTCACCTTGGTGCTTGGTCTGATGCTATCAAATAAGAGCACTACGATTTCTCTTAAAGACTTGCACACTACGATCTTTACTTGCTTGTTTTGCAAGCTCTACATTTTCGAGAGCATACTACGATCTCTGAGTTGGATTGGCAAAGTCCTTGTACAAATATTCCTTGAAGGACTTTAAAAATAATCATGAGTATTTGCTTTAAACATCAAATCAAAATATGCACTCTCCCAACAAATTTGTTAATTATCATCTTGTTAGGTATTCAAAGCTTCCAATTATATCTTATTAGTATATAATATTCAATGGCATGAATTATAATCACTTTCCTTTAACCATACTCATAACCTCCTTCTGTTTGTGTTCGGCGAGGATCAAGTAATTCGCTTTAAGTTTAGCTGACTCGTAAAAAGCTTGCGATTACTTTATTCTTTGAAACCAAGTTGTGCAAGATAGACTGGCGCTATTGCACCTGAAATGGCCTAAGGCTCAAAAGAACAAGGCCAAATGACTAGCGAGAACGAATCTGCGACTTGAACAACACGATGTGCGACCAAAAACTCCCAATTTCTTCAATTTAACAGCAAAATAAACATACTCATATGATATAAACTTCATAGAACAAAAACTAAACATACTAAGCATGATTCTAACAACTCAAACCACTTAACCAACAAAATTAAAACTCTCAAATTCTAAGTTTACCCCAACATCTCATATTTTGACATCTTTAGCGTAATCAATCACTACGAACTCGTTATTCAATCGAATTGATCCATTTAACTTTTGTTATTTTTGTTTCTTAATATATTAACAATATTTATCATCAATTTCAGATTTTAGATATGGATTTATAGCTAATTTTAGTCTCAAAATAGACCAAATCATATATATTTCACCAAAACTCACATTTCTCTTCCCTAACATAAATACATGAATTTGATTACTTTAAAACCAATTATAAATGGTTTTTAACAGATTACACATACCCACCAACATATATAACCAACATCTTATCAAACCATACAACTAAATAACTTCTACAGAAAACTCAAGAATAGAGGTTTGAGGTTTTAGTTACCTTGAATCTTCTTTAGTCTTAACCAATGATGGAAATTGCTTAATTAATCTTCTTCTGTGATTCCACAAAATTTCTCTTCTCAATCCACAATGATTTCTTTATTCTCTAAAACCCTCTCTAAGGCTCTCTTTCTCTCTACTCTTTAGACTTAGCAAAATAATACGTAAAAAACTGACAAATGGTTTACACTCAAATAAGCTAAAGGGTCTCAGCAGTTACAATATACCAAAGGTCATAAGACTTTGTTTGGTTGGCACACTTTAAAACCCTTTCTATTTTATTTTTATAATTCTCTTATCCTATAGTACTCATGTCACACATTACCCAATTAAATTATAATCTTTATTTAGCCAACACAATATTTAATTAGCTAATATAGTTCTAATTTTATTTAACAAATCCTTAATCCTCTAATTTAATTATTTAATTAAATTAGAATATTTTCATTCCATTAGCGTAATAAAATATAAATAAACATAAAATCATTTAATCAATAATATCATACTTAAATAAATCATTTCATCAATTATTATTTTACTCCATAAATATTTCTACTAAAATATTTATTCTATTCAATAAATATTTTAACTATTTACAAAATTCTCAATCGTATTACATTTATATGTAACATACAACTCCCTATATCATTTTATTAAAAAAATATATTTATGTTATTTCACTATTTAAATTAAGTGAATTACTCACATTATTTATGAAATTTAATTCATAACAATTTCATTGCCAATAAGGCATAATAATTAAATTATATTATTTAATAATATAATTTTCAACTTCATTACATTAACTAATATTATTCAGATTAATTTTCTTTTCGTAACAATTTCATTTAATTTCTTCAATAGTTTAATTAACTATTAAACCTTATTTTTCCAATATATGAATATATATATTTTTAATCAAATTCCAAAACATCTCGTAATGAGAATTTTATTTATTAAATTCTTATTTTAACAATTTCTAAAAATTTGGGTTGTCATCGTTTCTAGCAAAGTTATAGGATTGATTGATCACAGCACCTTAACTCGTCGCCTATATATAGATGGTAATTTTGGTACAATTGCTCGCGTTGAGAATTTTGCGTTGAATGAACACCAACAACACCTTGACCCTTTGCTTATATTGAAGCAGTAATCTTGGTATAATCGACGATTGATGTCGTAGAAGACGTCAAACACAACTATGTATTATTGTATGTTAAGTTAAATTTGAATCTCAAAGAAAAATTAAGAAAATAACTTAGAAATTCTTCAAAGAACCAAAAGTAGAGAATAATCTCACAAGAATATGATAAAATTTTGAATTGTATTGAATATTGTATGAATTGCATTCATAAAGCTTATTTATACTAAATATGAAACCCCAGATTCCTATAAAAGGATAACAAGTAATTTAGAATCAAACTATAATCTAAAAGTAACCTAATTACAATAGGAATCTGAAAATATACTGAAAATATATAATAAAGGAAGTAAATCTGCGTCCCAAATTTGTAGAAAATGCGTCAACAAAATTTCCCTTATGGTAGCACAGCATTTCAACTAGCAAAGAGCGTATTTTTGTCTTCAAAGCGGTAACAGCAATATTTGAAATGAAGCTAACTTCAAGGTTGGATCTCACTTTGACGGCGGTTTTGAATTATACTCCCTTTTGCTTCTAGGTTTGGTATGCTCGTCTCGATTTGACAAACTTGACTTGACACGTTAACTTAGACCATGATCTGTGTACCAACTTCCTTAGTACAAGTTGTCATGTCATTCTCAATTTACATCACTCGCACCAAACCAATAAGACTTTTTTTTGATAATGTGGAGTTTTCCAACTGCAGTCAGACTAAGTCTCCTCACCTCGGACCAGGCTTTGCGCACAGGTTCGGCCTATGACATGGCTCCGCCTAGAAATATGCGATCCATGGCCACACAGACTAATTTTTAATTGGCCCTCACACTTGTTGCAAGTGGGGATCGATCCCAGGATGCCCGAGTTTACGGTTCACCCCAGGTTAAAACTTACTATTGGACCAAGTGTTGTAGTTTCCAATAAGACTTTTCTTTAAAGTGTTTAGCCCATGCTCTCGTCATGGGTCCAACTGAAACTCGTACTAAATCCACCCCCATAGTTGATTGCTGAGTTTGAGTTGGGGATTTCCTCATCAAAAGGGAGCTTCCGAATCTTTTAATTTAAATGCATATTTCCACAGCTCTGGTCATTTTTAAATTATTATACGCAGATATCTAATTGGGAGTTCTATAGCTGCCTTGCTAAGCTCTTCAATGGTAGTATATTCATTACATATATACAAATAAAAGAAAAATAGATTCTTTCAGTCCATTTCATTAATAATTCTAAATAATTGCTTTCCATTCCTTATGGAAGTCTCTAGTTAATAAGTTGTTTATCGATAAGTTATTTAAATAATAAGTTATTTATTATTAATAAGTTGTTTATTATTAATAAGTTATTTACTAATACTACCTCCGTCTCAGGATAAAAGTCCGGGTGGACTTTTTACGCATATTAAGAAGAGGAATAAAATGACAAAATTGCCCATAATAATGTCATTAAATATAGAAAGAGAATTAAAATAAGAAAAGTATGATATATTTAATGCAATGGGCATAATGGGAAAAATGTGTAAAAGTATGGTTATTAAAGGAAAGTGGACATTTAACATGGGACTATCCAAAATAGTAATAAAGACTTTTATCTTAGGACGGAGGGAGTAATAAGCTATTTAAATAATAAGTTGTTTACTAATAATAATTTATTTACCAATAAGCTATTTAAATAAACTGTTTACAAATAATAACCTTCGATATGATATTGAATCAATATATCTTTTTATAATTTCTTTTTTACTAATCTTTACATTTTATTTTAACTTCTAAGTTATTATCAGACGAACACATTCATAACTTATTTTAACTTAATTTCTGACTTAAAAATTATTATCAACCAAACGTTTTTACTTATAAATCACAACTTAAAATAACTTATA
Source organism: Panax ginseng (assembly GCA_020205605.1). NCBI lineage: Eukaryota > Viridiplantae > Streptophyta > Magnoliopsida > Apiales > Araliaceae > Panax > Panax ginseng. Next base: position 16,836,333 of record CM035142.1, on the reverse strand, counting down.
AATCAACTTATATTTTAACATATAAATCATTTTAAAATAAATCATTCCCGAACAGGGATCTTCTCGTGTTAAAGGTCTTAACCCAATTTGTAAACATCCTAAATGCAAATAATTATATTATGATTTATGTTTAAATATTTCTTATGTCCAATAATTGAACTGTAGTATACCATAAAAAAAAATTAGTTTTACACACTAACTATATATTAATCATTTTGAATATAGTTAATTAATAATTAAAGGGTCCTTAACACTAATATACAACAATTATAAAGTAATTACAAAATAAAACATCCACAAATAATTACAAAAAAAACCAAATGTCATGATACAATATTACCTTGCTAAAATTACGCGTTATTAACTCCTACTACGTCGATTCTGAGCTTTCAAATTTTAATTACAAAAACGAAATCCACAAAATCAACAAAAATGAAGAAAAAAGGCAACTTTGAGATCGGAAAAAAAGCGAACTGACGAAAGATCGGAGAAGGCGAGATCTGACTTTGAGATAGGATAATAGAGGAGAAGATCAACAACTTCAAGATAAGATAGGAAAATAGAGGAGATCAATCAACAACTCAAGATCAACAACAACTTCAAGATCAACATCAACTTCAAGATCGAAAGATCGAATAATGCATCTGATGATCGAAATTGAAGTATACAACTTCTTGGATTATATATATATATATATATATATATATATATATATATATATATATATAGATATATAGAACGTGAATGATTACGAGAAGATGACTCGATACTGATTCTTTTCTACAAATTCTCTTGATTATCTTGTTGTTTTGATTTCAAAATGCATGTAAAAATATGTTTTATATTACAGTTACTAAAGTACATAAAATTAGTTCTTTTTATTTATTATTGATTTGATTCTTGTATAATGTTTTTTGATTTCAAAAATGTTTATTTTGTAAAAATATGTTTTATATTACGGTTTTTACTTTAATTGTACATATAATCTTGTTGTTTTGATTACTTAATGCATTATATTTTATTATTGATTTTGGTTCTTTTATATAATGTTTATTTGGTTGTTGTATACTTTAAATTAATGTTTATTTGGTTACCCAGTAGTTCTTATATACTAAATATATTGGTTACCTTTCTTAAGTTTTTTATTTCTTTGATTGGTCACACAGTTTAGTATCTTGTTTTTTTTGATTACAAAATGAATGTAAAAATATGTTTTATATTACAGTTACTAAGAACATATAAATTGATTCTTTATTTATTATTGATTTGAGTTCTTGTATAATGTTTATTTGGTTCTTTGTATACTTTAAATGTATATTCTCTTGATGTTTTTATATTGATGGTTACTTATTAAATACATTGGTTACCTTCCTATTTGTTGGATCTTTAAGTACATATTGATGTTTTTTATATTGTTTGTTTTTCTTTGTAAAATGCATGTCAAATATGTTTTATGTTATGGATACTAAGTAAATATATATTTAGTTCTTTATCTAAATCTGGATTTGGTTAGTATATAATTACGACTTGTTTCTTGTGTAATATTACCATGATTCTTACATAATATTCTTGTGTTTTATCTTGATTTTTTTTATATTGATGATTCTTGATTAACTATATTGGTTACCTTCATACACACACACATTAGTCTTTAATTTGTAACAAAGTCATTCTTGATTGTTTTGGTTGTAAAATGAATGTAAAAATATTTTTTATAATATTGGCTACTAATTACATATATCTTAGTTCTTGTATAATATGTATTTAGATCTTTGTAAAGGTGTTTATTTGGTTTACTCTATAATGTTATTGAGTTTTATAATTGTTTCTTTTATATTGGTGGTTACTTATTGACTACATTGGTTACCTTCATTTATTTATTAATCGATTATATATATTGGTTGTTGTATACTATTTAATTGGTTCTGAGAATAAATGTTTATTTGGTTGCGGTGACAATTTGACAATCTCATGTCAAGTTTGGAGTGTCGGATTTTGGGCATTTTAGAACCTAATTTCATTGGAAGCGGGTTGACGATCCAAAGTCACCGCTTTCTTTGGTGAAGCTATGAGGATTTTTGGTCAAATTCCATCATTTAGGCCTTGAAATTGCATGTAAAAATGTGGTTTATATTACAGTTACTAAGATTATGTAATTTGTTCTTTATCTAATATTGATTTGGTTACTTTACAATATTTATTAGGTTGTTATACAATGGAGACTAACATTAAACAATACAACAAATTTAATTGTTTACTGAGAATATATAATTGTTTCTTGTTAGTAACCATTAACCACATGGTTGGTAACATTTTGATGTGTCTGATAACTAAAATTGATGTTGATTAATATTTTAATTTTTATTCCATCATGAGTTATCAATATAAAGTAAACATATACATTGAACAATTGGTAAGCTGATTACGAAATATTTTATGTAAATTTGGTTACCCATCTAAAATAAAATGGTTACCTCTATATTCATATTTAGTTACCAATGGCATGGACCATTTCAAATAACTTTTATAACTACGTAATTTAAAAGTATCCATCATTAGATAAATGGGAACCCTCACATGTACATTAAGCACTTGATAATTGTTACGATATAAGTTTTTAATTATTTGATTCTAACAAAAAACTAAAATGGTTACCCTTATATGCAAGTTTGGTTACCAATTGCACCTCTTAAACTATTTTTATTTTAATATGAGATCTATAAGTGACCATCGTATATATAAATGAGAACTCTTAATTGGAGTTTCTTATTCTATCATGATGACGGTATAAATAAAACATATACATTTAACACTTTATATTGGTCTTGATACTGAGCTTATAATTATCTGGTTACTAATAAACTTGTAACTATATCTATGATAATTATCTGGTTACTAACAAGCTTGTAGATAAATAGGACACTCACACATGTACATTTAACAATTGATGTTTGTCCTGATACAAGCTTGTAACTATCTGGTTACTAATAACAGTAACCATAATGTAACATAATAAAACAGTAACCACATAATTATATGATAGTAACCAGAACAGGTTTTAATGGTAACCAAAATAGAAACATCATGTAATGAAACCCAATTTAGACAATCCATGTATACTAAACAATTACATATTAACCAGAATAAAAAAAAAAAAGTATCTGAAATCCCACATTGAGGACACAATAATAATAGCCAAACCATAAATAACGATAACAAAACATAATAAAAAGTAACCAAATAGTTATATAAAGTAACGAACATGTTTTAATGGTAACCAAAAGCAGAAACAACACATATATCCAACCAAGTTTAAATGCGACCCATGTATACTCTCACATGTACATTTAACCATAACTTTTCAATGAATTTTCTAGAAGAGCATAACCCTTGTAGAATATATTTGAAGGAATTTACAAAATAATACATCGATGTATACTAAGCAAATACATGGTTTATTATGACTTGGGTTTATTATTTACAAAATAAAACATCCACAAACTAATGATGCCTTAAACTTCTCCAATGACTTGGGTTCAATTTCTTGGTAATAATCTTTGGAGACTTCCATGTCACACCATATATATAACTTTTCGATTGAATTTTACATTGCATTCCTCATAGTAAAGATCCATAGCGCAAATAAACAAAATCGAGTTACACGGTCATTAGTAACGAGATATAAACAATATTTATAACATAAGCGATTCGTAGTGACCAACAAATAAAAAAACATACTAACAAAACATAATATAACAATTACGATGGCCAAAACAAACTATAACAAATAACTTGACATCCCACATTGGTACACACAATAATAGTTATCATATCATAATATAACATTAACCATACCATAATAAAGCGATACCAAAAAGTTATATTATATAATCTAATGGTGACCAAAATATAAACAACATGTATATACTGAGACCATTTTATGCGTAAACAAATAGTTATATATAATATTAACAAAACATAATTTAAAGGTCACCAAAACAAAAAACATGTATACCAAAAATATACTAAAAGAAGTAACCAAACAGGTTATATGATAGTAATCAAACCCATGTTTTAATGGTAACCAACACATAAACAACATGTATACAAACCAGTTTAATCGACCAATGTATACTAAGCAAATACATTGGAACCAAACAACATATAAAAAGTAACCAAAATCCCGATTGAGGAAAAAAAATGGTATCGAATCATAAGCCAACAACAACAAAAAAATATATACTAATGAAGTAACCAAAGCAGTTTATATGTTAGTAACCAAAACATATATTAATGGTAACGATACATAAACAACATATAGACCAAACACGGTTTAGTCGACCCATATATACTAAGCAAATACATGGTAACGAAACAACAAAAAAGCGATAACAAAATCCCACTCGAGAAACAAAAATAGAATCCAAATCGAAAATTAACAATAACCAAAACATATACTAAAAAAGTAACCAAATATTTATATGATAGTAACCAAAACATGTTTTAATGGTAACGATACATAAACAACATGTACACAAAAACCGGTTTAATCGACCATGTATACTAAGCAAATACATGGTAACCATAACAACATAAAAAAAAGTAACAAAATACCAAATCAAGGTAACAAAAATGGTATCAGAATCACAAGCTAACGATAACAAAACATAATGCGAAAGTAACCAAGCAGTTATATGATAATAACAATAACAAAATTTAAATTAGCAAACCTTTAAAAAATTTTTGGGTTGGAAATATCTTACGGCTATGAACTTGAGCTTACATCTTAACTACGGAACATCAAAATCGAATCAATCACCTGAAAAACCCAAACAAATTTCTTGAGTCCTTAATAGAATCACCCTCTGTGATTCTTTTCCTCTTCCATCCTTCTTCCTTGTATCAACCATTCTATACAAAAAACATAAAAACAACACAAATCCAAACAATCAATACCCCATTACATTAGAAACATAAGCGTATATATATGATCATATTGACAATTAATTAGTAGAATGAGAATTAACGAAAATTAGAAGCGTACCTTAGAGAAAACGAGAATCCTTTTCGGTTGTGAGAGAGTTGGAGAGAAAAATCACGTATTAGCACGAAAACATAGCACGAAAGTCACGTATTCAATTTTACATCGAGTTGAGAGACTATGGTGTTCTTGGCGGCGGCAGCAATGCGGAAAAGAGCGACGACAGAGTGGCTTCGAGAGGAGAGAGAAGTAGTAAGGGAGGAGAGAGAGAAATAGTAAGGGCGTAGAGAGAGAGAGACCGAAGGAAGATGGAAACTAATTTGCTATGTCAGCTCATTAATATTAATCCCTTAATTTAAGGACTCTTAATTGTATTAGTATTGTAAATATATATGATGAAGTGTCATATTTTTGTAATTATTTTATGAATGTATGATTTTTGTAATTACTTTTAAAAATGTACTATAATATGTAATTGTTAAGTCTTAATATATTATTTCATAAAAGTCCTTATTACTATTTTGGGTTGTCCCATGTTAAATGTCCACTTTTCTTTAATAACCAAACTTTTATATATTTTTTCCTATTATGCCCGTAAAATTAAATATATCATATTTTTTTTATTCTAATTCTCTCCATATTTAATGATATATTATTATTGATAATTTTATTATTTTATTCATCTTCTTAATATGCGTAAAAAATCCACTAAAATTTTTATCCTGAAACGGAGGGAGTACCAGACCTCCATGCATGTTTTACCCACGATCGGCAGTTTTGCTAACACAAAAACATTTAAACTTCAATTGAGCCCATAACTGTCATAACAATCTCTTTTCCCAAACAATGATTCCTTCAGCAATCATGATACATGTCCTTTTCGGTTTTTATTTTCCTCCTTTAAGTTCGCTATTTTAATAAGAAAATCATTTATCATGGACAAATTAGTCTTTTCACCTTTTGACGAATTTTGGGGTAAATAATTTCAGTGCATTTAATACATCTTTTGTTATTGTTTTAATCGATACCGCATCATTTGAGCCACATTCAAGTATATAATAGAGATAAAACTTTATTTTATTTTGAATTTTTTCTTCTTTTATTTGGTGGTTGTTGTGTGCGTGTGTTTGAAAGAGATCCGATTAGCATGAAGTTTATTTTTTTGGTAAGTTGATTAATTAGTTAATAGAATCTTTGACACATATAGCGCCGCGCCATGTCGTATCAACATTTCTGTTAGTAGATTAATAAACTTACTAAAAAATAAACTTTATACTAACCACTTCCGTTTGAAAGTACCATATTTTTTGGGATGTTGGTACAAGTTATAATGAAATCTCAATGTCCAAATTCATTGAGAAATTAAAACATTCAATAAACCTCACACGACCGGATCAAACAAACATCACATAAAGAATAAAACAAATTTTTACATAAAATAAATAAATAAACTCACAAAAATGAGAATCGAATCTAACACATAAAAATATCCCTAATACAATTATATTATATCACATACTAGGCGTAACGAAATTCTCCCTTTCTCTCCGTTTCAACAATCTAAAAATTAGAATGAATCTGAACCGTACTTCTGATTTGGGTTCTATCTTATTATAATAGATAATTCTAAACTATAAATATCACTTAAAATATATATATGTCTATTTTTTGGAACGACTTAAAAAGAAAAATAAAATAGAAAAAAATGTAGAATTACATAAATACCTCATCACAGGAATCTTGAAAAAGTTGGCTGGGTGAGAGGAGATAAATTGCAAACAGTCAATCTGGAAAATTTTATCAAATAGGAAAGATGTAGAATTACATAAATACCTCACCACAGTACTATTTGATATGTATAATCCTATCAAAATTTGTCATCCCAACATACCCAATCTGGAAAATTTCCCATATGAAAAGGTTCTCCATTCATGGTTATATACAAATATTACTGCCAATCTTTTAAGAATAAACACATTTTGCCTGACTCTACTCAAAGAAACCTGAACTTAATCAGTCAACAAAATTGAGGGAGTCGAATTTTTTTCATATTGTTCCAAAGCTTGGAGGAACTTAAAGCATACAAGTCATATGTTATGTCCGGAGGAGCATTTTTTCAGCCAGTCCTAAAGAATTCCTTTCTCGAACGAGTTTGAATTCAGCATCACAAAATAAAATTGAATCGAAATGAGCGCTATAAAATTCAGCATTTCAGCTCGGTTAAACAGCTGGGGTGACAAGACATCATGGAACTCTTACAGATGAATTATTCAAGTTTGGTGTACTCGAGCAGCATGTGAGGGGACCGGTAAATTTTCACCAGTGTCCAATACAAGACCTCTTCAACCTCAAGTTCACCCTCTGCTCTAGCTGCATAAATGTTTTCACAAATTGCGAGCAACCTGCATCATAATTTTGTAATAAACTGAAGTTAGTCAGGTCTTTTCAAGCTATAGTTCTATAAAGTTGATATAGGTGCTTTTATCTCCACGAAATATGGAAGCAACTCTTTCGGAAAAAGGTAAAGTAAGTTTTATCCTCGAGAATGAGAAGACGTATTTACATAATGTTGCACCTACCAAACCAATAAATATTTTGGATATATAAGAATAATACTCCTCCATTCCACAAAAAGAGTCCTATTTGCAAAATTTGCCAATATAAAGGATATATTTTTGTTCATATATGCCCCTAAAATAATAAGTTGTTAGTTTAGTAATGTTGTATGATAATGAAATTATGATGGCCAACTTGAGGATAGTGTCAGTTTATACTACTGTCACTGAAAAGTGGACTCTTTTTGTGGAACAATTTTTTTTTAAAAATAAGCCTTTTTTTGAGGGAATACTTTATTATTTGTTAACCCAATTAGTTTGAGGTTTTGTAAAGTGACAATGTACGTGGGTGGTGGGTGGTGGGTGGTGGGTGGTGGGTGGGGGAAACAAAGCAGTGGACTACCAATTGAAAACTTTGGACACCAACTGTGGGCTACCAAGAATTTCCGGTTCTTGAAACATTCTATTTGATTGTTGGTAATTTGGTATTAGAGAGAGGACGGTAATATGAAAACTAGTAAACATTGCAAGATCGAGTTTGGTCAGTGAATGTTAGTTATAAGGTTTGCAAGAATCATATTATGGATGTATCATTGACATGCTAAGTTACTAAAGTAATTCTATAACTAGAGACGAAAGTTTTTTAAACAAAGCAACCAACTCATCTGAAAACTATTTTTTAACAAATATCCTCTCCGTTCCACTTTAATGTCTTAGTTGGAAACCGTGTTTGCGGTACTGAATTTAGACTTACCATTGACATATTTGTATATAACTTTTATCATATTTTTTATTTGACATATTTGGATACAACTTTTATCATATTTTTTATTTAAGACTGCACTTTATATGTTAAAACATAGAATAAACTATATTACAAAATATTGTTTGCAAGTGTGTTTTTTGAATGTCTTAAAATCCATGCTACAAACAAGGTTTTGAACTATGCAGTCAAAGTAGAAAAGAGAGGGAGTAAGCTGTATAACATGAGATAACACAAAAGTTCAAATCACCAATGAGCACAATTATGTTAATCCAGTTGCTACTTGTATTCATTTCTCATTTTACATTATGTTATACCAAATTGGAAACTAGAACTGAAAATACAGGGATATAGGAAAAGGGTCTATATCCGTATATGCTTACTACCACCACATATTTATGTTATAAAATAGTACCCCCAAATCCCTTTTTAATCTTCCCAACTGATGTAGGACGAGTCCGTAAAAGTTGGTTAGAACAATATAAAAGGCTTTGGAAGCCTACATGAATTAGAAGTTGTATTTTAATTAGTTTCTTTAATTTGTAGTTATCGTATTAGAGTCCAATTTAGGTTAAAAAAGTTGTTTAGGAATATTATAAATAGTAATGTACTTCATTATTTGGAGACATTAAATGATTAATTGATTGAATTTTGCGTGAGAATTGTATGAGTGATATTAACCCTTTGTCCCAAAACCCCCGTCCCCATCATTTTGGTATCAAAACCCAACCCCAAACCACCTTCTGCCGCCTATACCTCTGTCCCAAAATTTTTGTTCCATCATTATCATAAAAAAAAATAAACTGCCCAGCCAAACGAAGCACCTAAACCATCTCCCAAAACCCAAAACGTCCAAAGAGCCCTAAATTGCAGCCCACTTTTCTTGTTTCAAAACAGACCAACAAACAGAAAGGTAGAAGGAGAGGAAATGAAATCAAGAAAAGATAAGAGGAGAAGAAGTAAAACAGCAGTGCCACCATCCCTTGCCGCTAGAGTTGCCACCGCCATCCTCATCTTTGCAGAGTTGTGAAATCTTTTCATCCCCCGTAACAGTTATGGGAACTAAAGGAACACGAGTAAATTCAATCATAACACCAACGAAATTGGGCAGAAATTATTTATTTAAATCCAAAATTGGTAGTGAAATTACAAGAAGATAAAAATAGTGAAGAAGACTGAACTGAAAATTAACTATAAAATTGGAATAGGAATAATGAAGGACAAAAAACATTTCTGAAATTGGTATATCTTTCCCCTCAACCCAAACTCCTTTTTATTCTTCAAATCTCCACTTTACTGCCATAATCAAATCTCCGGATTCCTTTGATTGTGCCAGGAACTCAGAACGATTCCCTACCTTAATTAAGGCCCTATGATCCTGTAAGATCCCACTAATTGCACGAGAGAATTGTGGAATTACGAAAGTGACCTCGGGTTGTAGAATAGCTGTTACAATGCTTCCCCCTTTTGAAATCCTTGTCCTCAAGGATTGAAATCTGGAAATTGAGCATGTATTGAAGTTGAATCCTCCCACATTGCATCTTTAGGAATGGTGTTGGACCATTGCACCAACATTTGAGGAACGGGACGATTCTCTTTCTTCACCAATCTTCTACTCAAAACAGCCACTGGATGGACTAGAAACTGCCCTTCTGGGCCTACAGTAGGAAGAACCGTGCTTGGGACTTTCTTAGCGCCAATTTCTTCGAGAGAGAGAGACATGGAAAACAGGATGAATCAAAGAGCCTTGTGGAAGAGACAATTTGTAGGCTACCTTACCCACCTTTTCTATCACCTGATATGGGCCAAAATATTTAGAAGAAAGCTTTAAATTTTTTGTCAATGCAACAGAAGATTGTTTGTAAGGTTGCAACCGCAGGTACACCCAATCACCAATTTCAAATTCTCGCTTAGTCCTATGAAGGTCACCATAGTGTTTGTACCTTTGTTGGGCCTGTTGAAGAGATTCTTTTAGTAGATTGTTCAGTAGGTCCCTTCCTTGGAAGAAGGATGCCACCGCTTCCACATTGGTAACTTCAGTGTTTGGGATATTCATATCCCTGGATTTGGATCCGTATAAAGCCTCATAAGGAGTCATTTTGATAGAGCTATGTAGGGAATTGTTGTACCACCACTCCGCAACAGGCAACCATTTAGTCCAATTATGTGGTCTATGACTGGTCATGGCCCTAAGATAAGACTCCAAGCATCTGTTAACCCGTTCAGTTTGCCCATCACTCTCAGGATGATAGGTCGAGCTATAATGTAACTGAGTACCCGCGAGACTAAAAAGTTCAAGCCAAAATCCACTAACAAAGAGTTTGTCTCTGTCGCTCACAATGCTCCTAGGCAGCCCATGAAATTTGTAGATGGTCTCGAAAAATACTCCAACCAACTCCTTAGCTGTAATAGGGCGAGAGAGTGAAATAAAGTGACTGTATTTGGTGAACCTATCTACCACCACCCAGATGATATCTTTTCAGTTTGACTTCTGTAAACCCTCTATAAAATCCATAGAAATATCTTCCCAAATTTGATTAAGAATGGGCAAGGGTTGTAGTAACCCTGGGTAAGGAATATTTTCAGCCTTGCTTCTTTGGCAAATATCACTCTTGAACATAGCGGCTCACATCCCTTTTCAAGTTAGGCCAAACAAAAAATCATTTAATCTTGTGGTAAGTCACATCCCTGCCCGAATGTCCTCCAAAACATGTATCATAAAACATGTATCGTGATGTTCTGCCATTAATTTATCCCTTAAGCCTCCTGCAGTGCCAATATAAATCTGATTCCCTTTTCTAATCACCCCTTTGTCGTAAGAGTACTGCTCAGGACCTATGCCATCATTTGTGAGCCCTTCAATAATCATTTGAGCCTCCAAATCTTCGTTGTAGCTATTAGTGACATCTGTTAACCATGCAGGCAGTTGAACTGATATCATTCGGAGTTATCCCTTATCTTCATGTACTCTAGAGATAGCATCCGCCACCTTATTCTCCACCCCTTATTTATATTGTATCTCATAGTCTAGCCCCATCAACTTGGAAAGCCATTTTTGCTGCAAATGAGTTGTAATTCTCTGATTTAAGAGAAATTTAAGACTCTTTTGATCAGTCTTGATGATGAAATGTTGCCCATGTAGGTAGGAGTGCCACCTATCTAAAGCCATCACTAATGCCAACAACTCTTTTTCATAAGCTGAAAATCCCAAATGAACTTGGCTGAGTCCCTTGCTAAGATAGGCAATAGGTTGACCTTGTTGCATCAAAACTGCTCCTATCCATGTGTTGCTAGCGTCCGTCTCAATAATGAAAGGATTGGAGAAGTCAGGCATTGCAAGAACTGGGGTTGTTCTTCAAATGATGCTTGTGCCCCATCATTCCATTGTAATGAGTTTTTCTTGAGTAGCTGAGTCAAGGGTCTACTAATGTCTTCATAACCTTTACAAATCTCCTGTAATAACCAGTGAGTCCCAAAACCCCCCAAGTTGCTTAATGGAAGTTGGGACTGGCCATTCTACCATAGTTTTAATTTTCTTAGGGTCAGCCTTAACCCATTCTCCCGTAACTATATGCCCTAGGTACTCCAACTGGTTTTGCCCAAATGAACACCTGCTCTTCTTTGCGAACAGATGGTTATTTCTCAACACCTCTAGCACCTTTCTGAGATGTACATGAGCCTCCAGTGTAGGGCTGTAAACAAGGATATCGTCAAAAAATACCAACACTGTTTTCCTTAAAAAATGTGCAAAAACCTCGTTCATCAATGCTTGAAATGAAGTTGGTGCATTCGTTAACCCGAAAGACATGACCTTGAACTCAAAGTGCCCATGATGAGTCCTAGAAGCAGTTTTTGGAACATCTTCCGACACTACTCTAATTTGGTGGTAACCGACCCTCAAGTCGATCCTAGTATCCACTTTGCCCCATGTAATTCATCCAGGAGTTCCTCAATTACGGGAATGGGAAATTTATCCTTGATAGTGAGCTCATTCAGTCTCCATGAACCATCTTTCTTGCGAACCAGCAAAACTAGGGCAGCAAATGGCGAATTGCTATGTTGTATGATGCCATCTTTCAACATTTCCTTTACCTACCATTCAATCTCAGTTTTCTGATTATGGGGCACCTTATAAGGTCTCAAACTCACTGTGAAATCTTTATCTTTCAAAGTAATCTTGTGATCATGTCTCTTTTTGGTGGCAGCCCTTTTGGTTCATAAAATACATTGGAGAATTCCTCTAGAAGCTAATTAACGACCGGGGGTGTGTCTTCTTGTGCTGCATTCCCGTCCTTAAGCAGCAAGTATCCCATCATACCTTTGGTCATTTTTTTGAACATTTTCCCCAAGCCTTCAGCCCGAATCATTCTCAGCTCTCCATCCTCCCTTATACCCTTAAGAGTACTCTCCCTCTTACCTTTTGTGATGATCAACTGCAGCTTGTGGAAGTCGAAGGTCACTGGGTTATATTGTTTCAGCCATTCAACACTTAAAACAACATTACAACCTCCTAAAGACAATATCCTCATGCATGACTCAAACTGTTGTCCTTGCATAACCCATTTGAAATTGCGACATTTACTATCACTCACCAACTTGTTTCCATCTGCTATAGCCACGAATAATGGAATTGTAGGCTCCACTTGATAGCCCAACATCCTAGCAGTGTGGTAATAACTTGTCTGCCTATCATTCCTTTGAGCTTGAGAGTGTTGTGAGTTACACTACCAAAGAGTGCATAGATTGAGATTTCTACTCCATCTTCCATCAAAGTTTCTTTGTTTCTTGTTTGGCCAAAAGTACAGCATCAGACAACAACCTTGATTTGAAAGGCCGAACAACATCCCTTAAGTTTTCCTAGAGACCACTAATGAAACTTGAATAAAGTATTCCTCTGTCAAACCTCTTTGCTCACGATCATAGCCCTTAGTTCCTCAAATTCATCTTGATAAGCCTCCACCATGGAAGTCTGTGAAAGTTTGTTGAATTCGGCTTGAGCATCTAAATGGTCGGTAGTACCAAATCTTACAATCTCATCATTAATGAACACCCTCCATGGGATTATACCCCTCTCAAATTGGTAAAATTGGTACCACAATCTAGCTTTTCCTTCAAAATCGATAGAGGCAAATTTGGTTTTCCGCACTTATTCCACGGGATAAAATCAAAATACTGATCACAACACATTACCCATCCTCTAGGGTCATAACCATCAAATTTTGGGAAATCAATCTTGGGCGGCTTGTGAGGACCCCAGTTGGAATTATGCATAGTCTGGGAAGCTTGGTTTAAGTTTGGTGTGAAATTTTGCTGGAAAAAATGAGGTGGAAGGTTGTTATACCTGGAAGAGGGCTGGTAAGGGGTAAAGGTTGCTCCCTTCGACACTCCATTGTAGCTGGTTTCTCCTGCATCACCATTTCCGTTGATTGGCCTAGATTCCATATCGGCTTCTTCCCTTGGTTTCAGCCCCAGAATCAATTGTTTCATGTCCTTTAGTGCATCTTTAAATTTCTCCATTCGTTGATTCACAATCTCCCCATTCTGTTTGATTAAATCATTCATCTCAGTGATACGCGTCTCCTGAGTAGTGAGCCGTTCATCCAAAGTCTTCCATCTTGTACCCACAAACCAATCCAAGGATAGTTGGATTTGATACCAAGTGTAACAATTATGGGGACTAAAGGAACACAAGAGTAAATTCAATCACAACACCAACGAAATTGGGCTGAAATTATTTATTTAAATCTGAAATTGGTACTGAAATTACAAGATAAAAACAATGTTCGAAAAAGCTAAAATCGGTACAAGGCGTTTTTCTCTGGGCTATGCGAGGCGTAAGCCTCGAGGCGGAAGCCTTGATTTAAAGACCTAAAAGTCCCCAAAAAATTATGAAAAATACTAATAAAACCATAAAATAATTCATTATTACAATTAAGGTCATGGAAGACATAAATAACCAACGTCACAGTAATGTATCATTACAAAACATCAAAACAACATAATATCATCAAGTACTTATATAGTGATCATCCATCACTATGTAAGTATTGTATCATTTGTATCTAGCGGCTTGAATAATGGATCAAATCCTAGATCATCATCCCCATCACCATCATCACTATCATCACTAAGAGGATCCTCCATGGAATCATCATCGTATCTAATAGCTCTGTCATCCTCCTCATTGTCAGTGCTAAGATCCTCAAACTCAGGTTCTTCATCAACCAATTGCAATCCCTTCCCTTTATCTATAAATAAACAAGTGAATATATATTTAATCCAAATGAATATGTTTTTTTAAAGAACACTTTAAAGGCAACTTAAGTAATGACACTAACCTTTTGACATAGTTTTTGACGGCAAAGTGTTTCTCTTTCTCTTTTGACTTCCTTGTTTACTACTTGTTCCCTGAGTCCCTTGCCCTCCAATTGTAATCTCCCTCACATTAGTCTCTTCTCCCCCAACTGTCTTCTCATTCCCATGAGTCCTTTCACCCTCCTCCATATCATCATTCCCAGAAGTCAATCCTTTGATATTTTCATCATTCCCCCCCAAGACGCATTTAATCCACTCATTATCAGAAGGCACATTTTCAACAACCAATGGATCTTCTTCTTCCGTTAGTGCCTTTTTCTTGATATGCCGATCTTTCAATTTTTTATTGTACATAATGTAAGCCAATGAGTTAAGCTTGGATGCGGACAGTCGATTCCTTCTCTTTGTATGTATCTATATTACAAGTAATTTAGCATTAGTGACAATGTCAAATCTCATAAAATCTTAATAAATGATTTATATCTAATAAATACCTGACTGAAAGTACTCCAATTACGCTCACACCCCGAAGATGAGCAAGTTAAACTCAGAATCTTCACTGCAAAGTTTCTTAATTCCGTAGCTTCATCTCCATATGCGATCCACCAATCACTTGGATCAATATTAAAACATATATCAATCTTACAGATTACGTTATAATCAAAATGAAAGCATAACCAAACATTAATCAACAATACTTACAAGAACACGTTTCTTACCGTGTTTTTGGCATTTGTGTAGCCAAATAACCCTTGCCTCAATCGGAATGCATCCATTTGCAAATCGACTTTCTCTCTTTCCACAACGTTAGGAATAAGCTTGTCCATACAAGAGTACAATCCCACCTTAACTTCCGCGTTGGCATAGAAATTGTCTTCATATTGAAAATGAGGATTCAAAATATGCAAACGACGTCAGTAAATGCCGATCTGTTGATTATCCCACTTAGCATCTATTATGCTCTATATCTTTTTATAGGCCCCCTCCTCATTATCCAGATTTTTTGCAATCTCTTCTTTTGCATTGTCCATGGCACCATATAAAAATCCCATTCCCGGTACCTTCTCTGAATTTGCCATCCTCAATACACCTACTAGAGATTTTGTGGTCTTAATTGCATATCCCACGCTACCCCAAAAATTCCTATCACTCAGTATGATTTTTCTCGCCTCCTTAACTTTAGGTTTTTTTGCCCAAGCACAATTTGCCCACTCCCTAGATGTAAACATAGCCTCCAAAGGCCGTCTCAAACTATGCATACTCTGCAAAGTTAAATAAGCAATGGCAAATCTAGTGGCGGTTGGCCAAACAAGGTCTTTATTAGTGTTTGCCCTCATCAATGCCAAGACCCATCCATGATTATATATGAAGTTGCTTACCTACATAATGACATTCATCAAAAAATAATAACAATTCAAGTATTCATTGAATAAAAAAATTATAACCAAATAATAATAATATTAATTACCTTCTTTGCCTTTGTCAAAGCATTTTTATGTTGAGGCAACTCTGCAAGCTTCTCAAGCATCAAATCAATGCAATGCGTGGCACACAGTGTCCACCACATACGTGGCCTCTTCTCCATTAACATCCTCCCCGCCGCCTTATAATTAGATGCATTGTCAGTGACTACTTGAATGACAAGGTCTTCTCCCACTTCCTCAACAACCTCATCAAGTAGTTTAAACATCAAATTAGCATCTTTAATTGCATCAGATGCATCAACAGATTTCAAAAATACAGTTCCATGGGGGTTGTTTACAAGAAAGTTTATTAGTTGTCTTCCCCTAATATCTTTCCAACCATCCGACAAGATTGACACTCCCGTATGTGCCCAAGTTTTCTTTACCTCCTCAACAAAGGCCTTTGTAGTCTTCTCTTCGTTCTTCAATATCCAAGAACTAAGCTCGTATGGGGTAGGGGGTTTCAAAGCACGACCATAGTTCCCAATAGACCCACACATATTTATAAATGAAGGACTATCTGCAACATTGAAGGGAATCCCATTTTCAAAGAAGAATCTACCTATATCAAGATAGACTGCATTACGAGCCTCCTTTGAAAATACGGTACGCCTTGTAGTAGCATCATCATCACCAGCATCAATATCCATAACAAATCTATCCATGGGTCCCCTCTCGGAGGCACTACCCACACTTGAACCTCTCATTCCCAAGGATGGATGACCACCATAATAAGACCCACTTTGTATTTTTTCAGCTTCATCTCTTTGTCTTTCCTCCTTGGAGTCCATATTTTTCTTCATATATGAAGCAAGTTCTTCCTTCACTTTACTTGGTACTTTTTTGCAAGCCTCAACGTTACTATGATTACCCACAAGATGATTTTTCAACCTTGTAATCACTCCTCTGCAAATTTTCTTACAAAAATTGCATTCCACATATAAATGAGCTTTATTAACTCCAGGGGCTGCGGTGCCATATTTCCATGAAGGATCTTTCTTACCCATAATCTTAATTCACTGTAAGTGTGTAATAAAAAAACCAAATATAAGAATACAATATATGTTAAATATATGTTAATCACAACATATATAAAATATATGTTAATATATCATATATGTTAATATATAACAAATATATGGTAATAAGTTAAAAAAATCTTAACAGAAATTAAATTTTTTTAACAAAAATTAAATTTTTTTAACAGAAATTAAAAATGTTTAACAGAAATTAAATAAACCTTAACAGAAATTAAAATTACATTAACATAAATTAACAAAACCTTATTATCTCACAAGAATTTAAGGCTAGAAGCCTCGAACCCACGAGGACGAGCCGACGACCCAAGACCAGACGAAGAAGACGAAGAAGCCGACCAAGACTAGACGAAGAAGACGACCAGACCAGACGAAGGAAGAAGGAAGAAGGAAGAAGGAAGAAGGAGAGGCGGACGCGAAAGAGACTGACGCGATTTTAGGTTAGCGAATTTATGAAACGAGTTCGTTTTAGGTTTTTTTAAAGTCAAACCAAGGCTCTCGCCTCGCGTATGCCTCGAGGCGCAACACCTTGAGGCGGACGCCTCGGCCGAAGAAGGCGTAAAGTTCGTCGAAGCCCAAAATCGCGTATGCCTCGCCTTAGCCTTTTGACGCCTCGCCACAAAACGCGCCTCGAGGCGTATGCCTCGAGCGCTATTTCGAACATTGGATAAAAATAGTGAAGACTGGACTGAAAATTAACTATAAAACTGGAATACGAACAATGAAGGAAAATAAAACATTTATGAAATTGACATATCTTTCCCCTCAACCTAAACTCCTTTTTATTTTTCAAATCCCCACTTTATTGCCATAATCAAATCTCCGGATTCCCTTGATTGTGCCAGGAACTGAGAAAGATTCCCTACCTTAATTAAGGCCTTGTGTACAGATCCCACTAATTGCACAAGAGAATTGTGGAATTACGAAAGTGACCTCGGGTTGTAGAATAGCCATTACATCTCCCATGTTGTTGCTCCTCCACATGACGTGAAGAATGGAATTAAAACAGAATAATCAAAATAGAATAGAGATCGGAGAGATCAGATTTGGAATTTAAAATATCTCCTGGAAAATTACAGTTAGGTACCCTATAGTTTTTATAGTTTTCTAGTTTAGTCCCCCAAGTTTTCTAAAATTTTAAAATACCCCTGAAATTTTACATATCAGTCCTTGTAGTTTCATTTTATTCCATTTCATTCCCTGAAGTTTTAGTTCAGCCCTTGTTTCTTTACACTTTTTACACTCAAGTACCTAAAAAAAAAAGTATTTTTATTTGCAGGAATCATGGTAAATGCCGGAGAAATCAACGTCAAGCTTGATAATTATATGTTACAAAAAGATGAACGTCTCAAGAGAATTGAAGATTCAATCACAACACTTATTGCAAATGTTCAGGCCTCTATTAGAACACTTGCATTAAAAGTTGATGTACTCACGGAACGCGTAGATAAGGGACAAGAAGATGCTCATAAGAATTTTGAAGACCCCATCTTGGATCTTAATCATCTGGGACTACAACAACATGATCCTAATCCACGAGTTAATCATCATGTTGATCCTAGATAGAGGAGCAAAATTAGATGTTGGAGATTTCAATGGCGATAATGGTCCCGAGACATTCTTCGATTGGATTCATAGTTTGGAGAGTTGCTTTCGTTGGTATGAATTATCCGATGAACGGAAACTTTTCTTTGTTGAAGCAAAGTTGAAAGGAACAACTCGTATTTGGTAGGATCAACATCAATGAAATTTAAATACAGTTGGGAGAAGATGGGAGGATATGAAAGCCGCATTAACACGACGTTTTGTACCTTCGGATTATAAGTAGCGAGCATATTTGCAGTTAATTGAGTTGGTACAAAGAAGTAAATCTATAGCCGAGTATACTTCAATGTTCTACAGTTTGGTTACACGGTCTGAATTTCCTTGGGTTGAAGAAGTTTTAATCTTCATGTACCGTCGAGGATTGAATCTGGAGATTGCAAGTGGTGTAGCTACAGGTAAACTCTTGCTCTTGGATGATGTTATTTAAGTTGTCACCCAAATAGAGGATAATTTGAAAAGAAATTCTGTTAGGCCTCCAATACAAGTTCAAACTCGGAGAGAGCGTACTTTTGTGGAGCCTGTTTTAAATAGGCCAATGGAAAGATCGTCAACAAGCCCTTCAGCTACTAGCAGGCCTAATCGTACCCCAGGTTCTTCTAATGCTAGTAACAATCATACGTCTAGGTGCTATAATTGTCGTGGTTTTGATCATGTCTTTTGAGTGTCCTTCCCCAAATATGAATGTTGCCTCTTCTCCCTCTAGACAACTTGCTATTGTTGACAAAGCGTGCGAAAAAATTGACTTAAACGAAGAGGTTTGCAAGCCGATAGACGACGAATATGAGCCCGATGAGCAAAATTTAGAAGCTGTTGTTGAAGGATGTTTAGGTGTTTTTCGACCTTTACTTGTTGCCTAACAACATAAGACTGATCCTAAAATACATCGTGGGCAAAATTTTCAAACGAGAGTCATGTGCGGGACAGGTATGCTCTCTTGGGATTAATACTGGGAGTTGTAAGGATGTTAATTTTGAGGAAGCAATTAAAAAACTTGGGTTAAAAGTTGAACCTCACCCAGAGCCGTATGATGTTGCATGGATTACCAATACAAAGTTGCGGGTTACCCAGAGGTGTATGATTACATTTTCCGTTGGCAAGCTTAAGGATACCGTCATGTGTGATGTTCTACGCTTAAAGTTTGTCGCATTAACTTAGGGCGTAAATGGCTATGGGATCGTCACGCGCAACATGATGCTCGTGCTAATATCTATTCGATTATCAAGGGCAATACCAAATTCACTCTTACTTGCGCTCTCGACATGCCAAATTTGAAACTTGCAAATATTTCCTTGGTGATTTGACGTGATTGTTCTTGTGTTGATACCTCGACGGAGTCGAGTTTTTTTCAGCGGAGGAGAAATGATGTATGATGAGTCTGTGAAAGTTGGTTAAACAATATAAAATGCTTTAGAAGCCTATATAAATTAGAAGTTGTATTTTAATTAGTTTCTTTAATTTGTAGTTATCGTATTAGAGTCCAATTTAGGTTAGGAAAGTTGTTTAGGAATATTATAAATAGTGATATACTTCATTATTTGGAGACATTGAATGATTAATTGATTGACTTTTGCGTGAGAATTGTTTGTGTGATATTAACCCTTTTTCCCAAAAAAAACCGTCCCCGTCACCAACCCCCAAGCACTAGACATTATGGTCTTTGTGCCCCCAGTTGTAATTGATAGAGAATAGAAATTGGTACACTAAGGAGTTTTGATGTGGAGAAAAAGAAGATCAAAATATTAATTATTAATTACCATATATTATTACTTAGAAATAAATATTCTAGTTCAACGTAATTGTATTTGATTATGTTAAAGTGTTAGAATATTCTAGAGTATTAATTATGTAAGATACTTACTAGGATTGTATTTCCTCATTTAAGTAGGTTACGTAATATTTTACTTTGTCATTTAGTATTAGGGTTTTCTAATTCATAAATATACAGTTGTAATCCATCTTTATGAGATATTGAATGATTGATTATTATCATTTTTAAGCCTTGTGCTTTTGGCTTTAAGCCAAATTATTGCCTTTTAATTCCCTTTATTCCTTCCTCCATCTTTGTCCTACATCAAGTTTGTAGTACAGAGATTAGAAATTCATGGTTCTAGATGTTCACTTTAACTCTTGTTAAAAAATTTAGATGAGTCAATGGCATAGAGATAATGTAGAGCTTGCGTACCTGTCACAAGAAGGAAGATTTTCGAAAGGAATTCTCATTCTTAGATCAGAACATTGAAGTCTAATGAAGCGGCCAACTGCTAGCACAAATGTAATGTAGAGACCCCAAATACTGAACTTGCTGAGTGTTTCACCGATAATGCCCTCTACGAAGTATGAAAGA
This sequence comes from Panax ginseng, assembly GCA_020205605.1. Classification (NCBI taxonomy): domain Eukaryota; kingdom Viridiplantae; phylum Streptophyta; class Magnoliopsida; order Apiales; family Araliaceae; genus Panax; species Panax ginseng. The sequence goes on along the minus strand of CM035142.1, from coordinate 16,815,270 downwards.
TCAATGATTAGTGTGAAAAATGATGGGAAATGGGTACCTTATATTAGCCTTTCTTCTAAAATTCCAAATAAAATTCACAGCTCTAATAATCAGGATCTAGAACTTACGTGGTGTTACCTCTGAGACAATAATGGCCATGGGTCCAGCCAACTCTCTGCAGCCAGTCAAATATGAAGCATTAACATCATAGAAAGACCACCACCCTGGATTCCCACGATTGAGGGAAAGATCCCCACTAACCATATCAACCTGTACGTGCTTTGTCTCAGTGTCTTAAACAGTGCTGAACACCAGTACTAAAACAAATCTATATAACGCTCAATTGAACATAATCACATCAACAGTTCATTATTGTCAAATAAAAACAAAATTTTGATAATATCTTACGACTTACTGCTTGTTCTAGAAGCCGAACATCACCAGAGCCAGTGACTCGGAAATATTTTGGGTAAACATTACTTATCCTGAAACTACTGATAGTACCATTTAGTACTCCCCTTACTTCCACGGGTCCTGGGAGATCTTGTTCTTGAATATGTAATTCATACTTCACGACTTCCTTTCCTTTGGGTCTATCCCCGGTGAATTCCCAAGAAAATACAAACTTCATGCTCCACTGAAGATACTGACTGAATTTGTCCTGGACAACAGGAGGGACAAGCCATGAGGTGCTTGCATCAGCTTGGCAACATATCAGTTGAATATCTTGCTCGCTGTATGCACTTAAATAACCATGAGGATCTAGATCGAAATGTGCGTCAAGCTCATCCCACGAGATTTTTTTGCAAAGGGTTGTTTCAAATAAAGTCAGCCTTCCACCGAGTGTATGTAAATTGATTTGAACACTGGCATCTTTGATAGGGTTTGCAATGTTTGATGGATTGCCACTGCTGTACATCTGTAAAGAAAAAAGAGATCTAAATAGCCTAATTTTAATTTTTAACCAAAAAAGATATCCCTGTGAGTTTGTTTCTTCGAAAGAGAACCTTATAAGATAATTGAGGAATTTTTGCAATTTAAAATATCTACAGTTTGTACAGACTATAGATGACAAGATATTATCTCAAGAAGATACTTTCTTCAGATAACAGTGTAAAATTTACTGTAGAATGCTTGATTCCCCCTTTTAAATTATTTTTTTTTTAAAAAAAACAGAATTTTAATAACTTTTTCTAGAAACGTTATTTTTCGTCTGTTAAGAATATTTTACATTCTTTGTTGCCCATGATACTTTTTCATTTATTCTAAATAATTTCAAGAATACTAGAAGCCATCCAGTAGTTAGGATTCATTCAGCCTAATGTTACAGATACATATAATTTAAGTGTTACTTTCTAAAAATACATTTCTGAACTGTGTTTCAAATAAAGGTTTCTTCGACAGATTCAGTTCCAATGTCTCACCAGCATAGGAGCCCATATAACACAAAACAAAACTAGCAATAAGCATATTCCATTGCAGAGTTTAGTCATTTTCGTTTGCTTTTGCCCTTGGCAGTGTTTAACCCTGTTCAAATCCACATCGCATTTGACAAGAAAGAGGCTTGCATGAATATCCTCCAACTAGCGAAAGAAAAATAAGGGTAATATTAGATCCTTAAAGAAAACTGCAAATAGTTAACAGAACAAATATAAATAATCTATGGTCAGTAATGCATAAAGCAATTAAAATCATAATGCATAAAACATAATGAAAGAGAAAAGAACTTTATGATATAGTTCCCCTTTTATAAACGCCATGTACATCCAAGTGAAAAGAGAAAACAAAAAAACTCTAAAGCCAACTCCAAGACCCATAAACACAACTAACCCCCTGAACTTTCTATGAGTTAATATCTCAATGATTTTAGATGGGTTTACTTTGAACATATTCTCAACTCAAAATGTACATCAAGAGATGCTGGGAATCTTAAGACTTGAGTATAAGATGGTTGGGTACTCTCATTGCTCATGATATTGATTGTTGCATCATTTGCAAACAGTTTAAGTTTTTAGCATAGTTGTCATGGCATCGCCTAAGCGATGCCTTGGCGTCCAAGCGATGGAGAACTAGTAAGGCATCAGGTCGATGTGGAACTGCTAAGGCGGACAACTTTGGGCCAACCAAAGTGTTTTACAGTTCTGACCCATTAACACGTGACCCATCAATTAAAAACCCATGACCCATCGATTAAAAACCAAGGAGAAACGAAATAAAACTCTAAAACACTTATCGGTAATCGCGATTCGCGATTTCTTTCTACGACTCCATCCAAATTTCCATCGCAATTTCAACCACCATCACGCTTAAGGGTGTAACGAACCGAGTCGAATCGAGTATTGATTTGCTCAGATTTGGTTCACAAAATTTATCGAGTATAAAATAAAGTTTGATTGAGGTTCATTTAGCTATCGAGTCGAGCCCGATTCCGAATCGAGCCCGAGCAGTTTGAACTTTTCGAACGAATATGATCCGAGTATCAATAAAAAATTACAATTTGAGAAAGTTCGAATAATTTATCGAACTTTAAAATTTGCTCATATTTGACTCATTTATATTTCGAGTCGAGCGAATCGAACTTTTAGTCGAACGAGTACGAATCGAGCCCGAACAGTTTGCTCATTTTACAGTCTTAATCACAGTCCATCGGAACCCAACGACTGAGTCAACCCATAGCTGGAGGCGACCCATAGCTGACTTCTTTCTTTCTCTGTTTCTCTATTCTTGGTTTCTTCTCTATTTCTCTGTTTCTCGAGCTATAGTTTTGCTTTGCAGATTTTATATTTGCTTTGCTTCTGCTTTGATTTAAATAGACTGGTGGAAGCATAATAATTATATCTGGAGTCCTTTTTATATATTTGTGGTGGATAGGTGGGGGCTTAATAATTATACTTAGTCAGCCTCCACTAAATTAAGACTTGGATTGTTCTGCTTTTATTTATATAGACTAGTGGGGGCTTAATAATTATACATGGGAGTCCTTTTTATATATTTGTGGTGGACAGGTAGGAGCTTAATAATTATACTTGGGACTGAGTCAGCCTCCTCTAAATTAAGACTTGGGACTGTTCTGCTTATATATAGACTGGTGGGGGTTTAATAATTATACATGGGAGTCTTTTTATATATTTCTTTTACTAATTTTTAATATCAAGTTTTTTGTTTTTGGATTGTTATTGCTAAGTATTTATATAATTATGCTTTTAATGTTATTCCATAGTATTATGTTTTGAGTTTTAATGTATATGAAATTTTATTGTCAATATACTTGTTAAGTAAAATAAATAATATATAAATTGCACATTGTAAACGACTTGTTGCCATATGGACACCATGGCGGTCGTCTTGTCGCCTAAGCGTCCAGACGGTCAGCTACCGCCATGACTCGTCGTGGCGTCGTAACAACTATGTTTTAGAGCAACTGGTTATCTAGTATAATCTCCAACCAAGCTATTTCATACATGTTTACTCCATCGGCCTCAAGTGTTTGATGCTCCCCAAATGATGCTTTCACATGTTGGCCTCACCACACCATACACGAAGAGATGTGTTGAGAGTATAACATCCTACATTAAGTATGTGAAGTATTACAGAACAATATATAAACCTTGATGGCCACTCCAATAATTAATTGTGTATAGTTGATTGCTTATACAAAATATCAGAGCAGATGATCATATCTACAAATTTGGCCGAATGACAACACAACATGAACATCATGTTAGTCGATATAATTCAAAGAAAGGAAATATAATGCCCTACATCAGACAAAGTTAAGCCTTGTTGTTCAATATAAATACACATCCTATGGCTAATCCACCTATAGCTATTTGGATTTAGGTTGAATTGTTCTTGTGATATCAAAATGTTTGTTTCTGAAGACCATTGGATCTAGCTTCAGCGGTTTCATGGCAGTGTGCAAGATTGCATTATTGGAACTTAGTCGAATCCGTTGCTTACGGTTTACCTTAAAATGAATTGTGGCTAAGAATGTAGACAAATCCCGTTGCTTACGATTTAAACAACCCAACAACGAAGTGGAATTGAGTTGAGTGATACAAAAACTTTGTGTTGATCTATTAGTATTTCACTTGATTGAACTGGTCCTTTTAAATCATTAACACCCCCCCCTCTTCACATGCAGTTTGACTTTAGCTAAACAAATGAACTACGTATTGGGTGATATGGACCACAATTAACCACCTACAACATGACTCAAAAATGTATGCTTTGGTATCATGCTAAAGTATCCAAAGCAAAAGCAATTGGCAAAAGAGTACAATAGCTAACAAAAAGACTTTACTAATCCGATGTGGGTTTTTAGTCTCAACACTTTCAAATCACCCCCAAATACTTCTGATAGATATCATAGTGACAAGTTATAGGTATAGGGTGATATGGAACACATTTAACAGCCCGACCTACAGCGTGACTGAATTGTATCCTCTTGTATCATGTTACAGTATCCAAACAAAAACTGACTGGAAATGAGTACAGTAGCTTTCAAAGTTAAGTATTCCCGTCTCCGATGTGGATTTTCAGTCTCAACACTTGTCACCACCAAATACTTATATGATAAAAATCATAACAACAAACTATGGACCAAGCAAGATCATTTGTCATACTGAGGAAGAACTTATTTGGTAGCAAAAATTTAACATTCGCAAACAAATACTGCAAGGTTATCAATCTGCTAACTTCTCATAAGATTTGACAAGAAGCAGCATATGAAGTAGTGTGTTACTTCCATTATTCTTCTATGCATGCATAAATGATGGGCTCATTATATAACAATCATAATGATACAACAACAGAATAAATATTATGACAACAATACAAAGTGCGGACTACAGCAACCCTCTGTCAACCAACAGGACTCCATGGAGGGTGAACTTATATTTAACTAAAGAGCCTTTTGATTTGAATCACTTGAAAGAGAAGAGAAAACAAAAATTATCAAGACAAAAACAATGACCCGCAATGAAGGCAGGTGAACTTCTGCTTAAATGTAAAGGATATTAAAGTTAAATTGGCCTACCTTTAACCAGTCATACATGGTCAAAGACGTCCTTGTGCAAGACCAGTCAAGTACACATCTAAATTCATGTAGAAAAGACAGAGCACGGTAAAGCCGGAAACCAAGAAAATTAAGTTGTGAAACATTGCTTGTCAAAAATTGCCGATACAAAGTGCTTTCATGAGGAATTCCATAGCGGATTTGTACGGCCTGTAGTGCCAGAGAAATTGCCTTTGTGAAAAAATAGCACGAAGTGCTAATCATCCGGCATGCTGGTGTGAAGGCTCCATGTTCCAAGCATACTTTATCACAGAATATGTAAAAAGGACAAGGGTAAAAAGATAGAAGATGACTTTTCCCGTGACAAATGAACGGAGATAGATTATGCGATCAAGTACAATTAAGAAAAAGAGTATCTGCATAAAAAATAAAAATAAAAATCATTTCAGAATTCAGCTCAATATTATTAGTTCTGACAAATGTTAACTCTGTAGCGAACTGATTGAATCTCTCCAGAAGCCAGCTCAGAGATTCAATTACAAAAAGGCACAAGCAAGAAACTTAAGCAAAAGGAGTCCAGAATGCCGTACTAATAATTTACAAAAATCATCCAAGTCAGAACCACATCAACACTGTGAATGAAAATTAGTTTCATGCTTGAGTATCTTGTGGAAATGGAATTTGTGCATAATGTTATATTTATCACTCCTTCATATATCATCAAGATTGGGGACTTCTGCCATCAGAACCATGCAGATAGGACAATCACATAGAGTCCTTAATTAATGTCATAGCGTCTGTCAAGTGGCCCACCCTCGGGGAGGCATGAGTAAGGGGATTGGGGAAGGGAGAATTTCTTTAGAGATAACCCTTGGGACTTTAGGTAAATTTATTCAAAACAATCCAATTCAAATAAATAACTAAATATAAGAAATTTTAACATTTACATACTACACTATTATATTTAAAAGTTTAAATGTCTAAAGCAAAAACATCTTGCTTTAAACATGTATTTCATATATAAATACACAAAAACATGTTCATGGATTCACCGTTACACTTGGCACATATAGTGTCAAGTCATCTCATACTTCTTCTCTTTTCATCCTTTCAAAGGAGTCCCTGAAAAAGGTATATAGAGATGAGCTTCACAAGCCCAATAGAATACTAACACAACCTTAAATTTAGGTATAATGCAATAACAAGAGAATTCATGCAAATGAAACTTCAATGCAACATGCTTTCTTTACCTTTTATTCTCTCTTTCTCATAATCCTTCAACAAGTACGTAACCTTTGTTATGTTTTGACAAAACCAATATCCTAATTTTAGCTAGGAACCTACCATTAGTAACCTCCTAATTTTGGCTAGGAACCAACCATTCTCATGGGATTTGTCCCGGAGTCATCCTCAAAGGAAACCATACCAAATTCAAGGCTAGGAACCAACCTTTACCATTTATAACTTCAACAATAATCAAAATCCAAATATCCTCATAAGAACCTTTAATTCATACTTGCTTCTCAAACAAAATGCTCAAACAATGCATGATGCACAAGTACCAATATCACAACAAAGATAATACAAGTCTGCAAGATATTTTAAACATTCCAACATATACTACAAAGTGAATATGAAAAGTACGTAAAGAAAAGAATAGCATCATAAGAACCTTATATAAGTAAGTGCATAATATAATTGTATGTACCACATACAATAAAACCATAATAACTTTCGATCACTATAAAGTCTTTACAAGTTGAGTCCACACTTCCTAGAAACTAGACTTTCGAGGCTACAATTTAGGTTCAAGAATCATATAATTATGTTTAATAACAACTTATTTGTAACTCTAGCAAATCAAACCATGTGTGCAGGATTTTACTGTGTTGATTGTTAGAAGCTGCACTTTCGAATGAATTTAATAAAATACTTCCACACTTCCGATTAAGTTGATATTTGGTATGGATAAACTAGACTTACCAATGTTTAAACATATAAAATTTTCAAGTGAAGTTAACAGTTAGATCTTTCTAAAAGAACCTTGGAACCTATCCTAAAAATATAGGATGGTTACAATTTTATGCATATGTATATGTTTATATACACCACTTATAACTCTTCCAAATACCCATATATGCCATATATACTTAACCAAATCATTTAATCAATCTTTAATAACCTTTTAAGGATGAAGAGCTTCACATTTAAACCTCAAACACAAATAAAAATAAGCATGAACCATGGCAAAACATGCTTAATAAACCATGTAATACAATACAAAGAAATAATTCATGTGAGAAACAAATAAAGCATCAAAACAATAGAAGAATACCTATTCAAGAGATGTATTAGAGTTTCTATATCTTATATCTGAGAAACTTAAAGCTAAGAATCCTTTAAAAACTTCCTTTAGTTTCTTCTTGTATTTCCCTTGCTTTCTTCTTCTTCTTCTTTTCTCTCCCTTTAAAATGACCTAGTTGCTTATGTAGAGACAAGCTCCTCTTAGTTAAAAATCTGATCTCTCTCTTATCATTCAAGCTTAAGTAAGTTACTAGGTCATAGGTGTCAAGAAGTCTCCCAAGTGTCATTTATCAAGTGAGTCTAGTCATAATGCTTACTCGTCATTAGTTAATAATGGTTTAACACTAATTAATTATAATTAGTTTAACTAATCTATCAATAATCATTAAATTTTGATTTGGAAAACTCTAAACATGATTACCTTGATTAATTAAGATTAGTACTAATTAATCATGCTTAGGTTAATTAAACCAAATATCACCTTTTAGCAATCAAAGGGATAAAACTTTTGATTATAAATTATAAACAAAATAAACAAGGCAAGTTATATGGTTACATTATTTGTTAGAATTAGAGTTCTCACAGCGTCAGTTCTCAGGCACCCATTGTATTGAAGGATATATATATATATATATATATATATATAAATCATATATTCCTAAATATATAGATCTGTATAATGTTTGAGAAAGCAAAATTCCTAAATTCTAGGAGTACCATCATCAAGATAAATACAAACTCTTTTGGAAACTGATCTTCTAACTGATAGACTTCAAAAAGCTCGCTATTATTTTTTATGATGACTGATTGGTAGAAAATGGCAACCAAGAAGAAAACAGCCAACTCCGCACAAAACACATAGGCATACAGATCAATCTCTCTCTTCCCTCCTCCAATAACAGATATTACAGGATATGGGAATCCTACATCTTTAAAGATTCCAGCTTCCTGAGCATTTAAAATCTCATTGGCTACATCAGCTGCTGGAGTTAATGACTTGTACCACTCTATCTTTACAGGTTCTATAAAAGGGGATGCGTATACCACCTCAAAAACAGCCAATGCAATACTAGGGTTTTCTGGACTTTTTTCGATGCTTTGGATCCGAACAATACTTGCTGAATTGGAATGATTCTGATTTTTATCCTTGCATCTCATATCATGAAAGACTTTGAGTAGCCTGTTTATTCCTGATTCAATTCTCTCGGGTTGGATCCCATCATCTGGCCACAGGTTAACTTCCATAGACAGCTGAACAAAGTAAGGTGGAGTTTCTGCTCCCTGTGTTACTGATTTCCAATACCTAGATAGGTTTCTAATAATCACTTTTGTCAGATCCTGCAGAGGTGAAAAGAGTTCATATAGTCTCTCCGACCAAGAAATAATCTCTAAGGACTCTTTCTGATATGAAAGCCTTCTCTTCAAAGAACTGAATTCTGTAACTGAAGCCCATTCACCATCTCTTTCACTTACGGAAGTCTGAAGGAGAGTAAAAATATATACTAGAAAAAGTGGCAAGGTGCTGATAACAAATGATGATGTGATTTTGTGCTCAGGAAACCCAAGTTCCTTAAGGAAGCTCACACGAATGCTGAACCCACAGTGCTGGATGATGATTTGATATAGATATTGAAGTAAAATACAGATCTCACTGTAAATTAACATTATAGTCCAGAACATATAACCAGGCCCAGTGTTCACACATAGAGCAAACAAAAAGAGAGCAGCAAGGTAAACCATGGAAAGCAAACTGAAGTTCCAGAGGAATATCAAAACAAAGCAACAATAGCAGACAATGTCATTATTTGATCGAACTTGGGCCAACATGAAACGGAAAATGACTGAAATTTGTGGGCGTGTAACATGAGATGTATTTCTCTCACTGCCAGATTGCATAGAAAATGTTTGTTCCACAGGTTCACATCCAATATTTTGATTCTCTAATTCATAATAGATTTCATTCTCCGATAAGTGCTCATGTAAATCTGGTTCCTCGTACTCTATATTGAAATAATTCACAAGATTGGAAACTGCCTTATTACCCAGAGATTTTACATGAGAAACTCCATCACCAATAAGATGTACAGCTGAGGCTATTGGGTTTTCTTTTACTTGAAATTTTAACTCATCTCTTCTGTCTAAATCCCAAAACTCAATATCAAAAGATCTCCCCTTGAGTTCAGTGATCTCCTGGAGAGAATCCAACGACTGTTCCATAGAGTCCACTCGTGAAGGACTTCTATTTCTCACACTGGTTGGAGATTCATCCAACTCAAATTGAAACAAAGAGTCACCGCTCATGTTCACATTATGCTTCTTAAAATTGTTTTCCTCTTTGTCAGGTGTTGAACTTTTCTTATATGAATTTAGCGAACTCTTCCTCCTCCTCCTAGGGCCTTCACTTCCAGGTGAGGTATTACAACAATTTTTATTCATGTTCATGCTGTGAAGCTGGATTTGAAGGTTAAGCATCTCTGATTTCATCTTTTCCACCTGCAAATTACGAAGGCGCTTCTGTTCTTCAGATTTACGTATGTGATGCAACTGTGCAGTTTTCCAAGAGGCTCTCTTCTCCTGTTCACGCACAAAGCCATCAACTTGCTCTGCTTCAAGATATTTTGACACATAATCAAACTCCTGGGATGAAAACATGTATGATTGTAGGGAAACCAACATAAATATGATGATCTCCACAAGAGCATATCTTGATGTGATCCGAAACCCGTAATAGTACTTATAGAACCCAATCACTTCATAAATGTAGTCAACTGTTTCGCTCTTCTCCTCACTGAAATTCCCTATAAAAGGAGATTGATAGGCAAGAGAAAAAACAATTAAAGCGAAATTGTACATTCGCAAGAACTTGAAGATCCTGTTCTTCTTTTTTAATATTTCGAGCCTCATCCGAAAGAAAGTCAGAGCGAAACCAAGGTAGCCAAGATGAAGAATGTCATATTCAAGGGTCCCCGTGATCAAAATCAAAGCAAGAACAAGATCCAGTAAGTGACAATAACTGTAAAGCCTCAAATTATCAAGAGAAGTCCACATGCTTTTTGTATCAAATGAGAGATCACTCAACAGAGATGTTTTCTTCATTTGTTGATACATGTGTAACTCCGAGAGATTGGACAGGTGATCAGCACGGAGCTTGAAACATGCAAGCATGAAAACCATAAAATAACTAATGAGCATCCGTGGATCATCAACAATAATGCCTACAAAGTCGCATGTTACCTAAAAGTTAGGATCTTGTTTAGCTGATGAGCTAGAATGACTCGATGCAAAGTTTCAAGGAAATAGAAGAGAAAACTAAATAAGTAATTTAAAGCCACTAATATGGAATCTGCAGTTGCATAAACAGAAGTGAGATCATTGAATCATCAAAATTCCCCAAAGTCTAATCCTGTATTAAGAAACTATGGGACTTATATGAATTACCCTGTAAAGTAGGGTAAGCCGATACATGCATACTAGTGTATGTGGCATGCAAATGTGTTTCTAATTTAGGTATATTTGGATGATATTAGCAGTATTGGGATAAGTAGTGGGGAAGTGTTTTTTTATGTTTTTGAATTAGAGGATATTTGTCCTTACAAAATGTGATAGAGCTTCAAAAAAAAGATAAGACTGCCATTTAATATTAATAGATGTTATACTTCAAAGGCCTAGATCCAATTCATGTGCAACAAAAGGTCAATATAATCGCATAATAAGAAGTGATCATTAGTGACCGAGGGACCAAAAACATTGTAAAGACAATATCTACAATTACCGATTGTTTTATCAATTCCAATCAATAAGCAAAAAATAAGGACCATGCACAAATAAACTGCTCTAAGCAGACAGTAGTAGAGATCTATTAGCTTTTTAAATTACTATCACAAATATGAGTCAAGAATCCAGCTACTTCCACAAGATGAAGAAAGACCTGCAGTAATGATGCCCATATTACATGCTGATATAGATAAGAGCAAAATAAAAGACCATGCAAAGACAAACAGCTAGAAGGAGACACTAGTAGATCTTCTCTATCAAAAGGAAAACGAAGATAGTACAAACTGCACTAAATAGACAGTAATAGAGATGAGAGATCTATTAGCTTTTTAAATTACTATCACAAACATGAGTCAAGAATCCAGCTACTTCCACAAGATGAAGAAAGACCTGCAGTACTGATTCCCATTCTACATGCTGATATTGATAAGAACATAATAAAAGACCATCCACGGAAAAACAGCTAGAAGGAGAGTGTAGTAGAGCTTCTCTATCAAAAGGAAAATGAAGATAGTACAAGATTTTCATGTGATGCAGAATAAAAATACCTAGCCAACATTTTTTGCAGTAGTCGAAGAAAAGATTGGAGTTTTTCCAGCAGTCATGGCATAGCACTTTTGCCTCACTAGGGGGCTCTTGTTTCCATGATGTCCCATTTAGCCAAATGGACAAGTATTCAAGGTAAGGATCAAAGCAAAAGTGAGAACAATTATAGGCCACAATTTCCGGATGACATGCCTAGGTATAAGCACACAAGCAGCAAGTAAAGCAACATAGAGCAGAGAGATGGCATTCAAAACAGCAAAGCTAGCAAGAAGTAATGCAATCATATTAATTTCTAGGCCAAAAAGATTGAACATATTCTCCACCAAATATTTCATATATAGCTTCAGGGTGGCTTTCTGCATGTCTTGCCTCTCCTTTCTCATTAAAAGAATCCACTTTTTATTCCATTTATGATTTTCTTTGGAGCTTCCCCAACTATACTTATACAAGTAACCTTTGCTGTGACAGTGTTCCATGCTTTCTGTTTGAAATGTTAAGAGATCTGGAACTTGAAACATATCATTACTAATAGATTGTAAAGAGTTGCTTGTTTTTGTCTTTCCAGGAGTGGACTAGCATCTATAGAAGTACCACAGTCATTTGAACTTGAAGGAACACCATTTGGTCTTCTGACTATCGAGTGAAACAAAGTGCAAGGCTCTTCCCAATTTCCTTTGTGTCCATTATCAGAAGGTATAATTTCCAACCAATGGAAGACATTATACTGAAGTACACACGCCACGATAACCAGAACTTTTCCCCTCATCCCTGATTCCAAGCCAAAGAAACCAGGCTTAAACATCTGCAAGCCAAGGAAAAAGGATAAATGGGAGTTCCTTTGGCCGGGAAACATCTCAGCTTCTTCACCCCACAGCTGGAACAGATAATCAACCATCAAAACAAATCCTGAATAAACTATAAACAATTTTGATGGCACTCGAGAAGATTTCGGTAGAGTTGAACAAATGACAAGTCCTAGAAGACATACAAAACCAAATGCACTGATCGGGGACAGAGACGCATTAAACAAGGCAAGAAACAGTATTTTCTCACTATGCCATATTAGAAGGCGTTTAAGAAATGATAAGGTGCCGAGTTCTTGTGCTGGGGCATCCCTCGAATTGATTGACTCGCTAAGTCTCCTCTCAATTGTGTAATTGTATGACAATTAGAACAGCCAGAGACTCCCATACATTTTTCAACATTGAAGCGTCTGGATTATAACCAAAAGCTCGATAAAGATCTATCCTTTCAGAAAGCTACATCTTGAAGCTGAGAAAGACACTCAGGCAATAAATGAGAATAAACACTGCAACTGCATACACTTTCAAAGGAACCCAGAGGCGCCTTCTTGTCTTCCCCACAAGTTGTCTTCCATTCATCCATAGTAAAAGGAAGAATAAGTAACCAAATGATGCGTAATTAGGCGTTAAAAAGTAAACTGTTAGAAGTATAGTCAGACACACAATGTAGGTTCCACATGATCGATATGCAGAGAGAATCTTCTGCCCGATTGCATTTAGATACAAGGCTATCTCCCTATCTGAAAATTAAGTCAAGTATATCACATCCCTATTCATCAAAATCAGGTATCATGTGTAAGATATAAGCTAAATGCAGGAAGAAAAGTGGCATGGTTACCAAGCTGTTTTGACCAACCCTGACACTGTCATATTTTCTATATTTGTGGTAAGCACGAGGTCAAATAACTAAACAAATAAAATAAAATTTTCATCAACCAAAATGTAAACTTTGTACGCCTATAAACCATTTTATTTGGTGTATATCTTTTTGGTTGTATTTCTGTTTTTGATACTGAAATAATATTGTAAAAACAGTATGGATAATTGATAATACACATAAACGAACATAGTCTTAAGAAAACATGGAAATAGTAATGTTACTACTCATGCTAATGACAACATCACCATTGACAATAAGATATAAACTGATAGCAAACTAATGTATCAGAGCATAAATTAATTAAAGAGATTAATACTTGGCTAGCTACAACAGCATATGCAAGTAACTGAAAATTAAAAGCTTGAAGTTCCTTGATACTGCAACTAAAATTTATGCATTCTTCAGTATCCCTTATGATACGAAGGACTTGAATATATCAAGGGATAGCACCATTAGTGTCATTGAATATATCTTGATTCATGACTGTCTACTATATCTCCTCGCTGTCCTCAATAAGCAAAAAAATACGATAAATGTTAACATATAAATAAAAGTTAACATAGGTCAGGGCATCATTAGTCTAAATCAGTTTTGGGATATAATGAGACGTTTGTCATACTCACTGCATGAAATCACATTCCTCATCATATTTTTGCCAAAAAATCCTATTTATTCAGTAATGGTCCAGAAAGAAACTAAAAAGAAAATCTTTTTCTTTTGGCGAATTAAGGTTTAGATGCAGTCATACCATGAGATGAGTTATGGCTTCCACTGTCTTTAAATGTTGAAGAATAGACAGATGATAGAACTGATTTCTTCAAACCAGCTTTTAAGATACTCCACCCAATTGGAAGGAAAGGAGTGTGCTGAACGATTTCTGAAAAGGAAAAGAACATGTCAAACCCATGATTACGAATGGCACAAAAGCACGCGAGCACAACAATCTTCATTAAATCCATGGAGCTAGCATGCTCAAGAAGACCTACAACATTCACGAGATATAGGAATAAATTAATAGAAATTCATTCACATTCTTTACAAAAATAAATCACTATAATAGTTTGCTTATATTATGGGGAAAAACAAAGTACAAGTGATAATGTATTCAAGGGTAAAAGAAATGAGAAAAGATTATTGCATGAAAGGAATTAATTTATTAGATGATTACCTAACCGTGACAGAATTTCCAGAGCCACCCAACCTTTCCGTTCAAAGGTTTTGGAGATCAAATTTATCTGAAGGATGTACAGTAGTGCAAAGTGAGCCTCGCATAAAAGAATCAGGGACTGGCAAATCTTTCTACTGATGGTGTGGCTCAACAGATAGATCATAAAGTATACCACTGGAATATAAAAGAGAAGTTGGATGGAATAAGAATAACATTATTGTTTCCCCTTTCTTTGAAATAAAGAACAATGTACTGATGCCAATTTTCAGAAACCTCAAACTAACAAAGGCTAGGAATTTTGGACATTCTGAAAGCAATTGCGCATACGGCTTAGAATCTAACTATAAGTAAAAGAAAGGTAAGCTATTTTGACTTCTGATTCAACTTACTGTATACAGCATGTACAAAACCAGGTTTCAATGCATTTATAAGTATCAGCACCAGCACTATAGCACGAGAGCTGTTGTGCAATCCCCATGCTACTATGGCCACAATCAATACTGCTGTTTCTTCTTTCTCTGAAACTCAAATGCATGGTCAGTTTTTGAGCAGCGATACCAGAAGAGTCTTAGACCTGAGCGAGTTAAGCTATTTAAGAATGTGTAATCCACAAGGTAGAAAAAGAAAGAACAGAGTAAAATACTAGCCTCAATTGTTGCAGTTTAAATAGGAAACACTATTAAAGTGTTGCTAAAAGAAATATTACCTGGAAATCTAGTAGTTCAAAAGGAAACAAGAAAAACAAAGAAAAAAGAGGTTACTTGTCAATGTCAACAGGTCTTCAGAAATTTGAATATAATATGATGCTCTTAGTTATGATTTATGCAATTCCTGAAACTTCAGCAAACTTCATAACTTGTTACAATTTTATATCAACCTTCAAGAGTTTTTATTGGACACTTGGAAGGCTTGGTAACTTGTAAGGAGCACTGCTATGTATGTTTCAGCATTGATTGAGATCTGAGAACAATATACGCAGTGGACCCAACTATGATACAAAATCTTTATTTTGAGGAAAATCCAGTACACAATGGAGTAGCAGGATACTAGTTTCTCTAATTATGTTATTGATTACATAATCCTAAAACATTCAAATTTTCTGACATTGTTTGGGCAAATTTACAATACTAAAGGTTAATACAATTTAAATTAAACTGTATTTCCTTTATATTAGACAAGTTTTCAGCCATATTTTAAAGAATGAATTGGACTTGGAAGATGCTCTATTCAATGACCAAGAATAGGATGGACACGCTCTACAACCTTAGAATCTTTATGTATATGTTCATTGTTCCACAAATAGTGGTAAAAATAATAAGAAATATGTAATAGATGCAGTATATTAGAATCAATCCCAGAGGTGAGATAGCAAATTTCGCTGGAAGAGTAAAATAGACTAATGTTTTCTTACCTTCAACAGAACAATTTCCATACATGGACTGCCCTTCCTTATCAGACATGTACAAGAAAACAGAACTGTTCACAAGAATACCCATGGCAACAAGAATTGCAAGACAAAACTGCGCAAGAAGAAAAAATCCCGGAACAGGGTAACGCCATAATCCTATAGTTTCCCAGATTTCCATGTCCTGCAGTAAACTTATTTGATCTTATAAAGGGACTTCAAATCTTTAATCAACAAATCAAAAAAAAGCTGATTTGGAGCACTTTGCAGCTATCAGAAGTTCAAAAGAAAAGTTACCTTGAGTAGTTGCTGATGTAGAAATGTGAATGCCAAATTGAAGATGTAGGTGCTGATAGCCCACACGAGAATAAAAACTAGAAGCAAGCCATTTAATCGGTGCAAAAGTAACAATGAAGGGAAGGCGTACAAAAAGTAGCCAACATATACAAGTAATCCAAATGAACATAGACTGGCAAACTGGAAACTCCAGAATGAAAGAACAAGCAAGGAGATCTGTCACATTTATGAAATCTTTTTGTTAGAAAATATAATTTTAGTTGTGCTTTTACAATCTGATAATATGACTTATTATTCTCCATGAAAGAAAATAGAATACACAAACTTCACAAACCAAACATTACCTTTAAGTTCATTATTTTAGATATATAAAAAGAATAACTATTTTTACATGAAGAAGAATAAAAGAGTGAGAACAAATAAGTCTTTCCTAGACTGCAAACAAGTGGAACCAAACACGAAAATTTGAAGTCCTAGAAAAGAAAAGAGCGACTCTCCAACATCTAGGTATATTTGATACAACAAAGCCCGAAAAGCAACCAGAGTTGAGGACCAAACCAATGCTATGAGAAAAATATTCTCCCAAGATCATAAAGGAGAGATATTTACCCCTAAAAATTACAAAATTCAGTTCCATCTAAATACCCCACAAGTTCTCACAAAAAAAAAACACAATTACAAAGAACTTTGGCATTCCGAAACCCAAAAATACTCTCTGAAAGTAAATCAACCTCTGAAGAATGGCACAGGAAAGCCTCCTTAAATTGCAAAAAGACGAAATCACAAACTCCAACCAACAGGGCAATGAAAGAAAAAAATGAGAAATAAGTCCGCTAGGACCGCTACCATGCATGCACATAACAAAAACATCTGCGATAGGGCAATATAACATTACACACATGATAGATGTCACTGATGCTAAGCATGCCGTAAATTGATAACTTTTTTGAATTTAAGCTTGTGAGCAAATATATTTCTATCTTTAAATCCTAATCAATAGAGTAAATAATTGGTGAGCCCCAAAATGGATTGTTTCAGACAAGTATCCCTAACAGTATCCTTGTGGGAAACCAACAAAGACTTTCAAACTGCTGCTGAATCCATGGGCAGGCAAGAAACAACCTGGCGAACTGAAATGCACGATCGTGTCAGGTGAGCAACAGTCGCTTTGTCACAGTACTTTACTTATGGGCTAACGGGTCACACTTTGGCCAAGTTTTGATGAGAAATAAAAAAGAATATGGAACATTCGAGTGGCTGAAGCTGAAAATCTAGTAAGTTTCGTTCTCGTTATTATGCTAGGTACCTTCTAATATTGATTCATCAATCCCCAAGTACCAGAGCCTGTGACACCATTCGCTATAATAATTGATTTTGGAATGATTGACATTCAATTGATCTCTAAAATGAACTAGTTTTTTAAACTTGTTTACTGTTTGTTGAGCTGCTTTAGGAACTAATTATCTGTTTACAAAGACCTTGGCATGACATGATAGTTTCTTAGTAGGCTTTGAGCTCATTGTATGAGTTCACACCTTCCAAGTGATTATTTAGAAGGTGGGCATGAAGCTGGTTGCAAAGTAACGATCTGACGATTGGGGTTATTTTGTGTCAGACTAGTTGGATATGTTGTATATTATACAGCATTTAATTAGGTTTGGGTTCGGTTTTGACAGAGTGTAAGCAGTTGTCTTTTCAGAATTTGTAAAACGGTGTAACTATTGTGTGCCTCGAGTCTGAGAACAAAGTTTTTATCAAGTGATCAGAAGCTCTAATTTCATTAGTTCCCTGGAGCCTGGCCAATCAATGTGGCCAGCTGGACAAATGTCAGCAACAGAGACAGCATAAATTGGTCTAAGTTCTCTGTCGGTCTGTCCTAGTATAGGTGCTTAAGGCCTTACCTAATGGGCTGAGACCTGGTCAGCTGATTTCTTTTGATACTGTTCAGCTGATTTCATCAAGCACGCACTACAATCACTAATACTGACTGTCTGGTCTAATATCAAACAGAACAGCTTGTATAGGCCATACGTATAATCAATTAAATTGATCGCTTGAAATTTGCTCCACAAATAAATAAAGAAAGAAAATAAAAACATATAGTAGCTGAAAGCATACCGGAAAACCATACGTAAATAAGTTGATACTAAATGTTCGGAACACTCCTCCCCTTAGTAAAACATTGGTGTGTCTTGCACCCGATCTGAAAACATGAAAATTAAAAATTAAAAAAAAAAGATAGAAACATAGTTGATTGGTGTATAAGGAAACAAGTTGAATCAAATGTTATCTTTATATTTGGCTAATGTAGTGGGGAAATTTCTTGAATAATTGTAGTCTACATTAGATGGTTTTTAACAATATGAAATTATTGTTATTCCACGAGTTACTGCAAGTTAAATTTTAAGAGTATATTATTATTATTACTTGGTCACCAAGCATGCTTGGTGCCCACACATACTTGGTAACTACTCAACTAGTAGCCTATATATAAGGCTTTAGTAATCATTTGTATTAATAAAAACAATATTCAATACATCTATTTTATCTCTAACATGGTATCAAATCAAAAATTCTACTTACACTTGCATGTACATAACCCATGGCAAGCGGGCATCGTTTATTTTTATTGTTTAACTTCATCTTAAAGTAGATAGAATTCAGTTTTAGTTCTTTTGTTGGAGTTGTAGTTGTAGTTTGAGTTTTGTCATGCGTTGCTAAAGTTGGTGCTCTAGTACTCTGTTGCCCAGATTTGAGGTTTCTTTCCGAAGATGCAGGTTCCTTGTTGCATGTTATGTTTTTTTCTTAACAAGGGTAATATGTCCAGAGCAGTCAATTTCTCGACTTGAAATATGTAAATGGTTTATTGGAAAGTAAGGATTGCATGCGGTCAAGATTTCAGGAAGGAATGTGTCCTTCGATTTTGTGGGAGGCTAGACAGTCCTCCGTTATTTCAGGAAGATAAGGAGTCCTTCTTAGTTGTTTTTGAAGGATAGAGAGTCTTTCACATTTGTTATGGGAGACGAGTATTCTCTCATTATTGCTTAACACATGATAATCTTGGAAAGTGAATGTGTGAAGTTATATACCGAGGGTAAGAAACCTAACTTTGGACGTAAAAAAAAAAACCATTGTTCTTTGCAAATTGAAGAAGGCCTCAATCTTCATAGTTTGTTTGAGTATTTTATTTTTAAGATTATGTTATGTAACAAATTGTAAATCGTGATATAAGACTTCAAACTTGAGGGGGAGTATTAGAGTATATTATTATTAGGCAATGAGTCCTTCGTAGTTGATTTTGAGTCTCTTCTTTTATTATGTAACAAGTTGTAAGTTGCAACTAGAGGGGGTGTATTAGAGTATATTATTATTATTAATTGGTCACCAAGTATGTTTGGTGCCCACACATACTTGGTCACTACACTATATATAAAGCTTTAGTACTCATTATAATAATAACAACAATATTTAATACATTTATTTTATCTCTAACATGGTCAATTTGCATTGAAAAAAAGATTAATAACACAACAATATTTCAATACATCACCATGTTAGAGATAAAATAGATTTACTGAATATTATTGTTATTATTACAATGAGTATTAAAACCTTATATATAGGCTACTAGTTGAGTAGTGACCAAGTATGTGTGGGCCCCAAACACTTGGTGACCAAGTAATAATAATAATAATAATAATATCCTCTAATACTCCTCCTCAAGTTGGAAGTCATATATCATGACTTACAATTTGTTACATAACAAAATAAAATACTCAAAATCAACTACGAAGGACTCCTTGCCTAATAATAATATACTCTAATATAAACAAATCAAATTATATGTACAAGTCAGAAGATTGCATCTATTTTTTATTGAATTCATAATATCTGTATTTCGTTCAGTGATTCAGCTTACCTCGAAAAAATATAGCATGTAGAAACTAAACTGCCGACCCTCTGATTTTCAGAAAATTTGAACCTGTATAGATGTGTGAATAGTGTGTATCTGTGACTCTGTTCAGGAGAGGGATGGAAGGTTCCTCCCAGATTTCTGCTCTGATCACAAACCAACCGGCACGTGCTATGCCCTCACTAAGGCAGATTTTGTCTGATTATCCACTTTAATGTCCTAAGTGGTGGTATATCCTGTACCAATTTCAGTTTAATAAGACTAAAGAAGTCCTAAAAGTTATACACTAGCATTCTCCTTTCTCACCCCCTTAGTCCCTTACTCCAAACATCTTTCAAATCAACATTCAAGCCAAAGCACTGAATGCTGATTCTTAAATGAGATTATTTCCTTTCAAGAACCTATAGTTTTTTTACTCCACAATTTGCATTGAATTACTACTGTACAAATAATTAGTTGGAAAATCCTTTCATCTAACTACCATAAAACAAAAATTATAAGAGGTGCTCTAAACTTAGAAATCCTAACATAAGACCATATGACAAGTACTAAATATATCTCTAGTTAGAATAACCAATCTAGCTCGCGAAGGCTATGCTGAGCACTATTCCCAAAGCAACATTTAAGCCTACAAAAGAAAACAAGAGTACTTTTACAAGCAAAAATATTGAGTTGATATTGTTCGTGTGGTCGATCATTTGTACTAATTGCATGTGGAAAATCTGAAAGGTAGAAAAGCCATTTATCTTCAACAGAAAATCAACAGTATAAGCATCTCTCTCTAACTCTATTGTACATAAATTAAGTATACTGTTCCATAAGTTACATATAGAACGTAACTTCATATTATTTTTATGTGAAGGGAAACCTTTCTTTCAATTTTCTATGTATTATACCTATTTTAACATTGTAAACATTATCCTAGGGATTTCTCTATTCTAGTTAAGACTTGAGAGTTTGAATTATAGTGAGACAGAACTATAAAGCAATTATTGCTCAGTACTAGGAAGAGATGTGAACAAACAAAGAAAATATATGGCAGAATTAGAAACAGATTATTTAGAATACCTAGACTCGTGAAAAAAAAATGGATGCTTTCGGGGAATAAGCTGCTCAGTCAAGCTACTTTCTCTCGGGGAGACAATGATATCCATCTCCAAGAGATCATATTTAATGCAGGAAAGCTGAAAGAGTGGGGAAACAAGCCCAGTTATGTAGATAATAAGAAAATAAAAAACATAAATATCTCCAAGAAAGTGAAATATTAGAAAGCATTCAATAAACAAATTGCATGTGATCGAAATAGAATCCAAGAAAACCTAGACCTGTGGTATATTGAACTTAAGTCCCATGGAGAATCGCATATTATATTTTCATGGATCCAGACATTATCCTAAATATATGTCAGTTTCCATTACACACGGAATCAGTACTTCGTTAACATTTGACAACTAACTTGGCATGAAATGGCTAA
Organism: Panax ginseng; assembly: GCA_020205605.1. Lineage (NCBI taxonomy): Eukaryota > Viridiplantae > Streptophyta > Magnoliopsida > Apiales > Araliaceae > Panax > Panax ginseng. The sequence goes on along the minus strand of CM035142.1, from coordinate 16,793,710 downwards.
TAAAGGTGAAGAATGGTTATACAAGTAGACGTACAATGTCTACAAATTTTCTAGGTCGTGCCAAATTAGTTAGCTGAAGACCCTCATTTGTATATATGGTAATGTGATATAACACCAACTCATATAAATATAATGTCCGGGGCCCTGGGCAGTAACCTGTTAGGAGAAGTCTGGATTTGCCATATATTGCAGAAGATTGTGGCTCTTGGACCAGAAGCCAAGTAATCACTCTTGGAATCATGAGCAATTTCAATTGTGAGAAAAATTTGCCAGTTTCCAATTATCTACCAAATAAGTGATGTCAAAATTCAAAGCTTCTTCTCAACCTTTTGTACAGGGATGATAAGGAACATTATTTTTTATTTCTCGAACTCAAAATGGTATTGTCATTCTCAATGTATAGGTCCTTCCAAAAACAAAATCCAGTAACTGTGCTTCGTTTTTGGGTGATGGGCCAACACTTCCTTCAACGCAAAACTGAGAACTTCAGCTATAAAATTTTAAAACGTGTTGCAAGTTGCAACGTTTTCTGAAAGAGGGGTTTGGACTTTGGAATGGGAGAGCTTCATTGATATAGAGGAGGGGATCCCACTTTATCTATATATGGAGAAACTCTTTTATGATGCAAACAATTTATGAAGAAACTCTTGTGCATAGAAGCGGGAATCACAACTGATCCGCGAGATTTTTCTCAGCTAGTCCTGGAAATGAAGCATAAGTTGTCAAGGTTATTAGGGAACTCGAGTTGCCATGTGTTCCGCTTACCAGGTATTATCGTTTCGAATCGTGATACGAAAACAAAGATACCTTGTGCACTCTCTACAACTCAATTTCTTCCGCGTACATCGTGGTACCGAAATTAAGATACCTTCCCTAACCTTTTCTGCTAATTCTTTTGTCTCTCATTCTAAAAGTCTCAAGGATGTATGCCCAGGTTCTCAAGCAGGTGATACATCTTCTCGAAGTCTTTGTTAAGGATGCTTTCCTAGAATACATTTATTGAGAATCTCAAACTTCAGGATGTTGTTTAGTAGCTAAGGAGATGTGGAGCATAATAGGTGAGGTGAGGTTGAAAACCTGCTGCTTTTTGATTGGTAGGGTTGTTACCAGGGAACTTTTATTGCCCTTCAGTCTGCGTAGCAGGTATTATCTTTCCCAATAGTGGTAGTACCAGAACTTAGACACCTGTGCATTCTACCATAGGTACAGTTCCTCATACCTGATTTCGTTCTGCATGCCCAGTCGATTAACGTTCCTCATAATCATTGGTTGGACCATGAGAAAGAGAGAGTCGTTGATTTGAAATGCTTTTGTTTAATATTCTTTAGAGTTTTGAGGGAGATTTAATCAGTAGAAATTCTATGCAGATTCTCGACTATGATGTCTCTTCATTTTCATTCCTTCTAAAAAAGTTCATATTTATTTTTAAGAAAAAAAATTTTAAAAAAACATTTGTTTGTTCTTATTCAAGATAAGATATAAGATATCATACTTAACTATCAAGGTGAGACACCTCCTAGAAGGCGTTAATTTAACTAGATTCTAAGCTTTATATATATTTTAGTTTATCTTTACAGTTGCAACATGTTGCTTATAGCCACAGCAAACCCTTCAACCACCCAAAATCTTAACAGCTCGATAAAAACTGTAAGCCTTAACATTCTAGTACTAAACCCTAAATTTTCTACTAGATTGAAAGCTCAGGGTATACTACTATTCTCATCCTTCTAGCTGAACGTTACTTTTTCAACCAAAACCTTATAGTTAAAGGCTTAAAGACAATTGAGAACCAATTATCATACCCTACTGCACTATATGTAATTGTTGGACAGTCCCAATTCCTAACCTAGGGCCTGCACTCAATGTTAAACATCTAAGATCCCAAAGTAGAACCTACCCCATAATTCTCTTCTGATTCATTTGCACCAGTTAGAGACCTTATACCAACTTTATTTTTTTCACTTCTGATTATTACCTTTTAGGGCCAAATATTGTAACGGGACGAATTAATTGAATCGTGATTCTGGGGACAGAATCCTTTTAAGAAGGAAAAAATGTAACAAACGAGTTTTTGCGTATTTAATTTAAATATTTATCGAATTAAATAAATATTTTGTTGTTGATTTAATTATTGAGTTAAATAAATAGTTGATGGAATTGTTGTAGATTAATTTAATTAAATATATTAATTAAATTAATGATTGAATAATTTTATAGTTCAAGTTGTAATTTAATTAGGATGATTAAATTATATGAGTTGTTTAATAATTATAATGTTAGGATGATTAAATTAAATGAGTTGTTTAATAATTATAATGTTGTCCTAATTAATTTAATAATTAATTAGAGATTTAATGATTTGTTATAATTAATAAATAAGAATTATAATTATGTGGTAATTTACTTTAATGGGTTATATTGACCTTAATTAAATTTAAATATTAAAATTTGATTAATTAAAGTGTGACAAATAAACTATATAATAAGTGAGTTAATTAAAATAAACAAAAAAGGAGTCTTTTAAAGGCTAGCCAAACATGGCATCGAGAACATGGGATCAGTTAAGGCCATGAAGCTCTCAACTGATACCAATGTATATGCCAGTTATATTATATACGTATATTTAGTTTATGCCAGTTTATTTGTTAAGTCTGAGAATTCTAAGAACATTGAGAAATTGAGAGGAAAGTTTGGAAATCTAAGGAGGAGGAGAAGGAATCAAAGTCATTCTACATCATCTTGCTCAATCTAAACAGAGAAATCAAGGGTAATTTCTTAATCTAAAAGCTTTTGTTGTGTTCTTCATGGTTTAACTGAAAACTGATTTTTAAGTTCTCTGTAAATGAATTTTTGTGACTAATGCATGAGAAAGTGATTTATATATGTTACGTAGTATGTATAAATCATTATATGATATTTTAAACAAATTTGGTTGAAGTAATCCATGTAATCATGTTTAAAAAGGGAGTCTTGAATTTACAGTGATATATGTACAAAAAGGTTTACTTTAAAGTTAAAATTCATGTTCAATTTGTGTAATAAACTGTACATTGACGATTGATTATGTTTATACATTCAAATACGAAAAGAATGCAAGTTATCTGGACTAGTTTAGTTAAAAAACGAATCCGTGGTGAAATGATTCGTTAAACATGTTGAAATATGAGTGTTGAGCATGAACATAGTTTTAAATCATTTGAAACTGGTTGCTTATGTGAGTTATGTTGTTAAAATCATGCTATGATTGTTGTAATATGTTTCTGTAAAGTTTAGAACTTATGGGTATGATTAAATTGTCGCATGAACAAAGAAATTGGAGTTTATTGGCTTTGTTCTGTGTTATTCGCGAACCAGAAGAGTCTGTTGTTGTCTCAAGTATAAATGGCGCGTTGTAGCGCCTGTCCACGTTCATTCACTGCACCGCAGCGCCACAACGCCTCACTTGAGCTGCAGCTCTTGGTTTCAATTCAATGGGCAACGTTGCAGCGCCACTTGGCAGATTTGCCGAGAAAATTTTAATTGTTTATTCAAGTTCAGAAAATATAATTGTAACCTAACTTAATGAACATAAAAGATGATAATCATATTCATATTATATGGTGTTAAAACAAATTGTGATCACATTGTAATGTCAAGTTTGATGATTTTAAGATTGTGACTTAACTAGTTGTTAATAATTGGAAATTTATGTATGTAAGAATTAGAAGTGTGATTTAAATACTACAACCTCATGTCATATGCTAGTAACAATTTCAGTTTGTATTATGTGTGACTAAACATAGAGCTAAGTATTGTGAGTTAAGATATTAAACTAAGTAACTTGGTTGTGTTGTGGCTAATTGAGATTGTGATTCTAAATAACATGTGTATAGAATATTTGGGGAACAATAGTAAATTGTTTAATCTGCGCACGAGGCAAGTTCCCTAACCCTAAACTTTCATTGAGCAAGTCCTTAAACTCTACTCTTACATTGTGCAAGTCTCTAGACTCTATTGAGCAAGTTCCTATTCTTTAACTTGTTTCCTAATTATAGCCTTAGTTTAATGTTGTTCAAGCAAGGTTATGATTTTATTCCAATGCTTATGTTATTTAAAGCTTTCTATCCTTACAAAAGTAATACCATGATGTATGAGATTTATTCACTTGAAACTATTCTAATATTATTGAAATCTCACCTTGTAAAGGTTAAATCATTGTTATTATAAGACTAGCAGTCTCTTGTTGATTCAACTAATCCTTAGTTGATGAATATTTTGAACTCTAAATTACCTTTGAAGTTAATCCAAACCAAACTTCTTTTGGTGCAGACTTTTATGTCAAAACTAAGATGAACAACCCTAATATAGGGGATTATACTACGCAATAGCGTTAAAATATTTGTGCACAATACATTTTACGAAGGGCTGGTCCTCCGGAGTACGAGATGGATGGTCCATATAGTCTATTTGACTGTTAAATGTTACAGTAGAGATACTTGTTAACCTAGGACATAGTTCATGGTCTTGTAACCCTCAGATTTATGTTGAACTCGATTTCTAACCTTGATTCAAAAGCAGAACCTTCTATTATTCAGAACTCATTGATTACTCTCATGTTATTGCTATTATTATTGTTATACTTGTGGACAATTATTTGCTCACTCTTGCGTAATAACATTGCAGTTAAGTTTGAAAGAATTGACGAGTCGTCCATTAATAAGGGCAAAAGACGAGGCAAACAAGTGATGAAGACTTGTTTAATTATTTGAAAGATGTTTATGTATAAGACTTATTTAAATTATGTTATGTTTCCCCATGTGATGTATTTAAGGTTAGATTACCTGGGATTGATTTATTATATGATGGTGTAACCCTTTAATGGGAGGATTTCTATATAAGTTATGAGTTTCATTTCTATCCTTATTTATGGGTAGTTTGATGTTGTTATTTTGGAGAGTGAACACCAAATCTGTGGAAAATTTGAGTACCAAGATTTTGGGGGGTCACAAATATCATCTAAAAATGGAACCAGTTGCATATTACCACCAAAACTGTGCATTCAAACCAAGGTGACCAAACGAACTTCATACATATCAATCATCTCCAATTTGTTAAAAGGAAAATACATTTACCTAGTCAATTTGCAAAAACAAAACAGGACACAAATCGAAACCCAAGTGAAACTGTCTTACCATGAAGTAAAATAGAATAAGCGAAAGCCCAGAGAATAACTGTGACCATTCTGAATTGGAAGTAATCTTGTAGAGCCCAAGTATATTGGCAATCCACTGGAACATAGAAGATAACTCGATGGGAAGCTGATATGTGTACAGGATAATTATGTTCAAGCCTGCATAAAACAAAAGATATCTCCACCACCTTCAAACCCATTTGAATAGATGTAAATCAGTGAAGAGAAAACTACTAGCATAAACTGAATAATAAGTTAGAACTGGCCAAGAGGAACTACAAATACTAACCGGAAGAGGCCTATAAAGTTTCTTGTTAAAGAACAATCAACAAGCCCAATGCAGCTGCATATAAAAAATGGTAGAGAAACCCACGAGGGGTGGCTGATTGCAGCAACCAGTTGTACAGCAGGCAATAGTAAGCAAGATACAACCCTGAGATGAGAAGCTTCACAAAAAAATGATCCAGAATAAATATGCTTGCATAAGACTAGTCAAAGAAAAGCAGCAGTGCTTAAGAAAAAAATTTGTCCCGTCAAAGTTGGACCAATATAATTACTTCTGAATTAAAAATTTGATGGAAAAGCAAACTGCAAATAAAGCAGCCAGAGATATATAGGCCTAGTTGATGAAAATATTCCAGTTCAAACAATATCAAGTTCCAATTTTTAATTCAGACTGATTCTAACTGTCAATCAATAACATAAAATGAATATCAAAGGCAAACAAATTATTGGATCTTCACTTATCCCAAGAAGAAAAAAAGTAAAAATGAAAATAAAAAATTTACTGGATCTTCAATTACATAGTAAACAGTTCAGGATTTTCAAAATTTACACACCTTTGGCATAATATAATACTTTACCAAATTTGTGTGGCATACGTTTTGGTCTACTGAAGTAAGCAATGCATATCAATGATTGAATTTTTGAAATGTATAAAACATGTTCAGCCTATACCAAGAATGTGATAAAAATTTAAAGCGGTATCAAATTCCATTGGAAAAGGATAACTCGTTTTCTAAGTCGTTACCAACCTATCTGTTCAAAGGAAGCAAGTAGATGCTGCACAGAGGAATATTTTGATAGATCGGGTACAAATCTACTCCCGTATCTATCTGCTAAAGCAACTACAGCTGCCAATAGTTGTATGACAAGGAAATAACCCACAGACAGGGACATCCGCGACTCATCTCTGAAACACCACAAATTTTGATATGTTAAGAGTAATTACTTTAACACAAGATTTTATCCATCCGTGATATTCATGAAAAGAAAAAAGAAATGTAGAAAAGGCAGAGAGCTGTGGGGTGGGATGGGGCTGAATGAAGAATACGGAGCATTGATATTTGACCTTATGAAACCTAACAGTTTCGCCCAGTGAGCATCTGAAGTGCGCCATTGTTCCCCCTCGACAGATATAATGATATGAAATATGGCATGCGAAATAATAACCAGCAAGGAATATGTAATAACATAATTGGAAACCAGGGACAATCTCCGGTAACGAAAACCTGTCGAATGCCAATGTTGTCAGCTATATAGTTTACAAAACTAATGAGTTGACATTAAAAAACAAAGCATAAAGGCAGTTATTAGTGAACTATACTTTCTTACGAGTGTTAGGTGTGTATGTGAATGTGTGGCAGATTGGCAGGTGGTGGTCAGACAGGTTGTGCCAGTGTGGAGCTGGCCAGCTATGAAAGGGTGTGTTAGAGGGTATTAAAGTGTTAGCATATATAGAGGTCAACCCATCTTGGAGTCTTAATGGAGCAAGGACATTACATTTCCTAGTATAATTAGGAGCTATAGTTTATTTCTAGTATAATAAGGAGTGATTGTTTCCTTATACTCCCTCCGTTCCAAAATATAATATCATTATTGACATTTTGAAGTCAATTTGATACATTTCATATTCTATTCTTTTTCTGGAAAAGAAAAGAAAAGTGACAACATTGTAAACTATCTAAAATGTACTACTTATTATAAGATTTATTATTCTATAATTTAAACCCATATTTCCTCCTGAAAAGCTAGCTATCCAAGAGGAGAGATCAAGCCTATATCAATCCTCACATTGATATCACCTACTACTGATGTGTCCCCATATGACAAGCTCACATTGGTATTCATAACATTCCATGATTATTCCGTTGTGCGATCTACTCTCTACCGAGTTTTCTAGGTACACCATTGTTGGCCACTAATGTTGTTAAATGGCTCCAAGTTATTGCTGATTATTGGCTCAGTTGGTACTATTTTTGCTGGAAAACTTATGACAGATGAAGTTGGTGGAGGTAGCTTTGGTTATTCCCCTGCCTTGGAATGTCCAGATTTCTGATCTGGTTTTGGATGGTTCATTCAGAATCTTGTGTTCATTTTTTAACTTTTTCTGGTTCTGTTGCTACTGGGAAACAATTCTTTTTCCTTTACAATCAACTCTTTAAGGGCCAAAATAAGTTTTCGTTTGTAGTATACTTGTTTTAGTGTCTTTTCACACTTTACCAGACAGCGTATAATTCCTTCGATGGTAATTAACGATTAAGTATCCAAAGACTTTAAATAGGCTCCTGCTCCTTAAACTTAATCGAAATTCCAAAATTAATTCTCTGAATTTATTTTTCCTTGAACCTTTTGTAATGTAATTGCATCTGAAAATCTTAATTCTAATAATCCTTCTCTTTTCTTAAATTTTCCTTCAAAAATGAATTGAAAATTCCTATACAAGGAAAATTCTTTGTTGAGTGCAGGGGTACTCTCACCCATGATTAGACCTGGCAATATAATTAGTTAACTGTTGGGTCAAACCATATTAACTGGAACCAAATGGGTTGGTTAACCATTTTTATTTATTCAGGTTGGTTAAAGTTTGGACCCATAATTTTTAAAACAAATATAGTTCTGAACCAGTTAACCATTTTTCAACCCATATTCCATTCCGATCCAAATCGAAAAGTTCTTTTCTCATCTTTTCTTTCATTCAATATATAAACATACTTCAGTTTTCAATACTTTAATTACTTTTGCTCGCATAATTAACATAGCATTTAGTCAACTTTTTATTTTTGAATATAGCCAAGTTGTTAATCATTTCAAACTAATAACTAAAAAGAGTGTATTTAGATCATCTGGATATCAACAACGGTAGCTTCAATTTAAAATAGTAATTTATTTTTTTAATTGCATTCAGAAGACAATCATTATAATATATATATATATAATAATAAATTTTACAAAATTGTAATTCAACAACAGTTTTTAGTAGTAGGCGTTCAGCAGTACTTTTTAGGGGCGGTCCACTAAAATTTAACAATAATAATAAATTCTAACTATAAATAAAATTCCATTATTTATTGTTAAATTTGTAAATTTGTTTGATTTTTCATCAATAATAAATCATACATTATTACTCAAATAATAAATTTAAATTTTTTATATAAATATATTATTATTATTATAAGTAGTATTAATATATTATTATTATAAATAATATAATTATATAACATAATACAAAAAGTATAAATAATAGAATTATATGGTTCAATTTTCTACTTATCTTGTGTGTTCTATAAATTAATATGTTCTTATTTTGGGTGACTAATGTTGTTCTGTATGTGTCAGTTTATGTAAATTCTAGTATTCTAGTTACAAAAGAATTATACTATGGTGTATTTTGAATGTGATCCAACCTTTCTATTAGCAGGTTAATAATAATTTTGAAAAATTATTTAAATATGGAAGGGTATTAATAATTTCAATTTAAAATTTTATTAGTATAGTTTTTTAGCATTTTATTATTTATATTAATAATTTTTATATCATATTATTACTTAATTAATTTAATTGTGACGGTCACAATTTCATTTTTCAAAAGTTCTGTTTAAAAGTCAAAACATCTTAAAAGGGTTAATATGGTTTTGAACCATAACCATATAGTTCCAACTCACACAACCCATATTAAAAATGGTTAATATGATTTTAGTTCTTAAATGGAATCATAACCATATTTTGAAAACCAAAACCAACCCATAATCATATTTTGCCACGCCTACCCATGATCTGAAGATATGAGATGATAAAAAAAATAACCCAGGCCTCGATGAGTCACTAATTGTAGGAGTTGTTTGATGGTGGTTCTATGTGTGAATCACGAACCAGTGAGGGGCATCTTCTTTGAGTATAGAGAGAAGGTAGTATCTCATACTTATCCTTTTTGATTAATTAACTGAGTGTTCTTTCTTTGCGATGGAGGAAGTTAAACATTTTGTTTTCAGAAATTGTGTCCACATACAAACGAATAACTAAAAAGAATTTATATCGTATTATCAACATAGGATGAAGATTGTGAAATTAAGTTCAACCAAGGAAAGGAAATCAGCTGAATAATGATATATAACTAACACTTAGATGAATCTGCTTCATTAAATGCTAATACAACTCACCCCTAGACTAATTTTATTTTCTCCGATGAATCTTCTTCATTAGAAGCTAATATAACTCACCCCTCGACTAATTTATTCTCCCCTACTTTTCCCATTCTCTCCGAATCTACCATATATATTTGTTGTTTCTCATATGCATCCTTCTATGAAGAAGGATATCTAAGAAATCTTACAGTACTGGAAAGCAACCTATTTCACTATCCACCTCATGACAGGCCTCTCAAGCTTGTCGTGTACATGAAGCAGTGTTTCTCACTATATTTGAACAAAGGATGATATAGGATAATTATTTAATCAACACAAACAAAAATGTAGCACATTGTATTAGAAACAATAAACAACAAAACATATAAATAGAATTATAGTGAACACCAAAATAGTATAAGATACTTGCCTATAGTTGGAGCACTCAATAAAATGAAAAGAAAAGCTAGCAGATTAGCCAGGGATATCAAACTCCAATTGAGCAAAGCAGCTGCATTGAACATGTAACAAAAGTATGGTTAAATAATAGCAGTAAGTAACTGGCTACTATTGTTGTCAATACTATTTAACAAGAGAGAGAGTAAGAGAGACAGACATGGAAACATATGTGTGTGTGTATATATATATTATAGAGAGAGTAAATTACCATGATAACAAGTACATAATACTATTTTGCAATTAATAAATCACCAATATGCTAGTAAGTTTAGCTGACATGTCTTACAGAATTTTTTTCTCTGTTTATCCTTTCCTGTACTCCAAAAAGTAGCATGATGCAATTTTCTCCATGTATTCCCTTCCACTCTTGGACCAAATTCTTCCCCCTCATTCCCAAGCAACAAAAGTTCATATTGGGGAACACCACAAAACTTCAACTGAGCAAAAAACATAACCAAATATTGTAAACCATCACCATGAAGCATAAGAATACATTATCATTTCAAGTTACCTCCTTGATGCGGAATGGAAGAGAGAAATCGTTTATTATTAATTTTGTATTGCCATTTAGAGATAAATATTTGATTATTAGGTATTTACTACTTATATTAATTAGGACATTTTAGAAGTTTTAATTATAGTGATAGATTTTAATTAGAACATTTTCTTTAAAAAATTTAATCATTGAATTTATAGTAGAAGATTTTAATTAGAAGATTATTTCCTTCTTATATTAGAATTCTTTACTTGGTCGCTAAGTTCTAGAGTTCCTATATAAAGAATTGTAATCTTTAGTTCTTTACTATTTTCAAATTATTGAATATATTTATTTGAGATTAAAGTTTCGGACTTTTGTGTGTTTCTGTACCAATTCTGTACAATTCTCTGCGAGAATAGGTACTCTTGTTCCTCCCTTCCACCTTATCCTACATCATTCCTTGCATATCACACATGTATATGTAGTTCACCAGCAACAATTAAAATGGGCAACAAATTAGGCACTTGCGCTTTGACACTATGAAGTTTGATGTCACCTCCGCACTTAATCCCAAACACTTAATTCCATTAGGGGTTTTGTGAAATGAATGTTTTAAATTTTTGTAACAAGTTTTGCCAAATGAAATTTTAATATTAATAAAATGATTTCAAAATCCCAATCTTTGAACATGTGAGAAGGTAAAATTCGAATATTTTCACTTCCAATGAAAGATTTGCCAAAGAAGTTTTAGAGAACATACAAAACAATCACTCCAAAATGCCTTAATTCTTATTAACCATTAGCAGTACCAAACACTTTTGTAATTCCTCAACACAGATCAATTGGTGCTTATTTTTCTTAATTAAATTTATACATTTTAGTCGCTCTATATTCCTAGTCTCTTAGCAGATGTACATTTGCAATGGAAAATTGCATTTTTTTTGTTTCAAATACACTTTCAAGAACACAAGCACAAGAAGATGGAAGTATCCATCTATTAGGCTATTAATAAGAAGATGTAGACGGAGAAGGAATGTGTGGGCAAGAAAATCATACCTTGCTACAATTAGGGTTCCGTGTTGGCTAAGAAGGAGAGAAATCCACAAAAATTACGGAATTGATTGATGAGTTGAAGAGGGGAGGAGAACTGGTGAGATATTACTTTGTCGAATGGAAGGAGTATTTATAGATTTTCTTGGAAAGTGGTCATGTGCCTGGCACATGTCTAGGTCTTGTGCCTAGGACATGTCTGGGTCTTGTGCCTAGAATGTGACCTCAGACAAAATTTCAAAAATACTCTTAGTTACCCGAGTAATGCCCAGATAGTCATGTCTTGTCCTTCTAGCCACCAATCAAATCCCTCAATCAATTCCAAAAATGAGTCGCCTCCTTGAGTCTTCTGCCTCGTGACTGTTGAAGGCTTTTCTCAGATCTTGCTCATTTATTTCCGGCTTTTCATTCAATTCTTTAGGTTACATGTGAACCCTAATTTGTATTTAGGCTCACATTTGGCCCATGCACGTGAGTCGCGCCTTTGGAGTGGCGATCGTGCAAAATACTTCAAGTCTTGAAGTCTCGCTTTAATTTTAGGAATGATCCCTAAAATTCAGTCTTGCAAGCCTCGAAAATGAATTATTTAGGAGAGGGAACCCCCATGGGGCCGAACCATAAGAGAGCTCTCACAGGATATTTTGTGCAATCCTCCATCAAATCTTCCCAAATCTTGCTCAATCTTATTGTTTCCTTAATTTTTTTTAAAACTAAATCATGATAAATCAAATTAAATTTGGAAACTTCATATTACCAAGTAAAAATCAAATCCCTTTTTTTTTTCTCTTTTCTTTTTTTTAGCAACAACGTTCATATATTAACTAATAAATCAATTTTTTACTTGGCACTTTGCAATTGGTAGTCATGTCCCTGCTAGTTTAAAGAGATTAAACAAAGAAACATTCACACCCAAAAGTCCAAAGCTAATTTAGGTTGAGATCTTCTTTCACCATAATCACGCCCACTTTTTTATAAAACCACATAGCAAAGAAGTCTGTTTATCGCAAAACAGTATTAAGGTCTCTAATTCCTCTACAGACTGCAGTAACTAAAATAATCCCGAGCAACTTAGACCATGTAAATCACCCATCCGTTTCGGCATCTCAGTAAGGCTTAAACAATCAGACACATCAAACAAGTTTAATTTTTGGAGGCATCATGTTGTTCCAGGTAACCTCACCAAACTCGTACAAGTATTAAGTCTCTGTGATTGCAAATTTATAAGCCTTCCAATTTCCTCTGGGAGCGCGTTCCACTCGTTACAAGTTATGCTCATTTTGTTAAAATGAATATTGTCACATAGTCCAACAGGCCATTTAACCAAGTCACGGAAATATTCGATCCCAATCCCCATAAGATTTGAGAACATATTAGCACCATTGTCCAAAGCATTACCAATCTGATTCTCTTTAGGCTGTAAAATTGACACAAGACGGGCACGGAGAGGTTGTTTTAACTTTTCAACCAACTACTTGGGAAGGCTATTTCCTCCTATCTCGATAATCAATCTTTTCCTCAATTCTATAGCCTTTTGGCTGCACTAGTGGATAGCTAGCTCTCTTAGCATATCATGTTGTGTAACAAATTGCCCATTACAATAGCCATCAAGGTCACTTGAATACTCTTTCATTGCTTGTTTTTTACTCCCATCTTCAACAATCACTCCAAATCCTCAACACTTGCATTCTTTACTACTACAACAATCACTCCAAATCCTCAACACTTACATTCTTTACTACTACAATGAGTATCCCTCAAGATGGGAATACCTTGTTTGCAAGAAATTTAGAATGAAAGGATTAAAATCCCTGAACTTCCAGAATTTGAGTTAGTTAGCTGATACTTAATTTTATCTTAAACCCAAATAAAGGACGTTTCTCCGAAATTCTCAACAGCCATTTTGAACAGCAGATTATGAGTGGACAAGAAAGCTGAAAGATCTATAAAAGGAGGACAAGATGTCCTCCTGACAAAAAGCAAAAGAGAGAAAATACAAATCGAACTGAAAAATCATCAATGGAGAGCTCTACATGCACTAATTCAATATAGTTTAACCACTAAGTGTACTTGCTGCATAGTACTATGCTCAACTAACTTAGCATATTTCAAACATCATAAAGTTCGGTAATACAGTTATTACATTTGTGACATCACAAAATTTGGTAGCCAAACTTTCAAAATAAGCTCTTACTGATAGTAACCCCCACCCCACCCTCCCCCAGGGGCCGCACATGATTTTTACAACACATATTGGTGACTTCTTTAGTTAACAACACCTTCATCCAACCACAGTGATGCAACAACTTTCATATTAAATGAGGGAATTGTAAAATAACCCTTAGTAAAGGGTAGGACTGGCTTAAAATCATTGTGCACAACAACCACCAAGTGAGATATGAATAATAAACTCATTACTGAAGGGTGGACCCTATCACTCTACCATCAATGATAGACACATAATTCATACATTTTATTATCCTTAATTTTGTCCTTTTAATTATATTAGTTTATTAAATTAATATGTTTTATTTTATTTTGTAGAATTTAATATTTGTTGCAATAAAGTCAAAATCTTGGTGATCAAGCGATATTTAATACTCTTATTCATGTAAGGAATATCCAAGAAGAATGTTGCAAGGAGTAGGAAAGAGGTTTAACAATCTTGGTGTGCAAGTCAAATCCAACAAGAGAAAGGAAAGTATATCTAGAAGATCTGTTTGAGAAGTTGATTGACACTAGGAAGTTGAAACCTACATGAAAAGGGAACAAAAGTGTCCAAATTCAATGAATCTAAATTAGGGTTCAAAGTTATTTTTCCTATAAATAGGCCTCTTGTTTTAGAGAGAAACACACCACTTTGTTATTTTCTTTTTCTTAGTTTTTCACTAGTGTAGAAGGGAGTAAGATATTTAGAGTTTGTCTTTTCTCTTATTCTAATCACGTGTGGTAATACTGTCAGGGAGTATTTGTAACTTTCTTTTATTGATATAATAAAAATTCTCTTTTAATTATTATTCTTATTTCATGCAAATAGTAGTACTAATATTATTTGTTTTTGTTTTTAATTTCATGGCTAGCTAAATTTCTAATACCTAGGATTATGATGAAACTAAGTATTTCATAATAATATTTTCATTCCGTTCCAAAATTAATGCTTAATTATTTTCGCCTTCATATTTTCCTCCGCATAAATTGCATATGATTTTTATATTGATTGCGAGGTTTTGATAAGTTATAGTTAATTTGTGAATTTTTCATAACTTATGCTTTCCCATATTAATTATATGAATCATTATTTTTAAAGGGAAGGGAAAATAATTTGGGAATTGATTTAGGAAATAAGAAATTATTTATGTTAATATTTGGTGGATTCTGATTCTTAGGTATCTTTTCTAATTAATAGTTTCCGTTATTAATTAATAGTTTGCATAATTTAGTTAATAAATCTTCTCCACCATTTTTGTTTCTAATTTGCCTAAAATATTAATTAAGGATATATTAAAGAATTGATCTAGTCTCTGTATGTTCGACCTGTACTTGTAATTTTGACATTGTGCACTTGCAGATACAAATTTTTATCACAATCAATCAACATTCATAAACTTTGCAGATAACCATCCAAAACTAAAATAACAGCATAAAACAACTAAAATAACAGCATAAAACATCTAAATTACTGCAAAATAAAGTATACCAGTCAAAAGAAGCAGAGGCAATACAATTCCACCAAGGAACCTCCCCATTACAAACTTTCTTTATCATCAACTGATTCAATGTAATTGTGTATTTTCACATCAACCGAGACCATTTAATCATTACTTGTTAATACCTTCATCCAAAGCCGAAAACCCATTGCTGGAACAGCTAAAATTTTCCCAGAATCAAAGCTAATTCAAACTAAACTTTCCCAAGAGTGCTCTTGCTTCATCAAATGGTGGTAATGTCGAAATCCTCAAATGGGTCTTTCAAATCACGTTGAGATAACAAAACCCATTTTGTAAAACCAAAGTTATCTCTTATAATACCATAAATTTGATCGAAAATGTGGCTTGTTCTGCATTCTGGCTACGCATAATTCACGTGAATAGAGTTAAAAAGAATAATTGAAAGGAAGCTAAGAAAAAGATATTTGAGCTTGGATTTCAATTGGAAAACGTGAAATTGGAATGGCATTATCAATCGGAATAGCCTGTGATTGAGATTTCAGATTAGGAGAACCGTTTCACGCTTTTTAAGCAGAGCTTCTTTCTGAATCAACACAGTGTTTGTGAATTTTAGAAACTGAAAGAAAATTAGAAAAAATGGGAAAAGGAGAACTTTTGCTCAAAAGGCCATTGAAGTTTATTTATTTTTTCAATTGGTTAACCCTAATAGTGTCCCTCAATTTTCTTAATAAAGTTTGTTTTTTTTACAAAATTATTCTTTTTTTAATATATTAGTGAAATTATAAGTTAAAACTTATGTTTTATATACTTGGATACATATTTAACCCATTCCAAACATATGAATACAATAATATATACGTGCAACATAAATAACATAATTATCAATAATTTCGGACATGTGTACAAAGAATTCTGACATATAATTTCACCAGTTAAAAGGGTTGAAGGACCACAAGTGAGGAAGTTAGTGGGTTAAAAATAAAATTTTATGAAATTTTGAGAGATACTTTTGAAGTTGTCCATTTTTAATTCTTAGTTTTTTTTTAATTTTGGATTATCTGCAAAAGTGTCACCTAAAGTTCCATAAAATTTTACTTTTTGTCCCAAAGTATTAATTTTCTCAATAGTGTTCCTTCAAGTTTAATTTTTTTTAAAACGATTCCTTGTTTAACATATTGGTGAAATTATAAGTCAAAACTCATGTATTTATATACTTGAATACACATTTGGCTCATTCTAAACATATGAATACAACAATATATATGTTGTACGTAATGTAAATAACATAATTATCAATAATATTCGCATGTATGTTGTGAGTCTAGGGGTGAAAATGATCCCGAGTCGATCCGAACACCCTAATGCTCAAGCTCGACTCGGATCAGAAAATTTGTGTTCAGATTCGACTCGAATTCGAATTAATAATTTCCAAGGTTGCTCAAGTTCGACTCGATGAATTACTCGATACTACTCGACTCGAAGTTACTCGACTCGTTTTCAAAACGAGTAATTCGCGAGCCTTTCTATTCAAAAATTAATATTAATCCATGATATTATTTGCATATGTGTTTATTTATGTAAAAACAATTAAATAAATTAATACTTACAATCATTCTTTTCTTAATCTTATACTCATCTCATGAACCAATCACCGCGAAAATCAAAGTCCGAACTGCTGTATAGCTTCAAAGAGCTCCTGAACTGGTCAAGAACCCTTCCCCCAGCACTAAATGTTGATTCGAAGGCCACAGTAGTCACTAGTATGGACAATATATCTCTTGCCATCCTTGACAAAACCTTAAATTTTAAAGTGTTTGTCTTCCACCATTTTAAAGCATTAAAATTATCATCAGCATTACAAACCAATCTCCCTTCTTTCAAGTAAATTTCCAAATCAGACTTCAAACATGGGGATGCAATGTCCATGTTTTGAGCCCAACTGTCAAACTCTGCTCTACTCTTGGTCTTACTCTTAGATCCATCAACAGAAACCATTGGTTTAGCAATTGAAGTTTCACATCGACTATTGACAATTTGTTCTGCATTGTAAAGTGACACATATTCATCAAATAGTTCTTGCAAAGCATTTTGAACAAATGTTAAGTTCCTCTTTGCTTCAAACTCACTGACATACATCTTTGGGAAACAAAATATAACTAATTGCATCTTATATCTTGGATCTAAGATAGATGCAATAGCCATCAGTAAGTTACATTGTCCCCAATATTTATCAAACTTCTCTTTCATCTTATACGCCATTTCTTTCATATATTCACAATCATCAACAATAGTTTCATTCAATAGCTCCTTGATTTTCCAAATCTCAGGTAAAAACAAATTGGAAGTAAGATATTCACAGCCAGAAAACACAATTGTTGCTTCATTAAACACTTCTAAAAATTTAATAACCCTCTCATTACATCGTCCCCAATCTTCCTTACTAGGCAAAGAGTTATAATGATGGTCTCTCTCTTTGTACAATGGGAACACATCCTTGAATTGCAAAGCAGACTCTAACATAGCATATGTGGAGTTCCACCTAGTGGGGACATCTAAGATCAATCTTTTTGAAGATGGTAATTGCAAAATTTTTACAATCTCACCAAATTTATAAAGACGAGAAGGAGACATTTTCAAGTACTTGACAATCTCACGAACGTTTTGAATAACATTTTGGATAATCCCCAAACCATCTTGCACCATCAAGTTAAGAATGTGGGCACAACATCTAACATGAAATATTGGACATAAGGTACTTCATACCATATATTTACATATCCCAAAAGGCTGAATTTTTTTTCACAATTTTAGTGGCCGAAAATGCCCTTTTAAAATTTTGGACAGTAGCCTTTTTGGAAATTTTGATTTTTGACCCCTTTGCTAAAATCAGTCCACACGAAAATCTACAACACCTTTTCTAGTGATTCTACTTGGATAAGTTAGGAAACTCATATATCTAACTCTAGAACTTGACCACACTTAAAAATTCGAAATATAATAGGAGATATGGTCAATTGAATTTCATGTTCCATTTTCACCAAAATCTGACTTTTCAACCCTTTATGATTTCTAAGAAACTTTCATGTTTTTACATAATAATCAACATAACTCATCATAACACTTACTAATACCACATATACCCATGATTTTCATCAGTCCAATGCTTTTATTATGACTTTCATCATAATCCACGTAAACAAATCATTTCCACAATTTAATAAGGAATGAAATACAAAGGATCATTCACCATGCATGTGGTAATCCACATAGACATGTTATTCCAACAGAATAATAAAAAATGGAATAACAGAAGGATTCACCATGCGTGCGATAGACTGCATAGACAGGTTATTCCCAACAAAATAATAAATAATGGAACCAGTCCCAAAAAACGCATACATGTGATATTTCGACGAATAATAAAGAATGGAATAACAACAGAAATCACCATGCATGCGATAGACCGCACACATACGAGTTATTCAACGTAATAATAAAAAGAATGAAACCAGTCAAAGAAATTAACCGGCTGGATATTCCAACAGAATAATAAAGAATGGAATAACAAAAGTTCTCTTCACGAATAAGAAAGAAAGAATACCCCTTACGAGTACAACAAATAATATCCCTTACCTTTGAAAGAAGAGTATTCCGACTGGTAGGACAAGGATATACTCAAAGAAAACTTGCACTACGCTCAAAGCTTTCTTAAACTCTAAAGAAATACGCTCAAGATTATAGAAGAAGAACTCTCTCTATAGTTTCTCTCTCTAGAGTTTCAAAGAATTCGTAAGAAATAATGAAGGAATGAGCTTATTTATGGGAGAATGGACCTAATAGTAACTAATTCATGAACGGTCCATTGATTTACTTTTAAACAGACGATTCCATATTTAAAGCAAAATCTTTTAAATAAAATATAATATATTCTATTTATAATCTAATAAAACGAATAACTTTATAAAAGTATTATGTTTTATATAAAAAGATTTTACTATGCAAAATACTATGCAGGCACTATGCAACACTATGCATAATAAAATATAATATATTCTATTTATAGAATAACTTTATAAAAGTATTCTGTTTTATATAAAAGATTTTACTATTAAAACTTTAAACCAACGATCTATATTGATTTACTAATATAATTTCAACCAACGGTTTAAAAAATTAGCACATCTCCTCATGGAATAATATTGTACCCAAAAATGATTTGGACCGAAAAGAAATATATTTTTTGGGTGAATAGTACCCCGTGAATAGTACTTCGGGAATAGTACCCTGTGAATAATAACTCGTGAATAGTAACTTGTGAATAATAACTCATAAATAGCACTCCGACACAAAAAGTGCCCCAAATACCCGAGTGAATAATAATAGAGTGAATAGTAATCGGGTATTTTATGATAACTTGTCTACTTCGAAAAATTTTCACATATCACTCTTAACTTTAACCTTTTATCAATTTAACCATTTACCAAAATAGAAAAATTGAATACTTTTATTTTATAAAATTCGGGGTCTCACAATAACGGCAAAAGTTTTACCGTTAAAACTATTGAACTACTCGGTAGTAAAAGTACAGTAATACGCGTGGTTGCATAGTAGCACACGATATTGATTATTGATGCTTACGTGAGAAGTCACTCGCTTTTATTCAATTATTACTTCAAAGAATTGTCATATAGTATCTCACGTTATTTGATTTAATTATTGTCGATATTTTATATATTATTAAATCAATAATTGAGACGACGAAGTTATTAATATTATTATTTACAATATTAACGATGTCTAGAAGTTTTGTCAAGGAGAGGTTTGGTCACCTAATTGAGCGCCAATAGGGAGAAATCCTTATTGGAAAGCCCCCTCTTTCCTGGGAACGACCTGGTCGATTAATATTGTGAATTATAATAATGGTGATAAATTTTATTTTATTATTATTATAAAGGTAATAAAACAGAAAACTTTTCATATAAAAAAGAATACTTTTTATAAAATTTTGTTTTATTTGATTATAAATAGAATATATTATATTTTATTATGCATAGTGTTTGTATAGTACTGCGCATAGTATTTGCATAGTAAAATCTTTTATATAAAATAAAATACTTTTATAAAGTTATTTGTTTTATTTGATTTTAAATAAAATATATTATATTTTATTATACACAAATGTTTTGATAGTGCACAGATATAGTGTTTGCATAGTAAAATCTTTTTTATATATAAAATGTAATACTATTATAAAGTTATTTATTTTATTAGATTTTAAATAAAATATATTATATTTTATTATGCATAGTGTTTGCATAGTGCCTGCATAGTGTTTGTATAGTAATTTTTTTTATATAAAACAGAATACTTTTTATAAAGTTTTATTTTATTTGATTATAAATAGAATATATTATATTTTATTGCATAGTATCCTTTCCATTCTCCTATAAATAGGATGCTTAGTTAGAATTGAAAATCACACCAAAAATTTAGAGAATTCTTCTTCTATAATCTTGAACGTATTTCTTTAGAGTTTTGAGCGTAGAAAACAGTATAAGTTTTCTTCAAGAATTTCCTCGCCCTACCAGTCGGAATACTCTTCTTTTTAAGGTAAGGGGTATTATTCTTTCGTATTCATGAAGAGAGTTATTTCTTTCAATACTGTAAGGGTTGTTATTCCATTCTTTATTATTATGTTGAATAACTCATACATGCCAAGCTGCATACATGGTGAAATTCTTCTATTATTCCATTCTTTATTATTCTCATTAGAATAACTTTTCTGCATCGGTATATCGCATGCCGGTGAATTTGTTGTTATTCCATTCTTTATTATTCTTTGGAACATCCTGTCTCATGCGGATTACGCATGACACAGTTCCATTTTTATTATTCTCGCTGGAACATCCTCATCTGCATGCGGATTATGCATGACCGATTCCATTCTTTATTATTCGTTGGAATATCCTCATGCAATGCGGATTACGCATGACCGGTTCCATTCTTTATTACTTGTGGAAATGATCATGCACGTGGATTATCAGACGATGCGCGAAAAATCCATCCATTTGCATTTTCATATATTCTATTATACTCAGTTGGTTAAAGTTTTGGCTTCTATACTCCATGAAATTTGTGGAATATCCTTGATATTTGTGCTTCATACAGTATCTTTTCATGGAAATATTCTTCTGAGCATTCTTGAACTTGTTTTATTGAATTCTTATATCATTGTCATCATCCTCATGTTTATAATATGTTGAAAGTCATCTGTGGCCTGTAGTCCATAGATGGACTTGGTATGATTATGACTAGGGATTATTCGGTATAATCATGACCGTAATGTTACAAATGATGTGATAAAAGTCCTCATTGGCTGAAGTGCATTGATGGACAGTTGTTGGCATGATCATGACCATTGATGAATACACGAATATCATTGGCCCGTAGTGCATGGATAATTTGTGGTCGTGATATTAATGAATATCCTTGGCCGTAGTGCAAAGATGATGTGGTTTATTTATTAAGCTGAGTCTCAGCGATAAAAGTGATGAAAAACCTTTTAAATCATAGAAGATAGTAGATTGTATTCTCTCTTGACTCTTAAATGGATTGCTTGTTCAACCGCGATTAAACTTGATAATGTAGAATAATTTATCGTTAGCCTTCAACAAGCGGTGTTAAACCGATAAAATATAACAAACATCAAGTTTAACTCAGCGGAATGAAGCAATCATTCCATAAGAGTCAAGTAGAGAATAAAATCTACTATCTTCTATGATTTAAAAGGTTTTTCGTCACTTTTATCGCTGAGACTCAGCTTAATAAATAAACCACATCATCCTTGCACTACGGCCAATGATATTTGTGACGCCCCCAATATAGGTATACATCACCCATTTTGAGTCGCTAAATACTTGGTACAAAAACAAATACAACTTCAGTAATATAATTGTCGTGCAAAATACGATAACACTTAAACTGTGAGTTTGAATACAAATATTGTCTAATAGACAATATACAAACTCAAATGGAGTCCTCATTACAATTATTGATACACTATTTTATAAATAGTGAGGACTACCAACACAACTATCCTGAACCATCACTCCATACCCCGGCTAGTTCCTGCTATGTTCTCACCTCCTGAGAAGAAAAATATAACAAAAAGGAAAAGGGTGAGCTCAACTAGCCCAGTAAAGAATATTATAACTAAGATAATATACAACAATTTATCATTAGTCTTCAACAGGGAAAAAATCTGATAAAATATAATAGACAACAAGTTTTAGATCAATAACTGCAGCGAAAACAACAATCCATTAGAAGAGTCAAGTAGAGAAAGAATTCTACTATCTTCTAAGATTTAAAAGTCCATCATCAATTTTTTATCCCTATAACATCAATCAATATACATCTTGAATCACATATTCATCTTTGCACTACATGCCAAAGATATTCATTTTTATCACCAGTTGGTCATGTTCATCTCAACACCTGTTCATCTTTGCACTACGGGCCAAAGACATTCATTAGGTAATCATTCATCTTTGCACTACAGGCCAAATATATTCAGTAATATCATCATTTAGGACTAAGGATGATGAAAAATATCTTAAAGAAAACGAATCTAGTGAGATAAAAGATCAAAGATTAGGGATTCGCATTACAGTTTATCCAAGTTCAATAATACTCCATAATAACCAATTGTGAAACAGAATTCAAAAATAAAGATCAAAACATGGATACAATCAAAGATAGTAACCATAATAGACATCTTGGATAAAAAAGAATTTTTTTATTTTTTTTGATGAATAGTGACGTATTCAGTGAATAAGTCTTGAGTATCACGTGAATAATCTGCAGTATACGTGAATAGTAACCCCGACACAAAAAGTTCCAAATTTGATAAAAAGTTCAAACCAATATTTTGGCATAATGATAGTGAAAGAAATAATATCATTTACGAAGAAAATAACATCCCTTACCTCAAAATGAAAGTACTTCTGTTCGGAATATCGGATATAAAGCTGAAGGGAACTTGCACTGAATAGCAACTCTCAAAGTATCTAAATACTCACAAAAATATGTTCGATAATATAGAGAGAAAGAAAACTTGTTTCTGGTGTGATTTTCAATTTTAACCTAAGCGCCTATTTATAGGAAAATGCTAGAACGTCATAGGAGACTAAAATAATAAAATAATATTTTATTTTATTTTTCTTTACGCATGCCTAACCTTTGAAATCAGTAGCCGGAATGTTAAAAACAAAAGTGGGTCCCACCCATAAATTTAATAAAAATTATTTTATTTTCCGAAACTTCAGTAATTCATAGAAAATAGCCCGTTTATCAGAAAAATATAAATTTTATATCCATTCCACATGAAATCGAATTCTCTACAACTTTGTAGCTTTAAGTTTTCCAAATTCCAGACATAAATATCCGAAATCCATAAACGGATGATTTTCAACACCTCTTAAAATTCATAACAAATCATACGTTAATTTTTAACGGTTCAAAATTTGTGGACATATACTCAACTTATATATGTATAACATATCCAAAAATCACAACGATCCAACGGTCGGATTAAAATTATAACTCATGCAATAGAGCTTTAAGAACACCGATTTGATCTTTTAATACCTCCAATCCCACAAAATACTGATAAAACACCTCAACATTAATTCCTTCATTAATAACCACATAAATAAATCCATTATTTATATCCGCATCAAATAAATATTTTCTTATCATATAAATCAATAATTAATTATTCACAAATAATATTACAGAATCACAATTATGACAATCAGGCCGTTCCCAGAAAAGAGGGGGCTTTCCGATAAGGATTTCTCCTTACTGGCGCGCAATTAGGTGACCAAACCTGTAAGACCCCGAATTTTATGAAATAAAAGTATTTATTTTTTTTTATTCAGTAAATGGTTAAATTGATAAAAAGTTAAAGTTAAAGGGTGATATATATAAAAACTTTCAAAATATGCAAGTGGTTATAAAATACTCATTATTGTCGGGGAATATTCGTTTGGTCGTGGAATATTCTTATTTTCGGGAAATATTCGTATGACTTACAGCAGCCAATTTAGGGCCCCATAATGTAATAACCGCTGGATGAAGAAAACGATAAGTTTGAGTTTTATAAATAACGACGACGTAGTTATTACTGCTAAACAATCGTTAGAATACTTGGTGGTTAAAATACATTAATACGCGTGATTGCATAGTAGCACACAGTATTGCACAATATTTTTGAATTATTGATTTTTAAGTAAGAAGGCACTCAATAATTGTTACAGTAATTACTGTTCGATATTTTATTTTATTGATTCAAGAATTGCTGCGTTGATATTTTATATTATTGTTATTTCAATAATTGTCACTGCACAGTATTTCCCATTATCAGATCAATAATTCATATTATTTGAATAATATTATTAGATAGCATTATTGGCAATGTCTAGAAAGTTCTGTCAAGGAGAGGTTTGGTCACCTAATTGCGCGCCATTAAGGAGAAATCCTTTATCGGAAAGCCCCTCTTTCCAGGAACCACACGTTGTCATTATTGTGATTCGTAATATTATTTGTGAATAATTAATTATTGATTTATATGATAAGAAAATATTTATTTGATGCTGATATAAATGATGAATTTATTTATGTGGTTATAAATGAAGGAATTACTATTGAGGTGTTTTATCAGTATTTTGTCCGATTGGAGGTATTAAAAGATCAAATCGGTTTTCTTAAAGCTCTATTGTGCGAGTTATAATTTTAATCCGACCGTTGGATCGTTGTGATTTTTGGATATGTTATACATATATAAGTTGACTATATGTCCACAAATTTTGAACCGTTAAAAATGAAAGTATAATTTGTTATGAATTTTAAGAGGTGATTGATTCAGAAATTAAGTTTATAAATGATTTTGGTGGAAAATTCTAGAATTGAGTGGGCCCCAATTGTGGTTGGTGAATAAATGTGCTGAATTTTATTTCAAATGTGGTGGATGGCAATAGTAGTAGGTAAAGCCATTAGGTAGCAGGTCAAGTCTGCTTCGGCGTGCTAACATTTTCCTATAAATAGAGAACTAAGTTAGAATTGAAAATCACACCAGAAACATAAGCTTTCTCTCTTTCTCTCTCTATATTATCAAGCATATTTTTGTAACTATTTAGATACTTTGAGAGTTGCTATTCAGTGCAAGGTTCTTTCGATTTTACATCCGATATTCCGGTTAGAAATTCTGCTCTTTTAAGGTAAGGGTTTTAAGGGTTATTATGTTTTTCAGTTTCGTAATTTTTTCGACCCTCAAAAATTCAGGAAAAATTTGAAATGATAATTTGATGAGTTTTCTAGATTGTGTCCAAAAATGGCGATTTTTGGATGTATAGATTAGAAGTTATGAATTTTATGGGAAAAGACTATTTTAAAAGTAAACCCTTATAACTCCTTGTGGTTAACTCCAAAGTTGGTGAAATTTTTATTGGGAGTACATGTATATAACAGAAGTATACTCTGTAAATTTTGGAATTTTTGGACAAAAGTACAATTTATGATAAATGTCTAAATATTCGGCAGTTTTGGTCATATGAAAAATAGTAAATGAATTTTAAAAATTCTGAGAAAAATATATGTTAAATATGGGACTATATTTTACTAAATCTCAAAAAAGAAAATTTGTTTATACTGATTTGGTATTTTTCATGAAAATGGACTAGTTATGAGTAAATGAATTAAATATGTTATATGAAGTAAGAAAATTGGAAAATAAGATTTTATGACTTGAGAATCCTATATGAGGTATATGCAGATTTTTGATGAGGGTTTTGGTTATTGGTGATGAAATCTTATGAGTTTGGCATTTGAGGATGATTGAATGCATTATTTAATAAAGTGTTAATAATTAAAATAAATTATTTATAAGTTTAAGAAATGTTATTTTTTCAATATTATTATACCGAAATATTGGTATGAATTTTATTATGGAATTTCTACCTTTTTCATGTTGAGGTTACTATTCATGAGTTACTATTCACGAGTTACTATTCACGGGTACTATTTACGACAAAATTGGTTTCTTTTTCTGACCAAATTATCGTTAATTTCTGACCAGTAGTGCAAAGTTGGATCGTTGACTGGTATGATCATGACCATTGAATTTACAATTGAATATTTTTAGCTTAAGTGCAAAGTGAATTGATCAACATGGTTATAATTATTGTTTATATAAATTTTGAAATGATTATATATTTCTTTGAGGGGCAAAGGGTCAAAAAAGTCCTTGATATTTATCGCAATGTCCCACTTACACCTTAAACTATTTTTTTTTAAAAGTATCTTTAACGTTACATTTTTGGGTCATTCGTGCCCCTGCCATTAACAAAAGCCAAACAGGGTTAAAATGTAATGACGTGGCAGACTTAAATATAAATATATTCTAAATAAAACAATATATATCATTTAATCAAAACAAAAAATACTAAAATTCAAAATAAAAAAAGAATAACATATTTACATCATTTATTCAAAATAATAAAATTTAAATTATTTTGTTAACTAATCAAAACAACTAATTAAATAAAAAAAGTTGTATAACATATTTACATCATTTAATCAAAATACTAAAATTCAAAACATAACATATTTACATCAAATACTAATTTAAAAAAAAATACTAAAATACTAAAAAAATCAAATTAAAAAATACTAAAAATACTAAAATTCAAATTATTTTGTTAATTAATCAAAACAACAAAAATTCAAATTACATCATTAAAATAATAAAATCATAATACTAAATACTAATTGATATAAAATTTTTAAATTACTAAAATCATAATACAAAATAATATTTTTAAACTATATAAAAATTTGATGATGTAATAATCTATACATAATATATATATATATATATATGTTATAAATAATATAAATAATTTGATGATGTAATAATATATACATAACAGATATGTTATAATTTGATGATGTAATAATATTTTAAAAATGTATTAAAAATTCAAATTACATCATAATATTTTTAAATTGATATGATATTTAAAATTAATATTAAAAATTACTAAAATAATTATAATACTCCAGCTTTTGAATTTTAAAAATATTATTTAGTATTATGATTTTAGTAATTTAAGTATTTTGATTAAATGATGTAAATATGTTATACAACTTATTTTATTTAATTAGTTGTTTTGATTAGTTAACAAAATAATTTGAATTTTATTATTTTGAATAAATGATGTAAATATGTTATTCTTTTTTTTATTTTGAATTTTAGTATTTTTTTTATTTTGATTAAATGATATATATTGTTTTATTTAGAATATATTTTATATTTAAGTCCGCTTAATGATTACATTTTAACCCCTGCTTATCTTTTGTTAACTAAGGCGAATACGGATGACCCAAAAATATAACGTTAAGGATACTTTTGGAAAAAAAATTAGTTTAGGGTGTAAGTGGGACATTAAGGTAAACATCAGGGACTTTTTTGACCCTTTTCCCTTTCTTTGAGATATTATTATCTTTGGCCTGTAGTGCAAAGATGAATTATTGATGAATATCTTTGGCCCGTAGTGCAAAGATGACCTGTTGTTGAATATCTTTGGCCTGTAGTGCAAAGATGAAATGTTAATGAATATCTTTGGCTTGTAGCGCAAAGATGAATTTAGTAGTATGATTATAAACAGGAACTGTGATTTGGTATAACCATGATCTTTGATGTTTCAGGTAAAGACATGTGATGAAAATTATCTTTATCCTGGATGAGAAAAGGAATTTAGAACCACTATTATGATAATGAGTTATTCATATGATTATGAACCAGAACTGTTGATTGATGTTACAGGGATAAAACATTGTTGGTGGACTTTTAACATGAAGAAGATACTAGACTTTATGGTCTATTTGACTCTTCTAATGGATTGCTTCGTTCATCAGAATTATGGTTGAAAAGTTTTAGCATCTACCATATGTTCTAAATCTCTGATTTATTACTGATGAAGGCTATTGATAATTTAATTATCTTTAGTTGTGATATTATTTTACTTGGCTATTTGTGCTCACCCTTTTGCTTCACAATTCCTTTAAGGTAATAAGAGTGTAGCTGGGTCGAGCGGGGATAACAGGGGAATAAAACGGTGGTCTCTAGCTGTGGAGGTTCTCTCTAAACAGTATAGAAAAGTGTTGTATTTTATACATCATTTAGTAGTTATATTTGGTGAATCAAATAGGGTGAGGCAAACCCAACGTTGAAAGGGTGTTTTGCCACTATCATACAAGATGTCTAATGACATACAACCTCGTGTTCTCATAAGACAGGGTTGTGCACATCCACTTACTGAGTATATCTACGAGCACTACCTATATAATCTTGGAGTTTGGTTGGAGTATAATTCTCAATTAGAGACAGTGGTGATAGTTATATGTCAAGAGAAGACGCACTATTGGGAAGAACATGATAGTAATCTTCTCATTTTTCTTTGGGGTCTATTGGGTCAACCAAGGATAATTCTGTGGGCATATGATATCTATTATAACCTAGACGCATGACCTCCCATGTACGAAGGTTTCCTTGAGCACTTCCCAAAGATTTTAATTTCTAAAACAGTTATTGACTGTACCTTTATGTAAGGTGCCATTGTGACATGCTATCCAAGGTTGGGACATGAGTCACGTTGTATATATTTTGTATCAAAACTCACAACATTTGTGTTGTTGTATTTTTGCATGACAATTGTAGTAATGAAGTTGTAGTTATTTTACACTACCATGTATTTGCATTACTCGAGAATAGGTTGGATGGATTGGACCTATTTTGGGGGCGTCACATTTGGTATCAGAGCCATAAGTAAAGAGCCCCGAGCCTCTATCTGGTGACTTCCTATTGATGGGGAATGCACCGAAGCCAGACTCTCCGTAGGGACGCCTTATCATGCAAGTGGTAAGTCGATACGCACCACGGTGAGGTCTTGACATAAGTTGGTGTCCAAAGTCACATTTGGTATCGAGCTTAGGGATATGATCTCCAGCGGAGATCCCAGATTAGAACTAGGAAGGAGAGACGAGTAATATCCTTCGCTAGTGTGTCCTACCTACTAGTTTGAAATTTTACTTAAGTTGCCAAATTGTGATTTGTCAATTAACCTTTGTTTTGAAGCTGTATTCTAGAATGATATCTGAAATACAGGAGATGAGCAATGGAGAAATCATGAGGATAGGGAAGATGGAATCTGAAATGAAAGCAAGGTATTCTCAACTCTTCGAAATACCAGGTACGTGTTGAGTGGGTTTTATACCTACGAATCAGTTCCTTTGTGTCTTAAACTAATGTCTGTTTGCAGTCTCTTATTTAGTTTTTAGTATTTTTTTGAGTGTTATTATGTCTAAGTATGCTTGGGAGATGGTTTCTGGCATTTCAGGTCATTTTCTCTCAGTTGGTGCTTGGTTATGAATGTCTCTCTTCTGTTCGGCCTGCCATTTACACTCTGGCCACTTCCAAATGCCTCGCCCCAATGCCAATGTTGTTGAGCATTCTGCGACTCGGCGCTACCCCATAGCTAAGCCCGGCGCCCCAGATCCCCAACTAAGCGCTAGGACGGCGACCCAGCGTCACATATGGCGTCCCAACGCCAACTTTCGCGCCCCGGCGCCGATTGAGGTGTTTCGTTCGCACCGCAACGCTACCTCCGGTGTCCAAACAGTGAAGCGTCTTTAATGACCTAGTAAAAGAGCGAGTCATATAAATACAAAGAGAAGCCGCTGCATTCAAAGGGGGGGGGGGGGAATATCAGAGATATCAAAGAGTAACTCACCAGCAGCTTAGATAAGAAGAGAAAGAAGCTGTGCTTTAAAGAAGAAAAGTTATTACATCTGACCTGAGTTCAGCCTTTGCACTGTGAAGAGAAGATTTGGAGACAGAACATTTCCTAACAGGAGTTTTCTTATTCCAAATCTCCCATTTATTTGTGTACTCCTGATTATGGTGAATGTATTGAATATGGGTGTTAGTACCATAGTTATGAACTAACTCCATCTTTAGGATTGCAATGTAACCTTTTGTTAGCTTGATCAACTTTCTCTCCTTTTATATATAATGAATTATTTTGGAATGGGTTGTTGTACTTAGTTTTTAATGACTGATTGCTTGACAGAGTTTTTGGTATTGATAATAATGGACATTGACAAATGAATGTCATTATCTAGCTTTTAAATACAGCAACACCTGTTATAACCAAGCCTATGGAATGTGTGTATAATATGCTCATGGGATAGACATATCTCTATGTGCCTTGTGTGACCTTGAGACTTAGCTTAATGACCTTGACCGAGTTATTGTCACTAATAAACATATTGTGTTTTAGCCGGTTAGGGATGTGCATTTGACCTTCGACAGAAGCTTTTGCGTAATTACTTCTTTTAGTTGGCCATTCCTTGATTTGTTTGTAATATGGAGAGTTAGGAGATTAAGTGACGCATTAGGGGAGTTGTAATCCTATCTTGACTTCTTAGCATCTATTTCACTCGTTATTTTCAGTTATAATCATATAGCTTAACCAACATTCTTAATTACTTGTTTAGATATGATCAGTGACGACTCTACCTTAGTATTTGTTTTCGTTTGAGACTTCGTCCTCATGGGTTCGACACTTTACTTACTTATATTACTTGTGGACCGCCTATGCTTGCGCGCGATTTGGCAATAGCAAAATCGACCAACAAGTTTTTGGCGCCGTTGTCGGGGACTTAGTATTAATCGTTTCTCAATATTAAAACTAAGTCATTACGATCTTACTTTAAACTAATTTTTCTGTTTAATTCTCTTTTCAGGTAGTCTTCTCCGTTTATGCCACCTTGGAAGGGTCGAAGAACAACGCCTCTCGATCCCGAGGTTGACAAGAATCTAAGGACATACAGACGACTGAGGAGAGAAGAATTGAGGGAACCATCTGCTCCTATTATTATGGCTGAAGAAATTCAGAAATCTCTGAGGGAGTATGCTATGCCTCGAATTGATGATCTCCAGGCGAGTATTCTAAGGCCCGTCATCCAAGCTAATAATTTCGAGATCAAGCCGGGAACCATTCAAATGTGCACCAACATTCAGTTTGGGGGTCTACCGAATGATGATCCCAATGATCACTTAATTAATTTCGTGGAGATCTGTGACACATTTAAATGCAACGGAGTGTCTGACGATGCCATCAGACTCCATTTATTTCCATTTACATTAAGGGACAAGGCCAAGAGCTGGCTGCATTCATTACCGCCAGGCTCCATTACCACGTGGGCTGACATGGCACAGAAATTTGTGGCGAAGTTTTTCCTGCCCGCCAAAATAGCCAGGCTCAGGCATGATATCACATCCTTTGTTCAGTTCGAATCCGAATCCTTATACGACTCATTGGAGCGTTTTAAGGATCTTTTAAGGAAATGCCCGCACCATGGATTGCCAGAATGGCTACCCATCCAGACCTTCTACAATGGGTTATCTGGATCATCTCGATCAAGTATTGATGCCACGTCTGGAGGGGCATTCATGGCCAAACATCACACGGCGGGTTACGAGCTGGTGGAAACAATGGCGGCCAATAATTACCAATGGCCAAATGATAGGCAAGCCCCGAGGAAGGTAGCAGGGGTCTATGAGGTTGATTCCTTCACTTCGTTAGCAGCTCAGGTAGCAGTGTTAACAAAAAGGCTAGATACCATGGGACCTACAGCAGTTCAGAGTGTGCACAGTGTGGGGATGCAATGTGAATTATGTCAAGGGAGCCACCCAACTGATCAGTGTGCGATAAGCCGTGAGTCAGTTCAATTTGTGTCCAACTACGGGCGGCAACAAAATACAAATCTTCCCACGCACTATTACCCTGGCCTAAGAAATCATCCAAACTTCTCATGGGGCAATAACAACAACAACAACAGTAACAACCCCAACCAACCACAACCTTCATCTACCAGGCCGAATTATGCTAACCCTCCTAGTTTCCCATCTCAGAATCAGTTCACCCCACAGCATCAGAACACTCACAATCAATTCCACCAACCACCTCCTCAACAAGAGAATAAACCAAGTTTAGAAGATCTCCTGTCAAGGTACATAGCCCAGAATGAAACTCGAAGTAACAATCAAGAAGCTTCCATTCGAAATCTTGAGGTACAGATGGGACAACTGGATAATGCCTTAAACAGTCACCCACTAGGCTCATTGCCAAATGACACTGATGTCAACCCAAAATGGGAAGGCAAGGAGCAGTGTAAAGCAGTAACCCTCAGAAGTGGGAAAACCACTAAAGTGCTAAGTGGAGAGGGTATTCCTGGGGAAGATGAGGTAGTGCAAGATGAGGAACCTCCTGTGAAGGAGAGTGCTGAAACAAGTGGGGTTGAAGAAAGTGGTCAAGATAGACCTCCAACACCATCTCCTCCAACGACTTTGGGCAACCAGCCCCTCCCTCAGTTGTCTTTCCCCCAGAGGGTGCAGAAACAGAAACTGGATAAGCATTTTTCCAAATTCTTGGAGGTGTTCAAAAGACTGCATATAAACATCCCATTTACAAAGGCATTGGAGGGAATGCCCAGTTACGTCAAGTTCATGAAGGACATTCTATCCAAGAAACGAAAAATGGGGGACTATGAGGCAGTGGGCAATCGACGAGAAGAGTGTAAAGCCATCCTTCAAAACAAGCTTCCGCCGAAGCTAAAAGATCCGGGAAGTTTTACAATCCCGTGCACCATTGGCGACCAGTTTATTGGGAAGGCTCTATGTGATTTAGGGGCTAGCATCAACTTGATGCCCCTCTCCATTTATAAAAAGCTGGGCCTCAATGAAGCCAAGCCGACAAGTGTCACCCTTCAATTGGCCGACAGATCTCTGATATACCCGAAGGGAATTGTGGAGGATGTGTTAGTGAAGGTGGACAAGTTTATATTTCTGGCAGATTTCATAGTCCTTGATTTTGAGGAGGATAGGGATGTCCCGATAATATTGGGAAGGCCGTTCTTGGCAACTGGGAGGACCTTGATTGATGTCCAAAAAGGGGAGCTAACAATGAGAGTTCATGATCAAGAAGTGACTTTCAATGTCTTCCGATCAGTGAAGTATCCTAATACACCTGAGGATTGATTCCAGATAAATACAATTGATAATTCAGTGAAGGGGGTATTCTCAAAAACTTGCATTCAAGACCCTTTGGAAGCTACTCTGACTGGGGCTAGTACTACGGAAGAACCATCACATGTGGAATGTGCCATGTGGCTCGATGAACCTCAAAGATCAAAGAAATTCCACCCCCAGTTTGAGTCTTTGAATGATAATGAGGCATCTACTTCCAAGGCTCAGCCGTCAATCATCGAGCCTCCTGTCCTTGAGCTTAAACCCTTGCCTGCTCACCTGAGGTATGCTTATTTAGGAAATTCATCTTCATTACCTGTGATAATTTCTGCTTCTCTAACAAAATGTCAGGAAGAAAAGCTTTTGCTTGTGCTCAACAGGTACAAAACAGCCTTGGGATGGTCTATTGCTGATATAAAAGGGATCAGCCCGACTTTATGCATGCACAAAATTCTTCTCGAGGAAGGCTCAAAGCCATCTATAGAGCATCAGAGGCGGCTGAATCCCATTATGAAAGAGGTCGTCCGAAAAGAGATCATTAAGTTGCTAGATGCGGTCATTATCTACCCCATCTCCGATAACCCTTGGGTTAGTCCAATCCAGTGTGTGCCCAAGAAGGGCGGGATGACAGTTGTGTCCAATGAGAACAACGAACTGATTCCCACAAGGACAGTGACCGGGTGGAGAGTGTGCATGGATTACAGGAAACTGAACAAATCAACCTGTAAGGATCATTTCCCTCTTCCATTCATCGATCAGATGCTCGACCGGTTGGCTGGGCACGAATATTATTGTCTGCTTGATGGATACTCGGGGTACAATCAGATTTCGATTGCTCCTGAAGATCAGGAGAAGACGACATTCACATGTCCGTATGGGACCTTCGCCTTCCGAAAAATGTCTTTCGGGTTATGTAATGCTCCCGCAACATTTCAACGGTGTATGATGTCGATCTTCTCTGACATGGTTGAAAAGACCTTGGAGGTCTTCATGGATGACTTCTCAGTGTTTAGGAGCTCTTTTGAAAACTTCTTAACAAATCTGACTGTTGTTCTCCATCGATGTGTCGAAACCAACCTGGTGCTGAATTGGGAGAAATGTCACTTTATGGTTGAAGAGGGTATTATTTTGGGCCATCGGGTTTCTGCAGGCGGAATTGAGGTTGACAAAGCCAAAATAGATGTGATCAATAACCTGCCTTCGCCTAACTCAGTGAAAGGGGTGAGGAGTTTTCTCGGCCATGCCGGTTTTTATAGACGGTTCATTAAGGACTTCTCACGGATTATAAAACCATTGTGCACACTATTGGAGAAGGACATGCCATTCCAGTTTGATGAGGCCTGCTTGAGCGCCTTTGTCTTATTATAGAAAAAACTCGTCACGACACCTATAGTGGTAGCTCCAGACTGGACCTACCCCTTTGAACTAATGTGTGATACCAAATGACTTCGCTTATCGGGCGATGTTGGGTCAAAGAAGGAGAAGGTTTTCACACCATTTACTATAATGAAAGAAGACATCAATCGATGCTCGCTTAAATTATACCACCACCGAGAAAGAATTGTTTGGCGATGATCTATGCTTTTGACAAGTTCATTCTACCTCATTGGAACGAAGGTGATAGTATACACCCATCACTCTCGTGATAATAAAGTACTTGATAGAAAAGAAGGATGCTGTTTAGATTGATACGGTGGGTTCTAACTTCTTCGAGAATTTGACTTGGAAATCTGAGATAAGAAGGGGACAGAAAATCAGGTTGCCGATCACTTGTCAAGATTAGAAAACACCACACCCTCGGGAGATGACGACAAAGCCATAAATGAATTTTTTTTGGACGAGCAACTTTTTGTGGTTAATGGCAAGGTACCGTGGTATGCGGACTTCACAAATTATGTTGTTTGTCAAGTTTTTCCCCAAAATCTGAGCTATCAACAAAGGAAGAAATTCCTTAAGGATGCCAAGTAATATCTGTGGGATGAACCCTTCCTGTTCAAGCAGTGTTCCGATCAGATTCTGCGTAGATGTTTGCCTGAAGAAGAAATTGAAGGTGTGCTACATCATTGCCACTCTTCAAACTATAGGGGGTCATTTTGGAGGTCAACGAACTGCTGCTAAGGTGCTTCAGTCAGAATTTTATTGGCCTACCCTATTCAAGGATGCACACGCATATGTGATGCACTACGACAGATGCCAACGGGTAGGCACTATATCAAGACGGCACGTGTAATACCCCAACTTTTTGAATAAAGATTAAATTTTCTTGAAATATATTTTTGTATATTATGGTGTGGATTAGCTGGGACTAGTCGGGGAACAGAGTGATGGTCCTAAATGGTTCATTAGTAGTCCTCACTATTCTGTGAAATAGTGTGATAATAATTGTAATGAGGACTCCTTTTGAGTTTGTATACTCTCTAGTAGACAATATTTGTATTCAAACTCACAGTTTATGTTTTGTCGTATTGTACATGACAGTTGTATATATAATGTTATAGTTGTGGGTAATATTTATAAATTTTGCAAAATACGCAAGTTATTATATAATATTCGATTGGCTCTGGGAATATTCGCTTTTAATGTGGAATATTCGTATAACGACAAATCATCGGTGGACCTCATTATCGGAATTATTGTTTGATTGAGAAAAACGACAAAAATACTTTTATGAAAATAACTACGGAAGTTTTACCGTTAATCGCTTGAACTACGCGGTAGTAGAAAGTACAATGAATACGCTGTGGTCGCATAAGAAGACACTAGATTGATTATTGATGCTTACGTGAGAAGTCACTCGCTTATACTCAATTATTGCTACATGAATTGTCGCATCATATCTCTCATATTATCGATTCGATTATTGTCACAAGATCATCTGCATAATATGTTATTTTATTAAATCAATAATTGAGACGACAAAGTTATTCATATTATTAAATTATAATATTTACAATGTCTAGAAGTTCTCATCAAGGAGAGGTTTGGTCACCTAATCATGCGAGCCAATAGGAGAAATCCTTATCGAAAGCCCCTTTCCCTGAAACAACCTCGGGTTGATAAATATTGTGAGTTATAATATTAATGCTGAATGTTATTAATATTAAAGTTATGCTCGGAGTTGAATTTGGAGACACGGACGTGATATTTGAGTCCTGAACGATGAAATTAGTAAAAATAGACTATAAACACAAAATTTGCCGGTTTTTTACTATTTGTCAAAAAGTCAACAGCTGACTTTTTTTGGGAAAAGTCAAACTTCAAAATTTCAAAATTTATATTTTGATAAAAATAGTTTCATTATGTTGAAATTATTTGTGTTAGTGAAAATCGACACTTTATTTCGATAAAAATTGATGTCCTGGAGGTTATTTTGACCAATCCAGTATTTAACCTGATAAATGAGCAATTGATTGCTATTATTTCACATGATTATAACTATTTGTTCACATGTGTATACTATTGTTTCACATTCTTGTACTATTAGGGAGTTGGTGTAAAATTGATAATACTTGCATGACTAAGTTAAAAATGGAGGTATGATGGAGGTACTATAATCGTAATTCGTATTTTCACATGATTATACTATTGATTCACATGATTGAACTATTGATTCACATTATTTACTATTAGGGAGGTGGTGAAAGTTTGATAATACTTGCAGGACTAAATTAAAAAATGAAAGAAAAGTCGAGGTATTGTATCAGTAATTTTTCGAGCCCCAAACGTGTAATTATCGAAACTATATTTTCCTATAAATAAAGCTCATTCTTCTTTCATTTATCACCAATTCACAAAAGCTTTAGAGCGATTATTATAGAGAAAATTATAGAAAGAAGAAGAGAAGTCTCGCTACCTCACTATTCCAAAGATCCAGCTTTTTCTAAGGTAGGAGTATTATTTCTTTCTTATCTATGAAGAGAACTTCATTATTCCATTCTTTATTATTCGTTGAATAACTCAGATACGCCAAGCTACCCTATACTTGGTGAAATTCTTCCGTGATTCCATTCTTTATCATTCTCGTGGAACATCCTCGTCTGCGCGCTTACGCCGGACCGGGTTCCATTATTTATCATTCTCATTAGAACATCCTGTCAGCGTGTTCTACGCCGGACCGGTTCCGCCTTTATTATTCTCGTTGAATATCCTATCTCATGCGTTTCTGGCGGACTGATTCTCGCCTTTATTATTTTGTTGAATATCCTGCTGTATATGCTTTTACGCCTGGACCGATTCCGTTATTTATTATTCTGTTGGAATAACCTCACCTGCATTTGCCTATCGCATGCCCGGTGATTTCTTTTGTTATTCCATTCCTTATTATACTCAAATTGGTTAAAGTTTTGACTTCTATACTCCATGAAATTAGTGGAATATCCTCGATATTTGCGCTTCATCCAAAGATCTTTTCATGGAAATATTCTTCTCGAGCATTCTTGAATTTTACTCTACAAAGCAAGATCATGTTGACAATTTATGCGTTATTAGTTCCTCGGATAAATTAATTCTTGAACTTGTTTTATTGAATTCTTATATCATTGTCATCATCCTCATGTTTATATTTTGTTGAAAGTCATCTGTGGGCTATAAAGTGCATGATGGACTTGGTATGATTATGACTGTGGATTATTTGGTGTAATCATGACCGTAATGTTACAAATGATGTGGAAAAAGTCCTCATCGGCCTGTAGTGCATCGATGGACAGTTGTTGGCATGATCATGACCATTAATGAATACACAAATATTCTCGCCCAGTAGTGCATGGATAATTGTGGTCGTGATACTAAAGAATATCCTCGGCAGTAAAGTGCAGGGGTGATTCGATGATGTGGATTATTTATTGTCGAGTCCCAGCATTAAAAGTGATGAAAAACCTTCTAAATCATAAAAGATAGTAGATTTTATTCTCTACTGACTTTTTTAATGGATCGCTTGTTCTACCGCAGCTTAAACTTGATGGTTGTTATATTGTATCGCTTTAACACCGCTGAAGGCTAACGATAATATATTTTGCATTATCTTAGTCATAATATTTCCTATCGGGCTAGTTGAGCTCACCTTTTACTTTTATTGTTCTCTTCGTGAAATGAGAACGTAGCAGGACTAGTCGGGGAACTGAGTGACGGACCGTGATGATAATATTAGTAGTCCTCACTATTCAAAGAAATAGTGGAAAATAAATGTAATAATATTGAATTTGAGTTTGTATATTGTCTGCACGACAATATTTGTATTAAAACTCACAAATTTATGTTTTGTCGCACTTTACACCTACGTTTGTATAATTAAGTTGTATTTGCATTCTGTACTCATGTATTTTACGACTTCGTAATAAGTGATGTATACCTATTTTGGGGGCGCCACAAATGGTATCAAAGCTTAGGGATATGATCCCTGCTAAGATGTGAGACTAGAACTAGGAGGGGAGAGACGGAATTCTTCGCTAGTATGACCTACCTAAGTTTATTTGGTATTTAATTGGTTGGTCGAGTATATGGATAATATGTTACATGTCAATTAACCCTTGTTTTGTGGCAAGATTTGAAAATGGCATCCGAGAATATTGAGAATAAAGAATGGAGCACAAGAGACCGCTGAGTCTCCACATCAACAATCGTAATAATGTGCATCGTGAAGGCGATAATCCTCATGCAAACAACAACACCGACTCAAATGATGAACGATGGAATGTTCGTAGGCTTTATGCAATTCATGCAACATCAAAGCGAGAGCGGCTCTCTCATCCAAAATGTAGGTGGAAACACCGAAACTCTCTGACGGCACCGCTAAACAGCTTCAAGGAGCTGACCACCGGAGTTTATCGGAGAGCCAAAACCACTTAAGGTCAAGCATGGATAAAGCATATCACCAAGATATTTGATGTCTTGGGATGCTCCGAGGAGCAAAGGTTCCTTCGCCACCTTCATGTTATGTGTGAA
Source organism: Panax ginseng (assembly GCA_020205605.1). Taxonomy (NCBI): domain Eukaryota; kingdom Viridiplantae; phylum Streptophyta; class Magnoliopsida; order Apiales; family Araliaceae; genus Panax; species Panax ginseng. The sequence continues at coordinate 16,754,394 of CM035142.1, read as the reverse complement.
GAGGCGACATCGGTGGGAATCAGAAAACGCACTCCACCGACGACTCAAGATGTCTTGGGAGAAGTTCCAAGAGCTATTCAACGACAAGTACTTTCCCAAAGTATTCGTCACATGAAAGAGGTGGAGTTTATCAAGTTGAGCAAAACAATATGACCGTGTCGCAATACGAGGCTAAATTTATGAGTTATCCCGGTTGCATCCCATTTGGTCGATAATGAGGAACGAATGACGCTAATGTTTTTAAGAGGTTTGAAACCGAGATACGCCAATATCTTATTTCTCATAAACCGTGATTGTATTCAGATGTTGTAAATAGGGCTCGCTTATTGAGCGCGATAACGAGTCAACGCAACCAAGAGAAAGCAAATTAAGAGAATGAAAATACAAGTGGTAATACCATCAAACTATGACAACAAGCGTGGAGGAATCAACATGCCGTAAATGGTAACCACTTTGGTGGTAATCATAGCCAAGACAATAAAAATGGACATTTCAAGAAAAGGAGATTCAACAATGATGGAAAGACGCCAAAGACCAAAGACCCGTTGTTAAGGAAGAGAACGACCACCTATCATATGCTTCAAATGCGAGGGAGGACACATCACCCAAACTCACGCGATGCCATCCAAAGCATGTTATAATTATGGAAGGGAAGGTCACTTAGCTTGATTTTGTCGCTCACCAAGACAAGTTCAACTAGGGATGGAGGCACCAAAGGTCGCCCCGTAAAAGTCAAAGCCAGAGTGCAAGGGAGAGCGTTTGTTGTGACCTCCCAGAAAGCAAGGAACCCGAACGAGGTTATCACGTAAGCTTATCATAAACTCTAGTGAAGTCTATACCTTATTTGATACCGGCTTTACCCCATTCTTTATTTCTCCTACTTGAGCTCAACGCTTAAATTTGACTCGAGAGAAATTAGACTTTGACTTATCTCGTTGAAACTCCATTAGAGAAACCTTCATTACATCCAATCGCTTATAAGTCTTGTTTGATTCAAATCGGAATCGCACGCTACCCGTCGATCTTATCTCCTTAAAAATACTTGCATTTGACGTGATTCTAGGGATTGATTGTTAACTACTCATCATGCTAAAATTGATTGTTTTCGTAAGTTGTTAGCTTTCATATTCCTAATAAACCTATTATGAAAATTCAAGCGACCAAACCATTAAAATCAATCACGGCCATCTCAAGCCATAAAGCTATTCGCTTATTGAAAAACTGATGTCAAGCTTTCTTAGCTCATGTCACTTGATTTAAACAAAAATACGCCGATTTGAAGGATATTTCTATTGTTAATAAATTTCCGACGATTCCCTCAAGAACTTCCCCGCCTACCCTCAGAAGCGTGAAGTTGAATTTTGTATCGACCTTGAACCCTAGACAAAACCCATTTCCAAAGCCCCATATCGAATGGCTCCTATTGAACTTCGTGAGTTAAAGACCCAATCAGTAGGAATTATTAGACATTGGTTTCATTCGGTCCCAAGACGCCTCCTCGGGGTGCTCCTGCTCCATTCGTGAAGAAGAAAGATGGGAGTATGCGACTTTGTATTGATTATCTGAGTCAATCATGTCACCATCAAAATAGGTACCCATTGCCACGTATTGATGACCTGTTTGATTAGTTATAAGGAGCACAATTTTTTTTCAAAGATCGATCTTCGCTTCGATATCATCACCAAGGTTAAAATCGAGGATATTCCAAAGATCGCCTTCGTAATCTCCAGACGGGCATTATGAATTCTTAGTCATGTCTTTTGATCGACTAATGCTCCGCCGCTTTCATGGATATGATGAACCGAGTATTCAAGGAATATTTGATCATTTTGTGGTCGCCTTTTGATGACATCCTCATATATTCCAAAAGCCGTGAAGATCATGAGCAACACTTGAGGTCGATACTCCAAAAGCTTCGTGAAAATAAGCTTTATGCCAAGTTGAAGAAATGTGAGTTCGCTTTGAGAGGAAGTAGCATTCCTTGGGCACGTGATATCAAGTCATGGAATATCTGTTGACCCAAAGAAAAGATTTAAGCTATTCAAAGTCGGGAGCAACCTAAATCAAATGACCAAAGTACGTAGCTTTCTGGCTTACCGGGTTATTATCTGAGATTCGTAGAAGGGTTTTCTCGAATCGCTACTCCATTAACTCAAATTGACTCGGAAGATACAAAGTTCGGTTGAGCGAGGAATGTGAGAAGAGTTTTCAAGAACTCAAGAGAAGACTCATTTCAAAGACCTGCTCGGCAATACCATCTAGCTCGAGGATTTGTCATCTACAAAGGATGCTTCGCAAAGGGTTAGGATGTGTTCTCATGCAACATGGGAAAGTCATAGCCTATGCCTCACTACAACTCAAAGAATATGAGAGGAATTATCCTACTCATGATCTAGAGTCAGCAAAATTGCTTTTTTTACTTTTAAGATTTGGAGGCATTACCTGTATGGAGAGAAGGTGGAGATCTACACGGATCATAAAAGCCTCAAATATTTCTTCACCCAAAAGGAACTCAACATGCGACAACGACGCTGGCTTTTGAACTATTGAAAGATTATGATCATACCATCCAATACCATCCCGAAAAGCTTAACGTGGTAGCCGACGACCGAAGTAGAAGATCATATGCGTACGAAAGTGCAATATTGTCAACGCAAAGGCCCATTTTGTATGACTTGCAAAGGATGGAGTTAGAGATAAAGACTCAGGACCCATGTGATGATGGCGAATATACGAGTAGAACCGACTTTAATCGATAAAGTTAAAGTCGCTGCTTACGCACTGGAGCCGATGCGCGATGAGGAAGAAAGTACAAGAAGGTGCTATGCCGGAAGTAAGAATCGATGAAGAAGGAATACTTCGAGTCAACTCTAGACTTTGTGTTCCTAACAACCCTGATTTAAAGTATAAAATCATGATGGAGGCGCATAACACACCGTTTGCAATCCATCCTGGGAGTACCAAAATGTATCGTGATCTTCGACATACATTTTGGTGGAGCAATATGAAGAGAGAGATAACAGAGTTTATCTCAAGGTGTTTAACTTGTCAACGAGTCAAGGCGAAAGCATCAAGTACCAAAAGGTCCATTAAACCACTTGAAATTCCGTAATGGAAGTGGGAACACATTACCATGGATTTCATTATCGGTCTTCCCAAGGTTTCTCAAGGCATAGATGCAATTTGGTCATCATTGATAGATCGACCAAGTCCGCTTTCATTTTCTACCTATACGAGAAACTTATACACTTGAACGCCTTGCTCAGATATACATAAACGAGATTGTAAGATCAGATGGTATGCCAAGATCCATAGTTTCCGATCGAGACCCAAGATTCACTTCAAGATTTTGGGTTAGTTTGCAAAAAGCTATGGGCACGGATTTACGATTTAGCTTCTAAGATATCATCCTCGCATTTGGACGGCAATGGAGAGGACCATTCAAACTCTTGAAGATCTATTAAGACTCGTGGTCCTCGACTTCAAGGGAAGTTGGGACAAGTTCTTACCATCGGTGGAGTTTTCCTACAACAACAGCTTATCAAGCAAGTATCGACATGGCTCCATTTGAGGCGCTATATGGAAGAAAGTGTCATTCTCCAAAGATACCGGGATGAGGTGGGTGAAGCAACGTTGTTGGGACCGGAGTTGGTACGTATGACTACGAAAAAAGATTCAAACGATCCGACAACGATAAAAACCTCACAAGATCGACAAAAGAGTTATGTTGATCTTCATCGAAAGGACGTGGAATTCGATATCGAGATCATGTGTTATTACGTGTTGCTCCATGGAAGGGAGTTACGAGATTTGGAAAGAGAGGAAAAGCTCAACCCTCGATTCATCGGCCCATTTTAATCCTCGATCGAGTAGGAACTGTATGCGTATAGACTCGCTTTCCGCTTAAGTATGTCTCGTGTTCATAACATTTTTCACATATCTATGTTACGTAAATATGTGAAAGACCCGAACCACATTATCAATTAGAACCGTGACGAGATAGAGGAAGATTTAACGATGAAGAGTTACCCGTTAAAATCTTGGATAAAAGGATCATATTCTACGCCCCAAGGTTATACCTCAAGTCAAAGTTTTGTGGAGAAACCACGATGTGGAAGAAATGACCGGGAGTTAGAATCGAGATGAAATCAAGATATCCTTACCTCTTCGACATACCGTGTACGCGCACCCTAATTTCGAGGATGAAATTTCATAAGAAGGGAGGTTGTAAGACCCCAACTTTTTGAATAAAGATTAAATTTTCTCAAAATATATTTTTTTGATATTATGGTGGGATTTGATATAATGTTATAGTTGTGGTAATATTTACAAATTTTGCAAAGTACGCAAGTTGTTATATAATATTCGATTGGTCGGGAATATTCGCTTTTAACAGGAATATTCGCATAACTAAGACAATCATCGGTGGACCCCCCACAACGGAATTATTATTTTCTGATCGAGAAAAACGACAAAAATACTTTTTATGAAAATAACTACGGAAGTTTTACTGTTAACTCGCTGAACTACCCTAAGTAGTAAAAGTACAAAGAATACGCGTGGTTGCATAAGAGCACACTGTATTGATTATCGATGCTTACGTGAGAAGTCACCATTTATACTCAATTATTGCTACAAAGAATTGTTGATCATATCTCTCATATTATCGATTCGATTATTGTCACAAAGATCATCTCGTATAATATGTTATTTTATTAAATCAATAATTGAGATGACAAAGTTATTCATATTATTAAATTGCAATATTTACAATGTCTAGAAGTTCACAAGGAGAGGTTTGGTCACCTAATCATGCGCCAATAGGAGAGAAATCCTTATCGAAAGCCCCTCTTCCTCGGAACGAATTGGTTGATAAATATTGTGAGTTATAATATTAATGATGAATGTTATTAATATTAAAGTTATGCTCGAGTTGAATTTGGAGACGCAAACGTGATATTTGAGTCCTAACGATGAAATTAGTAAAAATAGACTATAAACACAAAATTTTTCCGGCTTCACTATTTTGTCAAAAGTCAATAGCTTGACTTTTTTTGGGAAAAGTCAAACTTCAAAATTTCAAAATTTATATTTTTGATAAAATAGTTTCATTATGTTGAAATTATTTGTGTTAGTGTGAAAATCGACATTTATTTCGATAAAAATTGATGTCTGGAGGTTATATTTTTGACCAATCTGTATTTAACCTATAAATGAGCAATTGATTGCTATTATTTCACATGATTATAACTATTTGTTCACATGTGTATACTATTGTTTCACATTCTTGTACTATTAGGGAGTTGGTGTAAAATTGATAATACTTGCATTACTAAGTTAAAAATAGAGGTATAGATGGAGGTACTATACCGTAATTCGTATTTTCACATGATTATACTATCGATTCACATGATTGAACTATTGATTCACATTATTTACTATTAGGGGAGGTGGTGAAAGTTTGATAATACTTGCAGGACTAAATTAAAAATGAAAGAAAAGTCGAGGTATTGTATCATAATTTTTCGAGCCCCAAAACGCAAGTAATTATCGAAACTATATTTTCCTATAAATAAAGCTCATTCTTCCTTCATTTCTCACCAATTCACAAAAGCTTTGTAGAGCGATTATTATAGAGAGAAATTATAGAAAGAAGAAGAAGTTTCACACCTCACTATTCCAAAGATCCAGCTTTTTCTAAGGTAGGGAGTATTATTTCTTTCTTATCTATGAAGAGAACTTCATTATTCCATTCTTTATTATTCTCGTTGAATAACTCAGATACGCTGCTACCCTATACTTGGTGAAATTCTTCATGATTCCATTCTTTATCATTCGTTGAACATCCTCGTCTCAAGCGCTTACGCCTTTAACCGGTTCCATTATTTATCATTCTCATTGAAACATCCCGTCTCAAGCGTTTCACGCCTAACCGGTTCCGCTTTTTATTATTCTGCTGAATATCCTTTATTATTTTGTTGAATATCCTTTTATTCATTATTGTTGTTGAATTTTACACGGACTTTATTCCGATTCCGCTTATTTATTATTCTCGTTGAATAACCTACCTGCAAGGCTATCTATCGCATGCCCGGTGATTTCTTTTGTTATTCCATTCCTTATTATACTTAATTGGTTAAAGTTTTGACTTCTATACTCCATGAAATTAGTGGAATATCCTTGATATTTGCGCTTCATCCAAAGATATCTTTCATGGAAATATTCTTCCGAGCATTCTTGAATTTTACTCTACAAAGCAAAGATCATGTCGACAATTTGACGTTATTAGTTCCTCGGATAAATTAATTCTTGAACTTGTTTTATTGAATTCAGATATCATTGTCATCATCCTCATGTTTATATTTTGTTGAAAGTCATCTGTGGCCTATAGTGGGGATGGACTTGGTATGATTATGACTGTGGATTATTCTGTGTAATCATGACCGTAATGTTACAAATGATGTGGAAAAATTCCTCATTGGCCCGTGAGTGCATCGATGGACGCTTGTTGGCATGATCATGACCATTAATGAATACACAAATATTCTCGGCCCGTAGTGGTATGGATAATTGTGGTCGTGATACTAAAGAATATCCTCGGCCGTAGTAAGTAGGGGATTCGATGATGTGGATTATTTATTGTCGAGTCCCAACGATAAAAGTGATGAAAACCTTCTAAATCATAAAAGATAGTAGATTTTATTCTCTACTTGACTTTTTAATGGATTGCTTGATCCGCCGCAGCTTAAACTTGATGGTTGTTATATTGTATCGCTTTAACACCGTTGAGGCTAACGATAATATATTCTCGCATTATCTTAGTCATAATATTTCCTACCGGGCTAGTTGAGCTCACCCTTTTACTTTTATTGTTCTCTTCAGAAATGAGAACGTAGTAGGACTAGTCGGGAACCGAGTTTATTTTAACTGTGATGATAAAGATTAGTAGTCCCTCACTATTCAAAGAAATAAAGGAAAATAAATGTAATAATATTGAATTTGAGTTTATATATTGTCTGCAGACGACAATATTTGTATTAAAACTCACAAATTATGTTTTGTTGCACTTTACACGATAGTTGTATAATTAAGTTATATTTGTATTACATACCATGTATTTGACGACTCGTAATAGGTGATGTATACCTATTTTGGGGGCGTCCTTACCACCCACAGAACTGTGATCAATGAAATTTCGACTCGGGAGGTGAAATGAATCTTGGAAAAGATTGTTAACCCAAATCGTAAGGACTGGTCTAAGAAGCTTGATGATGCATTATGGGCCTATCGCACAGCTTATAAAACGCCTATCGGAATGTCTCCATATATGCTTGTTTATGGTAAGGCATGTCATCTCCCAGTTGAATTGGAGCACAATGCATACTGCACTATTCAAAAGCTCAACTTTGATCTTGAGGCAGCCGGTGAAAAGCGACTATTGCAACTAAATGAATCAGATGAGTTTCGTCTGCAAGCGTATGAAAACGCTAAGTTGTACAAGGAGAAGACCAAGAGGTGGCATGACAAAAAAATCCTTGATAGGCACTTTGAACTAGGCCAGAAGGTTCTTCTTTTCAATTCCCGTCTAAAGTTATTTCCTGGGAAGCTAAAGTCCCGATGGTCGGGACCCTTCACAGTTGCCAAGGTTTATCCCTATGGGGCAATAGAGGTTGAGGACCTGAATTCCGACACTACCTTCAAAGTCAATGGGCAAAGGTTAAAACACTACTGGGGCGGCGAGGTCGACCGTCAGAATACCTCCATTACATTGGGAGACCCGATGTAAGATGGGAGAATAGTCAAGCCGACGACTATAAATCAAGCGCTTGATGGGAGGCATCCCCATCTCAGTATCAACGAAATTATTTTTGTCTTTATTTTCCTTAGTTTATTTTGATTGTTTAGTTAAAGTCTGTAGTTTTTAGGACAACTTTGTCTGCATAATATGTTAGTATGTGAGTAAGTTTCTTAATTTTTGAAATTGTGTCTCCTTTCTGTTTTTATGTAGTGCATGTAATTAGAGCCATATGCTTCAGGATGTGCTTTCTGCGCTGATATGTTCGTTTGTGCATTGTATAGGGCTGAGTTTAAAATTTTCTACATTGGCACCCCAGCGCCATGAATGGTGCCCCAGCACCATGTGTGGCGCCCTAGTGCTGTGTATGGCGCCCCAACGCCAAGATTGGCGCCCGGTTCTCTACCTCGCTACCAGCGCCGGCGCATGGCAATCAAAATCACCGAGTGTCACGCCCAAATCAACTCATGAAGTCGCCCCAAATACCATAGTCACCTACCTACTTTCCGTACCAGAATCTCATTCAACGCCATAGTTGTTTTGGGCACTCGCTCGGCGCCATGCTTAGCCTTTTGCCACGACATCTAAGTTTGTTAATTAAAAGAGGCGTTTGCTGAACTTTCCTAGTATTTCTTATCAGTTCCTCGCCAAGCGACGCGTCTCTCTCTCTCTCCCTACTCCCAACCGTCGGTCGTTTCCTACCGTTTGGACTCCAACCGACGTACGGTTGCCATTCACGTCGTGCTTCTCTCTCCTATTTGTCATCGACTGAGCTCTATTTAACCAGAGTCGTCCAAGACCTGTAGTACCATTCCTCCTGTGCTAAATCTTTTTTTTTTTTTTTTTTTTTCTGATTTTGAGTATAATGGCTTCTAAGCGTCCCAGAACAAGTATTGGCCCTCCTCCATCCTCTTCCCAAGCCCGTGCTCCGACTTGGGATGCCGCCAAATTTCCAACAGAGGAGGGATATCAGAGGTACACTCAAATTTTTTTGTCTCGAAGCCTGGTGCCTGAGCGAGGGCTTAGGTCGGATGACAAATTGGATGGTGAGATGAATGCAATGATCTCTAAAATAAAATGGGTGCATTTTACCAAACCCTCGGAATCAGCCGTGGTTGCAGTGGTGAAGGAATTTTACGCTAACTACATTCCTGATGGTCCGCCGGCTTCGCCAGTGCGAGGCAAATTAATTCCTTTTGATAGTAAGGCTATCAATGCAGTTTATAGGACCACCAGTTTTGACCGCCGTGATTATCGCGAGAATGGGATACGGGGCTACCACACTGACGAAATTGCTAGCAAGCTCTGTAAGCCTGGAACGGTATGGAAAACAAATGATTACACTGCTGAAAGAACATCATTCCCTCAGCAGGCCCTCAGCCGTTATGGAAAGGCATGGTACGGTTTTATATGTGCGAATATTATGCCTACCCGGCATGTGAGCGATGTGACTCGGGAAAGGGCGACTCTGCTTTACGCCATTGTGAACGGTTTGAACATCGATGTTGGAGTGCTAATCAACGAGTCAATCAAAAAGGCTATCAAGAGCAAAGTAATGTTTGGTCTCCCACACCCGTCTCTTATTACCCGCCTTTGCAAACGGGAGGGCGTTCAGTGGGAGAAAGAAGATGCCACCCTGCCTCCAATGTCCGTTATTGATCATCATATCATTAGCCGTTATGCAGTCTGGGATGAAGCACCTTCGTATCCCATGAGTCGGATTTTTACCCGGCCACCGGTAGCCGCCAATCAAATGACCGCCACCATCCACTGAGGCGGGCACCTCCTCGCACGTGCCCGAGCACCCGTCCTTTGAAAATGTTCATGCTGGGGCACTCGCGAAAATTATGAATAGCCTGAGTTTCCTCCATTGCAAGATTGACCATGTCGCCGGGTGGCAGAATCAATTCCACCACTTTCATGCCGAATTCACAAACACGCTCTCAAACATCCATTCTGCTCAGGGGGGCGATGATGCAGATTTTATGTCCTTCCCGTTTCCCGCGCCTCCAATTTACGCTCCTTATCCGCCGCAATTTCCGCCTGCTCAGGGGGCCCGCGCTGATGAACCGGTGAACGTGGAGGATTATGGCGATGACGATGCTCATAAGGGTGCAGCTGGTGATGAGGGTGCCGATGATGATGATGTGCTGTTTGGTTTTGATGGCGATGATGATGTGCTGTTGGGTAATGAAGGAGCGGACGGTGATGAAGGAGGCCAGTGAGGGCACTGGCCAATTAGCAAGTTTGGGGGAGATCTCCTTTTATCTATTTAATATATGAATTGTGATAGTGTTAATATTTAAACTGCTTTGGTTAAGTTTGTTTATGTTTTGGAGTGGAGTATTTGGGCTGGATAGCCCCAGACTTATGTTATAATATTTAATATATCTATTGTGTTTATTATTGTGAAAAAAGCTTTTTGTTTTTGGATGCATTTGTAAACAGTCGAATGCATGCTTATGGATATATCTTTTGTTTGGAAATATCTTGAATTAGTCATATTTTGTTTGCCTATAGTTTTTTGGATGTATGTGTAAACAGTCGAATGCATGCTTATGGATATATCTTTTGTTTGGAAATATCTTGAATTAGTCATATTTTGTTTGCCTATAGCCTAGAATTTTTTTGGGTTTTACACTGATTAATTGGTATACTTGATGCCATGTGTTATGGCTTTGCCTTGTGATTGCAAGGGTGCTAGATAGTTTATAGTTTTTGCCTGCTGCTTTGTGATTAAATCTAGCCCCGAGTTTGTAACTGTCTATATGATGGGCTAGGCTAGGGTATGGTCTATGAGAATTTGGGGCATGTGTTTTAGATATATTGACACTGTCTTGGATCCATCGTGTTAGTGAGCACTGGCCAAATGTCTTTACTAGTTATGTGTCCAGATTTAGGTTGTCTTTTTATTGTGTTATAAATTTTTACGCTATTAAAACTCTGTTGATGTCAAGGTAATAAAAGACTTAGAAGCTTTTACACGTTCGAGTTTTCAAAAGAAAAAAAAAATCAATAACAGTCCTACGGTGGGTTGAGATGGAGCGTGGAAACGCACTCGCCCATAAACGTAGGCTGGTAATATCAATTGTAGACTTATGTTGTTTACATGGCCTTTGTGCTTGAGTTATTAGATTCTTAGGGGTGTTTTACACCTAATGCCCTAAAGTCCTCTGGCTTGGGAGTCATTGATCAAAAACTTGCTAATGGGTGCTCTGTTTAGCCTCAAAGCAATCAAGAACTGTCTGAATCTGATATTGCTTCTATGCTAGAACTTTTAGCTTGTCGTGTTCTGCGTTTTGTCTTAATGCTTGTAATCATGTGAGTTGCATAGTAAGCTTTTTTGTATCACAGTCGATTGTGTGATCTGAGTTTGGGGTATGGCTAGTTAGATGCTTGGTCTGCACACACACACCTCGTATGGATCTATTACAGTCTCATGGTTATCGTTTGACTTTAAGCCCTCTTTCGCATGCGTTTTGCCCTATTCTCAGAGTATATGTATGATTTTTGTTGGGGTTTAGAGGCCATATTCTTAGTTGTTAGATTTAGTCTTCATTCGTCTCGTGCTATAATGGGTACGAGTCTCTGTTAGTTTGCTCGGGGACAAGCAATAGCGTAAGTTTGGGGGTATTTGTTAAGTGGGTTTTATAACTACGAATCAGTTCCTTTGTGTCTTAAACTAATGTCTGTTTGCAGTCGCTTATTTAGTTTTTAGTATTTTTTTGAGTGTTATTATGTCTAAGTATGCTTGGGAGATGGTTTCTGGCATTTCAGGTCATTTTCTCTTGTGTTGTACTTATAGCGCTAATGTCTCTCTTACGATTCATACCAAATACCACTTTCGGCGCCTTGGCGCTAATGCCTCATACTTCAAATACTGATGTTGTTGAGCATTCTGCGACTCGGCGCTACCCCATAGCTAAGCCCGGTCCCCTAGTGCCTCAACTAAGCCCCAGGACGGCGCCCCAGCGCCACATATGGCTCCCCAACGCCAACTTTCACGCCCCGGCGCCGATTGAGGTGATTCGTTCGCGCCGCAGCGCTACTTCCGGTGTCCAAACAGTGAAGCGTCTTTAATGACCTAGTAAAAGAGTGAGTCATATAAATACAAAGAGAAGCCGCTGCATTCAAAGGGGGGGGGGGAGATATCAGAGATATCAAAGAGTAACTCACCAGCAGCTTAGATAAGAAGAGAAAGAAGTTGTGCTTTAAAGAAGAAAAGTTATTGCATCTGACCTGAGTTCAGCCTTTGCACAGTGAAGAGAAGATTTGGAGACAGAACATTTCCTAACATGAGTTTTCTTATTCCAAATCTCCCATTTATTTGTGTACTCTTGATTATGGTGAATGTATTGAATATGGGTGTTAGTACCATAGTTATGAACTAACTCCATCTTTAGGATTGCAATGTAACCTTTTGTTTAGCTCGATCAACTTTTTCTCCTTTTATATATAATGAATCATTTTGGAATGGGTTATTGTACTTAGTTTTTAATGACTGATTGCTTGATAGAGTTTTTGGTATTGATAATAATGGACATTGACAAATGAATGTCATTATCTAGCTTTTAAATACAGCAACACCTGTTATAACCATGCCTATGGAATTTGTGTATAATATGCTCATGGGATAGACATATCTCTATGTGCCTTGTGTGACCTTGAGACTTAGCTTAATGACCTTGACCGAGTTATTGTCACTAATAAACATATTGTGTTTTAGCCGGTTAGGGATGTGCATTTGACCTTCGACAGAAGCTTTTGCGTAATTACTTCTTTTGGTTGGCCATTCCTTGATTTGTTTGTAATATGGAGAGTTAGGAGATTAAGTGACGCATTAGGGGAGTTGTAATCCTATCTTGACTTCTTAGCATCTATTTCACTCGTTATTTTCAGTTATAATCATATAGCTTAACCAACATTCTTAATTACTTGTTTAGATATGATCAGTGACGACTCTACCTTAGTATTTGTTTTCGTTTGAGACTTCTTCCTCGTGGGTTCAACACTTTACTTACTTATATTACTTGAGGACCGCGTATGCTTGCGCGCGATTTGGCAATAGCAAAATCGACCAACAAGTTTTTGGCGCCGTTGTCGGGGACTTAGTATTAATCGTTTCTCAATATTAAAACTAAGTCATTACGATCTTACTTTAAACTGATTTTTCTGTTTAATTCTCTTTTCAGGTAGTCTTCTCCATTTATGCCACCTCGGAAGGGTCGAAGAACAACGCCTCTCGATCTCGAGGTTGACAAGAATCTAAGGACATACAGACGACTGAGGAGAGAAGAATTGAGGGAACCACCTGCTCCTATCATTATGGCTGAAGAAATTCAGAAATCTCTGAGGGAGTATGCTATGCCTCGAATTGATGATCTCCAGGCGAGTATTCTAAGGCCCGCCATCTAAGCTAATAATTTCGAGATCAAGCCGGGAACCATTCAAATGTGCACCAACATTCAGTTTGGGGGTCTACCGAATGATGATCCCAATGATCACTTGATTAATTTCGTGGAGATCTGTGACACATTTAAATGCAACGAATTAGTCCGACGATGCCATCGGACTTCGTTTATTTCCATTACATTAAGGGACAAGGCCAAGAAGTAGCTACATTCATTACCGCCAGCTCCATTACCACGTAATGACATGGCACGTAAATTTGTGGCGAAGTTTTTCCACTTGTAAAAAAACCAAAGCTCGTGCATGATATCACATCATTTGTTCGATTTGAATCAAGAATCCTACTCGACTCATTGGGCGTTTTAAGGATCTTTTAAGAAATGCCCGCACCATGGATTGCCAGAATGGCTACCCATCTAGACCTTCTACAATGGGTTATCTGGATCAACTCGATCGAGTATTGATGCCGCGTCTGGAGGGGCATTCATGGCCAAACATCACACGGCGGGTTACGAGCTGGTGGAAACAATGGCGGCCAATAATTACCAATGGCCAAATGATAGGCAAGCCCCGAGGAAGGTAGCAGGGGTCTATGAAGTTAATTCCTTCACTTCGTTAGCAGCTCAGGTAGCAGTGCTAATAAAAAGGCTAGATACCATAGGACCTACAACAGTTCAGAGTGTGCACAGTATGGGGATGCAATGTGAATTATGTCAAGGGAGCCACCCTACTGATCAGTGTGCGATAAGCCCTGAGTCAGTTCAATTTGTGTCCAACTATGGGCAACAACAAAATACAAATCTTGCCACGCACTATTACCCTGGCCTAAGAAATCATCCAAACTTCTCATGGGGCAACAACAACAATAACAACCCCAACCAACCACAACCTTCATCTACCAGGCCGAATTATGCTAACCCTCCTGGTTTCCTATCTCAGAATCAGTTCACCCCATAGCATCAGAACACTCACAATCAATTCCACCAACCACCTCCTCAATAGGAGAAGAAGCCAAGTTTAGAAGATCTCCTGTCAAGGTACATAGCCCAGAATGAAACTCGAAGTAACAATCAAGAAGCTTCCATTCGAAATCTTGAGGTATAGATGGGACAACTGTCTAATGCCTTAAACAGTCGCCCACCAGGCGCATTGCCAAGTGACACTGATGTCAACCCAAAACGGGAAGGCAAGGAGCAGTGTAAAGCACTAACCCTCAGAAGTGGGAGAACCTCTAAAGTACTAAGTGGAGAGGGTATTCCTGGGGAAGACGAGGTAGTGCAAGATGAGGAACCTCCTGTGAAGGAGAGTGCTGAAACAAGTGGGGGGTGAAGAAAGTGGTAAAGATAGACGTCCAACACCATCTCCTCCAACGACTTTGGGCAACCAGCCCCTCCCTCAGTTGCCTTTCCCCTAGAGGGTGCAAAAACGGAAACTAGATAAGCAGTTTTCCAAATTCTTGGAGGTGTTCAAAAGACTGCATATAAACATCCCATTTGCAGAGGCATTGGAGGGAATGCCCAGTTACGTCAAGTTCATGAAGGACATTCTATCCAAGAAACAAAAAATGGGGGACTATGAGACGGTGGCACTGACAGAAGAGTGTAGCGCCATCCTTCAAAACATGCTTCCCCCGAAGCTAAAAGATCCGGGAAGTTTTACAATCCCGTGCACCATTGGGGACCAGTTTATTGGGAAGGCTCTATGTGATTTAGGGGCTAGCATCAACTTGATGCCCCTCTCCATTTATAAAAAGCTAGGCCTCAATGAAGCCAAGCCGACAAGTGTCACCCTTCAATTGGTAAGCGGATCTCTACGACGGCATGCAAGAAGGAATTGTGGAGGATGTGTTAGTGAAGGTGGATAAGTTTATATTTCTGGCAGATTTCATAGTCCTTGATTTTGAGGTGGATAGGGAGGTCCCGATAATATTGGGAAGGCCGTTCTTGGCAACTGGGAGGACCTTGATTGATGTCCAAAAAGGGGAGCTAACAATGAGATTTCATGATCAAGAAGTGACTTTTAATGTCTTCTGATCAATGAAGTATCCTAATACACCTGAGGATTGATTCCAGATAAATACAATTGATAATTCAGTGAAGGGGGTATTCTCAAAAACTTGCATTCAAGACCCTTTGGAAGCTACTCTGACTGGGGCTAGTACTACGGAAGAACCATCACATGTGGAATGTGCCATGTGGATCGATGAACCTCAAAGATCAAAGAAATTCCACCACCAGTTCGAGTCTTTGAATGATAATGAGGCATCTACTTCCAAGGCTCAGCCGTCAATCATCGAGCCTCCTGTCCTTGAGCTTAAACCCTTGCCTGTTCACCTAAGGTATGCTTATTTAGGAAATTCATCTTCATTACCTGTGATAATTTCTGCTTCTCTAACAAAATGTCAGGAAGAAAAGCTTTTGCTTGTACTCAAGAGGTACAAAACAGCCTTGGGATGGTCTATTGCTGATATAAAAGGGATCAGCCCGACTTTATGCATGCACAAAATTCTTCTCGAGGAAGGCTCAAAGCCATCTATAGAGCATCAGAGGCGGCTCAATCCCATTATGAAAGAGGTCGTCCGAAAAGAGATCATTAAGTTGCTAGATGAGGGCATTATCTACCCCATCTCCGATAGCCCTTGGGTTAGTCCAATCCAGTGTGTGCCCAAGAAGGGCGGGATGACAGTTGTGTCCAATGAGAACAGCGAACTGATTCCCACAAGGACAGTGACCGGGTGAAGAGTGTGCATGGATTATAGGAAACTGAACAAATCAACCTGTAAGGATCATTTCCCTCTTCCATTCATCGATCAGATGCTCGACCGGTTGGATGGGCACGAATATTATTGTCTGCTTGATAGATACTCGGGGTACAATCAGATTTCGATTGCTCCTGAAGATCAGGAGAAGACGACGTTCACATGTCCGTATGGGACCTTCACCTTCCAGAAAATGTCTTTCGGGTTATGTAATGCTCCCGCAACATTTCAATGTGTATGATGTCGATCTTCTCACGACATGGAAGACCCAATAACAAAATCGAAATTTTATGAAATAAAAGTATTCAATTTTCTTATAATAAATACTATTCGGTAAATGGTTAAATTGATAAAAGTTTAAAGTTAAGGGTGATATATGAATTTTTTTTCAAAATACATGAAGTGGTTATAAAATATTCATTGTTGTGGGGAATATTAAATTGAGTTTGGTGGTGGAATATTCTTTACGTGGAGAATATTAAATGCAATTCATTTGGTAGCGACCATTTATGGGCCCCCCATAACGAATAAGCTGTCGGATGAAAAAAGCGACAAAATTGAGTTTTTATAAATAACAGGCGTAGTTATTCTGAATTAACATTTGTTGGAATACCGGTGGGTTAAAATCTGATGTCTGGCGTTATTGCGCGATGGCACGCGTATTGCACAGTATTTTTGAATTATTGATTCTTACGTGAAGAAGACTTTACTCGATAATTATTACGATAATTCTTTATTCAATATTTTATTTTATTGATTCAATAATTCTTTGCGTTGATATTTTATATTATTGTTGTTTCAATAATTATCAACTGATGATATTTCCATTATCGGATCGATAATTCATATTATTTGAATAATATTATTAGATAGCATTATTGGCAATGTCTAGAAAGTTCTGTCAAAGAGAGGTTTGGTCACCTAATTGCGCGCCAGTAAAGAGAAATTCTTATTGGAAAACCCCTCTTTCCTGGGAACGGCCTGGTTGTCATAATTGTGATTCTGTAATATTATTTGTGAATAATTAATTATTGATTTATATGATAAGAAATATTTATTTTATGTGGATATAAATGATGGATATATTTATTTTTATGTGGATAAAAATAAAAGAATTAATGTTGAGCTATTTTGTCAGTATTTTGTCGGTGTGGAGGTATTAAAAATCATCCGTTTGTGGATTTCAGATATTTTTGGTTTGGAATTTGGAAAAACTCAAAGCTACAAAGTTGTAGAAATTAGATTTTAGTCGAAATGGACATAAAATTTGTATTTTTTTTATAATAAAGGGCTATTTTCTATGAATTGTTGAAGTTTGAAAAAATAAAATAATTTTATTAATTTATGGGTGGGACCCACTTTTTGGTGGTTTTTCAACATGTGGGCTGCTGAAATTTGTTCAAGTATGGCATGCTTAGGCTGGTGGTCTTGACTCTTGGTGGTGGGTGCGTAGAAAGAAGAAAATAATAATATTATTTTTATTAATTTAGTCTCTCTTTTAAGCGTTCTAGCATTTTCTATATATAATAGGTGCTTATGTTAGAATTGAAAATCACACGAAAAAAGTTTTCTTTCTCTATATATTATCAAGCATATTTTTGAGAGTATTTAGATACTTTGAGAGTTGCTATTTAGTAGAAGTTTCCTTGATTTTTTCATCAGATATTCGATCAATAATCTTTCTCTTTTGAGGTAAGGGATTTTAAGGGTTATTATGTTTTTCAATTCGTACTTCTTTCGTCCTTCAGAAAATTTTGGAAAAATTTGAAATGATATTTTGATGAGTTTTATTGATTGTGTCCAAAAATGGCGATTTTTGGATGTATAGATTAAGAGTTATGAATTTTACGAGAAAAGACTATTTTAAAAAGTAACAACTTATAACTCCTTGTGGTTAACTCAAAATTGATGAAATTTTTATTGGAAGTATATCTATATAATATCGATTATACTCTGTGAATTTGAAATTTTTGGATAAAAGTACAATTTATGATAAATGTCTAAATATTAAGTGGTTTTGGCCATATGAAAAATAGTAAATGAATTTTAAAAATTAGAGAAAAATATATATTCAATATGGGACTATATTACGCTAAATCCCAGAAAAAAAATATTTTTGGGCCTGATTTGGTATTTTTCATGAAAATGGACTAGTTATGAGTAAATGAATTAAATATGTTATGTGAAGTAAGAAAATTGGAAAATATGATTTTATGGCTTGAGAATCATATATGAGGTATATATGCTGATTTTTGATGAGGGTTTTGGTTATTGGTGATGAAATCTTATGAGTTTGGCATTTTAGAATGATTAAATGCATTATTTAGTAAAGTGTAAACAATTAAAATAAATTGTTTATAAGTTTAAGAAATGTTATTTCAATATCATTATCTTAGAAATATTGGTATGGATTTTATTGTGGAATTTCTACCTTTTTGTGTTACTATTCACGGTTACTATTCATGAGTTTATTCTTATTCATGAGTTCTTATTCACGAGTTCTTATTCACTATTTCTATTCATGAGTTACTATTCACTTATTCACGTTCTTATTCATGACAAAATTGGTTTCTTTTTACAACCAAATTATAGTTGATTTATGAATATTACTCTTGAGATTAAAACTATATGTTGATCATATTATTTTTATTATCATATATAACATTTTATAACCACTAATGATGATATTTCTCTTTGACTTGAGTGTAAAGATGGGTAGATTTTTGGTATGATCATGACTATGGGTTCTCTTTGGCGATGGTGCAAAGTTGAATTGTTGGTTGGTATGATCGTGACCATTGAATTTATAATTGAATATCTTTAGCTTAAGTGCAAAGGTGAAATGATCAACATGGTTATAATTATTGTTTATATAAATTACGAAATGATTATATATTTCTTTGAGATAATAATATATTTGGCACATAGTGCAAATATGAGCTGTTGATGAATATATTTGGCACATGGTGCAAATATATGAGCTGTTGAGGAATATCTTTGGCACATGTAGTGCAAAGATGAATTGTTGATGAATATCTTTGGCCGTAGTCTGAAAGATGACATGTTGTTGAATATCTTTGGCGATGGTGCAAAGATGAGCATATGTTGAGATGAACATGACCAATGGTGATACTGAATGAATATCTTTGGTAGTAGTGCAAAGATGAAGTTATTAATATGATTATGAGCAGAGAAATGTGATTTGGTGTAACCATGATCTTTGATGTTTGGGTAAAGAGATAGGTGATGAAAATTATCTTAAATCACGGATGAGAAGAGAATTTAGAACTACAATTATGATTATGAGTTATTCATATGATTGTGGACGAGAATTGTTGATTGATGTTACGAGGATAAAACATTGTTGGTGGATTTTTAACATGGAAAGATAATAGACTTTATAGTCTATTTTGACTCTTCTAATGGATTGCTCGTTCATTTGCAACTATGGTTGAAATTTTATCATCTACCGTATATTCTAAATCTACGATTTATTATTGATGAAGGCTATTGATAATTTAATTATCTTTAGTCATGATATTCTTTCTTGAGCTAGTTGTGCTCACCCTTTTGCTTCACAATTCCTTTCGGGTAATAAGAGTGTAGGTTGGGTCGGCGAGAATAGAGCGGAAATAGAGCGGTGGTCATCATTTAGTAGTTATATTTGGTGAATCAACTAGGGTGAGGTGAACCCAACCCAACGTTGGAAGGGTGTTTTGCCACTATCATACAAGATGTCTAATGACATACAACCTCGTGTCATCATAAAGCGAGGTTGTGCTCATCCACTTCTTGAGTATATTCTGAGCACTACCTATATAATCTTGGTGTTTGTTTGAAGTATAATTCTCATTTAGAGGCGAGTGGAGATAATGATATGTCGAGAAGACTCACCATTGGGAAGAATATGATAGTAATCTTCTCGTTTTTCTTTAGGGTCTATTAGGGTTGACCAAGGATAATTACGTGGCCATATGATATCTATCATAACCTAGACGCATGGCCTCCCATATCTGAAGGTTTCCTTGAGCACTTCCCAAAGATTCTAATTTCTAAAAGCAGTTTTTGACTATACCTTTATGTAAGGTGTCATTGTGACGTCTTTATCGAGGTTGGGATGAAGAGTCACATTTGGTATATATTTGTATCAAAACTCACGACATATGTGTTGTTGTATTTTGCATGACAATTGTTGTAATAAAGTTGTAGTTGTTTTACGTACCATGTATTTGGCGACTCGAAATGGGTTGGATGGAATGGACCTATTTTGGGGTTGTCACATTTAGTATCGAGCTTAGGGATATGGTCTCTGGCGGAGATCGGGGAATATAACTAGGAGGAGAGATGAGTAAATCCTTATTAGTGTGTCTACCTAAGCTTATTTGTTGGTCGATCATAATATCGGGATATTATGTGATATATTAATTTGTTTAATTAACCCTTGTTTTATGGCGATGTATTTGAGAATGGGCTGCTTTGAGAATGTTAACAATGGAGTGAATGAGGCCAGTGGGATACCTCTAATCACCAACCCGAGGATAATGTGATGTCGTTGAAGAAGAAGGAATTAGAAATCCATGTGGTGAGTGAAGAATTGATAGTTACTTTTTAGAGATGGTCATGCGAGAGTAACAATGAGAGTGAGGAAGAAGAGGAAGAAGAGGTACACGAGGAGAATTTATTAGAGGTATTATATGATCAAAATGTAGAATTTCAAATCGTATTCATGAGTTAGAAGAAGCGAAAATTTGAAGAAACGACAAATGATCGTGGAGCAAAAGGATGCAACAATTCAAGCTTGTGTTACCCGATATGTGATGCTTGAACGAAAGCATTCTTTGGCGAGTATAAGATGATAAAGATGGAATCGAAATGAAAAGAAGAAAAAAAGCTGAGCAGTGAGAATAAAGTGATGCATGGGCAAAAGCATTGCGACACGTGGATATTGTGGAAAGAGATGTCCGATCTAAGAAGGCTAAAATAGATGATATGAATTTCTCTTTTTGGAAAGCAATTGGGAGAACCCAACATCGAGTTTTGAATTACCACATGCATAGCGGTCAACTTTGAATTCGATATGGATCGAAGATTGATGATTCGAGATCATGAATCGAGAGTCTGATGAAGGCGATTGAGGGAGGAATATGCCTATATAAAAAATATATTCAACGGTAGTGATGACGCCAAATCTTGCCCCAGACAAGTCAAAGCCAGGGTAGTTCGAGGATAGCGGTTGTCATGACTTCCCAACAAATGAGGAACCCAAATGAAGTTATCACGGGAGATGAGCAATGGAGAAATCATGATGACCGGGAGATAAAATCTGAAATGAAAGCAAGGTATTCTCAACTTTTGAAATACCGAGTGCGTAAATTTGGGGGACGAAATTTCATAAGGAGGAGATTGTAAGACCCGAATTTTATGAAATAAAAGTATTCAATTTTTCTTATAATTACTATTAGGTAAATGGTTAAATTGATAAAAGTTTAAAGTTAAGGGTGATATATATGAATTTTTTTTCAAAATACATGAGTGGTTATAAAATATTCATTGTTGTGGGGAATATTAGTTTGGTGGTGGAATATTCTTTACATGGGAGAATATTAAATGCGACAGTATTGACCATTTATGGGCCCATAACGGATAAGCTGTCGGATGAAGAAAATGACAAAATTGAGTTTTTATAAATAACGGCGTAGTTATTCTGAATTAACAACATTGGAATACCCGGTGGTTAAAATATAGATGTCTGGCGTTATTGCGCGATGGCTTTACGGTATTGCCTGCATATTTTTGAATTATTGATTCTTACGTGAAGAAGACACTACTCAATAATTATTACGATAATTCTTTATTCAATATTTTATTTTATTGATTCAATAATTGTTTTGCGTTGATATTTTATATTATTGTTGTTTCAATAATTATCAACCTGATATTTCCATTTATCGGATCAATAATTCATATTATTTGAATAATATTATTAGATAGCATTATTGGCAATGTCTAGAAAGTTACATCAAGGAGAGGTTTGGTCACCTAATTGCGGCGCCGATGAGGAGAAATTCTTATTGGAAAGCCCCTCTTTTCACAGGAGCGGCTTTGGTTGTCATAATTGTGATTACGTAATATTATTTGTGAATAATTAATTATTGATTTATATGATAAGAAAATATTTATTTTATGTGGATATAAATGATGGATATATTTATTTTATGTGGATAAAAATGAAAGAATTAATCTTTGAGGTGTTTTATCGATATTTTTGTCGGTGTGGAGGTATTAAAATCATCCGTTTGTGGATTTGGATATTTTTGTTTTGGAATTTGGAAAAACTCAAAGCTACAAAGTTGTAGAGAATTTGATTTCGATCGGAATGGACATAAAATTTTTATTTTTACGATAAAGGGGCTATTTTCTATGAATTGTTGAAGTTTGGAAAATAAAATAATTTTATTAATTTATGGGTGGGACCCACTTTTGTTTGTCAACATGTGGGCTGCTAAAATTTTTGTTCAAGTATGGCATGCTTGAGGCTTGGTCTTGGTTGGTGTGCATACATAGGAATGAAGAAAATAATAATATTATTTTATTAATTTAGTCTCCTTTGGCGTTCTAGCATTTTCCTATAAATAGGTGCTTATGTTAGAATTGAAAATCACACCAGAAACAAGTTTTCTTTCTCTCTATATTATCAAGCATATTTTTGAGAGTATTTAGATACTTTGAGAGTTGCTATTTAGTAGAAGTTTCCTCCGATTTTTCATTCATATTCGATCGGAAATCTTCTCTTTTGAGGTAAAGGGATTTTAAGGGTTATTATGTTTTTTCAGTTCGTACTTCTTCATCCTTGAAAAATTTTGAAAAAATTTGAAATGATATTTTGATGAGTTTTATTGATTGTGTCCAAAATGGTGATTTTGGATGTATAGATTAAGAGTTATGAATTTTACGAAAAAACTATTTTAAAAATGTAACCAAACTTATAACTCCTTGTGGTTAACTCCAAAATTGATGAAATTTTTATGGGAGTATATCTATATAATATCGATTGTACTACTGTGAATTTCAAAATTTTGGATAAAAGTACAATTTATGATAAATGTCTAAATATTAGGCGGTTTTGGCCATATGAAAAATAGTAAATGAATTTTAAAAATTATGAGAAAATATATGTTCAATATGGGACTATATTACGCTAAATCCCAGAAAAAAAATATTTTTGGGCCGATTTGGTATTTTTCATGAAAATGGACTAGTTATGAGTAAATGAATTAAATATGTTATGTGAAGTAAGAAAATTGGAAAATATGATTTTATGGCTTGAGAATCATATATGAGTTATATGCTTGAATTTTTGATGAGGGTTTTGGTTATTGGTGATGAAATCTTATGAGTTTGACATTTTAGAATGATTAAATGCATTATTTAGTAAAGTGTAAACAATTAAAATAAATTGTTTATAAGTTTAAGAAATGTTATTTCAATATCATTATCTACCAAAAATATTGGTATGGATTTTATTGTGGAATTTCTACCTTTTTGTGTCGGGTTTACTATTCATGAGTTACTTATTCACGAGTTCTTATTATGAGTTATTCTTATTCACGAAGTTACTATTCATGAGTTCTTATTCACGAGTTATTATTCATGACAAAATTGGTTTCTTTTTAAACCAAATTATAGTTGATTTATGAATATTACTCTTGAGATTAAAACTATATGTTGATCATATTATTTTTATTATCATATATAACATTTTATAACCCTAATGATGATATTTTCTTTTGACTTGAGTGTAAAGATGGGTAGATTTTTGGTATGATCATGACTATGGGTTCTCTTTGGCGATGGTCTGAAAGTTGAATTGTTGGTAGGTATGATCGTGACCATTGAATTTATAATTGAATATCTTTAGCTTAAGTGCAAAGGTGAAATGATCAACATGGTTATAATTATTGTTTATATAAATTCTAAAATGATTATATATTTCTTTGAGATAATAATATATTTGGCCTGTAGTGCAAATATGAGCTGTTGATGAATATATTTGGCTGTGGTGCAAATATAAAGCTGTTGAGGAATATCTTTGGCTGTAGTGCAAAGATGAATTGTTGATGAATATCTTTGGCGTAGTGTCAAAAGATGACATGTTGTTGAATATCTTTGGCGATGGTGCAAAGATGAGCAGTGTTGAGATGAACATGACCAATGGTGATACTGAATGAATATCTTTGGCGTAGTGCAAAGATGAAGTTATTAGTATGATTATGAGCGAAAATGTGATTTGGTGTAACCATGATCTTTGATGTTTCGGGTAAAGATAGGTGATGAAAATTATCTTAAATCTGGATGAGAAGAGAATTTAGAACTACAATTATGATTATGAGTTATTCATATGATTGTGGACGAAATTGTTGATTGATGTTACGAGGATAAAACATTGTTGGTGGATTTTTAACATGGAGAAGATAATAGACTTTATAATCTATTTGACTCTTCTAATGGATTGCTTTCGTTCATTTGCAACTATGGTTGAAATTTTTATCATCTACCATATGTTCTAAATCTACGATTTATTATTGATGAAGGCTATTGATAATTTAATTATCTTTAGTCATGATATTCTTTCTTGAGCTAGTTGTGCTCACCCTTTTGCTTCACACATTCCTTTCGGTAATAAAAGTGTGCATTTGGAGTTGACGCGGGGAATAACAGAGGGAATAGAGCGGTGGTCATCATTTAGTAGTTATATTTGGTGAATCAACTAGGGTGAAAGCGAACCCAACGTTGGAAGGGTGTTTTGCCACTATCATACAAGATGTCTAATGACATACAACCTCGTGTCATCATAAGATGGGGTTGTGCTCATCCACTTGTTGAGTATATTCTGAGCACTACCTATATAATCTTGGTGTTTGTTTGAAGTATAATTCTCATTTAGAGGCAGTGGAGATAATGATATATCAAGAAAGACTCACCATTGGGAAGAATATGATAGTAATCTTCTCGTTTTTCTTTGGGGTCTATTAGGTCAACCAAGGATAATTACGTGGCCATATGATATCTATCATACCTACCTAGAGCGAAGGTCTGGCCTCCCATGATTCTAATTTCTAAAGGTTTCCTTGAGCACTTCCCAAAGATTCTAATTTCTAAAACAACAGTTTTTGACTATACCTTTATGTAAGGTGTCATTGTGACGTCTTATCCAAGGTTGGGATGAGATTTTGTTGTCACGATGTAACTTTCCGGTATATGCTTATATCAAACTCATTCGACATATGTTATTGATTGTTGAGATTTTGCACGACAATTGTTGTAATATAAAATATCAACGTTGTTATTGTTTTTATTGACGTATTCTTGTATTTGGCGACTCGAGAATGGGTTGGATGGAATGGACCTATTTTGGGGGGTTGATTTCCATTGTTAATATTCTCAATGACATTCTCAAATACTATCATAAAACAAGGGTTAATTAAGGAAATCAATATATCACATAATATCCCTATATACTGACCAACTAACAAATATGCTTAGGTAGGACACACTAGCGAAGGATTTAATCGTCTCTCCCCTCCTAGTTCTATTCCCCGATCTCCACCAGAGATCATATCCCTAAGCTCTGATACCAACTGTGACGCCCCCAAAATAGGTATACATCACCCATTCTGAGTTGTCAATACATGGTACAGAAACAACTACAACTTTATTATTACAACAGTAAAACTGTGAGTTTGAATACAAATATTATCTTCTAGACAATATCTATACCCAAATAAATCCTCATCACATTTATTGATACATTATTTTACAAAAATGGTGAGGACTACTAAACAACTCTCTCTAGAACCTTCATTCCATACCCCGACTACGTATACTCGCTATATTCTCGCCTCTTGAAGAAAAATGAACAAAAGGAAAAGGGTGAGCACAACTAGCCCAAGAAAGAATATTATGACTAAGATAATATACAACAAATTATCATTAGTCTTCAACAGGAAAAATCTAATAGATTACAATAGACAACAAGTTTTAAATCAATATTCAGCGTGAAATAATAATTCATTAGAAGAGTTAAGTAGAGAATGAAAACTACTATCTTCTATGTATGAATTT
Organism: Panax ginseng; assembly: GCA_020205605.1. Classification (NCBI taxonomy): domain Eukaryota; kingdom Viridiplantae; phylum Streptophyta; class Magnoliopsida; order Apiales; family Araliaceae; genus Panax; species Panax ginseng. The sequence goes on along the minus strand of CM035142.1, from coordinate 16,728,310 downwards.
AAAAGTTCATCGCTATCTTTTATCCCCAGTAACATCAATCAATATATATCCGAATCAAATATTCATCTTTGCACTACAGGCCAAAGATATTCATCAGTTGGTCATGTTCATCTAAACACATGTTCATCTTTGCACTACGGGCCAAAGATATTCATCAGAAATCATTCATCTTTGCACTACAAGCCAAAGATATTCAATAATATCATCATTTAAGACTGAGGATGATGAAAAATATTTTTAAAGAAACGAATCCAGTGAAACAAAATGACAAGGATTAAGGATTAAGGATTCGTATTTTGTTTTATCCATGTCCAAAAATACCTCAAAAATAATCATAGTAGTGTAAAATTCAAGAATGATCAAAACATTGATACAATCAAAGCTAGTATTCACAATAGATATTTTAGACGAAAAGGGAATTTTCATTTTTCGATGAATAGTGCCGTATTCATGAATAGTGTCGTATACGTGGATAAAGGCTGTAATCGTGAATAAAGAATCAGACACCAAAAGTTCCAAATTTGATAAAAACTTCAGATCAATATTTCAAAGATAATGATATTGAAGAAATAATATCATTACGAAAAAAATAATATCCCTTACCTCGAAAGACAAGATTTCTAGTTGAAACACCTGGATATAAGCTATGACTTGAACTTGCATGAGATATAAGCAATAAGACTCAAAGTATACTCAAAATACTCACAAGAATACGCTCGATAATATAGAGAGAAACTTTAGTTTCTCGTGTGATTTTCAATTCTAACCTAAGCACCCTATTTATAGAAAATGCTTAGAACACCAAAGTAGAAAATTTAATATAATATTAATATATATAAAATTTTTCCTACGCACACACTCTTGTAAACTGAAATCAGCTCATTTCAACAACAAACCAAGCCCACCAAACATATCAAAATGTTTTTCTAATTTAAATTATTTTAAACTTCCAAAATCAATTATTTGAACTTGAAACTTCAATAATTCATAATAAATATCCTTTTATCGGAAAATTGAATCTCATGAGTTTTATAGAAATCCAATTCTCTAAAACTTTACAGAAGAAAGTTTTTCCAAATTCCAAACAAAAATTGACCTAAATCCATAAACGGGCGATTTTACAGGCTATAATTAAATTTCAGTCAAGAAATGGGGTCCACCGACACATAAAACATGCTTTAAATATTTTTGGTAACAAAAATACTCCTCCACATATACTCATATATCCCACATTTATCGTAAAAATATCATCATTATTATATTATTAAAATATAATAATATATTTAAATAAATTATTTTATCAGAAAAAGATAAAATTTCAATTTTCAACAATTGTCACATTAAAATTTTCTCCATCTATATCCACATAAAATCAATATTTTCCTCATCATATGAATCAATAATTAATTATTCACAAATAATATTACAGAATCACAATATTGACAACCAGGCAGTTCCCAGGAAAGAGGGGGCTTTCCAATAAGAATTTCTCCTTCTGACGCGCAATTAGGTGACCAAACCTCTCCTTGTATGTAACTTTCTAGACATTACCAATAATGTTATCTAATAATATTATTCAGATAATATGAATTATTGCTTCGATAATGAAAAATAATGTGTAATGACAATTATCAAAACAACAAAGAATATAAAATAAAGAAACGCAAAGAATTACTAAATCAATAAAATACTAAACAAGAATTACTGTAACCATTATTGAAAGTAGTGCTTTCTTACGTAAGAATCAATAATTGGTGCAATACTGTGCCATCAGTATTTTAACAAGATTAATCTGTGAATAACTACGCCTGCTATTTTTAAACAACTTATATTTGTCATTTTTTTTCATCCAATCGCTTTTCGTTATGGGGCCCACACATGGTTGTGCTGTAAATATTTAATATTCCCCTCAAAGATGAATATTCCATTTACCAAACGAATATTCTCCGACAACAATGAATATTTTATAACCACTTGCTTATTTTGAAATATTTATGTATTTTACCCATAACTATCCACATTAATCAAATCAACCCTTACTATTTCAAAATAATAAATAGAGAAAATTAAATTTCATTAATAATAAGTTGGGGTCTTACAAACACATCAAGAACCACGCGTATTCATCAGATTTTAACCACTGGGTATTTCAACAGGGTTAACGGTAACCATTACGTCGTTATTTATAAAAACTCAAACTTGTCATTTTCTTCATCCGATAGTTATCCGTTATGGGGCCCACAAATGGTCAAGGCCTGTAAATATTTAATATCCCCCAAATGTAAAAGAATATTCCACGACCAAACGAATATTCTCCGACAAAATGAATATTTTATAACCACTTGCTTATTTTGTAAAATTTGCACATTTCACCTATAACCAAAGCATTATATCAAATTAACACCTTATTATTCACAATAATAATTAGAGGAAATTTGATTTTATTTATAATAATTTGGGGTCTTACAACCTCCCCTCCTTATGAAATTTCATCCTCGAAATTGACGTACGTACCTGGTGTTTCGAAAAGGTGAGGATACCTTACTTTCATTTCTGATTCTAATTCCCAGCTCATTTCTTCAATAGTATGGTTCCTCCACAAAACCTTAACTTGTGGTATAACCTTGGTGCGTAGGACATGCTCTTTCTTATCCAAGATCTTAACAAGTACCTCCTCGTACATTAAATCTTTGGCTATCTCGTCTGGTTCTAACTCAATAATGTGGTTCGGGTCTTTCACATATTTACAAAGCATAGATATTTTAAAAACACTATGAACACGAGACATGCTTGGAGGTAATGCGAGTCTATAGGCCACATTTCCTATTCGGTCAAGAAATCTCAAATGGACCAACAAATCTTGGATTGAGCTTTCCTCTCTTCTCAAATCTTGTAACTCCTTCCATGGAGCAATACGTAATAATACATGATCCCCAATATTAAATTTCACGTCCTTTCGATGAAGATCCGCATAACTCTTTTGTCGATCCTGTGTCGTTTGTATACGTTGTCGAATCGTTTGGATCTTCTCTGTAGTAATTCATACTAACTCTGGTCCCAACAATGTTGCTTCACCCACTTCGTCCCAGCATCCTGCAGAATGACATTTTCTTCCATATAACGCCCCAAATGGAGCCACACCTATACTTGCTTGATAACTGTTGTTGTAGGAGAATTCCACCAATGGCAAATACTTATCCCAACTCCCTTTGAAATCTAGGACACAGAGTCTTAATAGATCTTCAAGAATTTGAATAGTCCTCTCTGATTGCTCGTCCGTTTGAGGATGGTATGCGGAACTTAATCGTAAATCCGTGCCCATAGCTTTCTGTAAGCTAACCCAAAATCGTGAAGTGAATCTTGGGTCACGATCCGAAACTATGGATACTGGTATGTCATGAAATCTCACAATCTCATTCACGTACATACTAGCAAGACGTTCAAAGGAATAAGTCTCCCGTATAAGCAAGAAATGGGCAGACTTGGTTAATCTATCAACAATGACCCAAATCACATCTATGCCTTGAGAAACCTTGGGAAGACCCGTAACAAAATCCATAGTAATGTGTTCCCACTTCTATTTTGGAATCTCAAGTGGTTACAATGGACCCTTTGGCACTTGATGCTCCGCCTTTACACGTTGACAAGTTAAACACCTCGAGATAAACTCCGCGATCTCTCTCTTCATATTGATCCACCAAAATGTATGTCGAAGATCATGATACATTTTGGTACTCCCAGATTGGATTGCAAACGGTGTGTTGTGTGCCTCCATCATGATTCTATGCATCAAGTCAAAATCGTTAGGAACACAAAGTCTGGAGTTGACTCGAAGTATTCCTTCTTCATCGATTCTTACTTCTTGAATAGCACCTTCTTGCACTTTCTTTTCATACGTGTAAAACCCCAACTTTTTGAATAAAGATGAATTTTCTATAAATATTATTTTTGAATATTATGGAGTAAAATTGATATAATGTTATAGTCAGGTAATATTTATAAATTTTGCAAAAGTCACGCAAGTTGTTATATAATATTCGATTGGCCTGGGGAATATTCGTTTTAACAGGAATATTCGCATAATGGCACAATCATTGGTGGACCCTACAACGAATTATTATCATTTGGATTGAGAAAACAACAAAAATACTTTATGAAAATAACGGCGGAAGTTTTACTGTTAATTGTTGAAACACCCTGTTAAAAAAAGTACAAGAATAATCTGGCGGGTTGCATAGTAGCACGATATTGATTATTGATGCTTACGTGATAAGTCACTCAGCTTTGTTGGTATTATTAATGTAATAATACGTAAAATCTTTTATATAAAATAAAATACTTTTATAAAGTTATTCTATAAATAGAATATATTATATTCTATTATGCATAGTGTTGCATAGTATTTTGCATAGTAAAATCTTTTATATAAAATGTAATACTTTTATAAAGCTATTTGTTTTATTAGACAATAATTAGAATATATTATATTTTATTATGCATAGTGCCCGTGATATAGTGTTTGCATAGTAAAATCTTTTATAAAGTTATTCGTTTTATTAGATTATAAATAGAATATATTATATTTTATTTAAAAGATTTTGCTTTTAAATATGGACCGTCGATTAAAGTAAATCAATCTAGACCGCTTCATGAGTTAGTTACTTATGCATCCATTTTTCTATAAATAGAAGCTCATTCCTTCATTATTTTCTTACGAATTCACCTGAACTCTAGAGATAAACAATAGAGAGAAAGAAGAAAGTATTCTCGCTACTTCATTACTTATATATCCAAAGACTTTTCTTCTTAAGGTAGGGAATATTATTTGTTGTATTCGTAAGGGGTGTTATTCTTTCTTATTCATGAAGAGAATCTGTTGTTATTCCATTGCTTATTATTCGCTTGGAATAACTCGTATACGCTGATCTACCCTATACTTTGTGGCATTCTTCTATTATTCCGCTCTTTACTATTCTTTGGAATATCCACCTGCATGCGTTTCTGTTGGACTGATTTCGTCTTTATTATTATGTTGGAATATCATGTATACATGCGTTTACTGGCCGGACCGGTTCCGCTTTATTATTATTACGCTGGAATATCCTCGTCTGCATGCGTTTACGCCGGACTTCGCCGCCCTTATTAATATTCTCGTTGGAATAACTCCGCTCATCGCAAGTACCGTATACATGGTGATTTCATTGTTATTCCATTCTTTATTATTCTGTTGGAACATCCTCGCTTGGTGCGAATTTCACCGACCGGTTTCCGTTATTTAGTATTCTGTTGAATAACTTGTATGTCTGGCACCGCATGCATGGTGATTTCTTTTGTTATTCCATTCTTTATTATACTTAGTTGGTTAAAGTTTTGACTTCTATACTCCATGAAATTAGTAGAATATCCTTGATATTTGCGCTTCATCCAGTATCTTTTCATGAAAATATTCTTCTGATCATTCTTGAATTTTACTCTACAAAGCAGTATCATGTTGACAATTTAGACATTAGTAGTTCTTGGACAAAATAATTCTTGAACTTGTTTTATTGAATTCTTATATCATTGTCATCATCCTCATGTTTATATTATGTTGAAAGTCATCTGTGGCCTGTAGTGCATAGATGGACTTGGTATGATTATGACCAGGGATTATTCGGTGTAATCATGACCGTAATGTTACAAATGATGTGGTAAAAGTCCTCATTGGCCCGTAGTGCATTGATGGGCGATTTGTTGGCAATGATCAAGACCATTAATGAATACACAAATATTCTTGGCCCGTAGTGCATGGATAATTGTGGTCGTGATACTAAAGAATATCCTCGGCCGTGAAAAGTGGGGTGATTCGATGATGTGGAATATTTATTAAGTCGAGTCTCAAATATAACAAATGATGAAAAACCTTTTTAATCATAAAAGATAGTAGATTTTATTTTCTACTTAACTCTTTTAATGGATTGCTTGTTCACCGCATTAAACTTGATGTCTATTATATTTTATCGCTTTAACATTGTTGGAGACTAATGATAATTTATTCTGCATTATCTTAGTCATAATATTTCTTCTTGGGCTAGTTGAGCTCACCCTTTCTTTCACCGCTCTCTTGTGAAATGAGAATATAAATTTGGGACGAGTCGGGAAATCGGAGTGATGGTCCGGAGGATAGCATTAGTAGTCCTCACTATTCTCGTGAAATAGTGTGATAATAATTGTAATGAGGACTCCTTTTGAGTTTGTATAATCTCTATTAGACAATATTTGTATTCAAACTCACAGTTTATGTTTTGTCGTATTGTACACGAAAGTTGTATTAGTAAGTTGTATTTGAATTCTGTACCATGTATCTGGCGACCCAAGATGGGTGATGTATACCTAATTTTGGGGGCGTCACAATACGCATCAGCTCCATGTCCATAGCTTGAGCAACTTTAACTTTATCGATTAAAGTCAGTTCTACTCGTATGCTTGATATCATCACGTGGGTACTTGGAGCCTTTACCTCCATGTCCATCCTTTGCAAGTCATACAAAATGGGCCTTTGTGTTAACAACATTTCACTCGTACCCGCATATGATCTTCTACTCAATGCATCAGCTACTACGTTTGCTTTTCCAGGATGATATTGGATGGTATGATCATAATCTTTCAACAGCTCGAGCCAACGTCGTTGCCGCATGTTGAGTTCCTTTTGGGTGAAGAAATATTTGAGGCTCTTATGATCTGTATAGATCTCTACTTTCTCCACATACAGGTAGTGTCTCCAGATCTTCAACGCGAAAACGATTGTTGTCAACTCCAGATCATGCGTAGAATAATTCCTCTCATATTCTTTGAGTTGTCACGAGGCATAGGCTATGACTTTCCCATGTTGCATGAGAACACATCCTAACCCTTTACCTGAAGCATCACTGTAGATAAAAAATTCATCCGAACCAGATGGTATTGTCAGAATAGGTCCCGAAATGAGTCTCATCTTAAGTTCTTGAAAACTCTTCTCACAATCCTTGCTCCAACCGAATTTTGTATCTTTACGAGTCAGTTGAGTTAAAGGAGTAGCGATTCAAGAAAATCCTTCCACGAATCTCCGATAGTAACCAGCTAAGCCCAGAAAGCTACATACTTCAGTCACCGACTTCGGTTGCTCCCAACTTTGTATGGCTTCAATCTTTGCGCGGGTCGACAAATGCTCCATGTTTTGACACCACGTTCCCAAGGAATGCTACTTCCTCAAGCCAGAACTCGCATTTCTTCAGCTTGGCATATAACTTGTTATCACGAAGCCTTTGCAGTACCAGCTTTAAATGGTGCTCATGATCTTCACGGCTTTTGGAATAGATGAGGATGTCATCAATAAAGACAACAACGAACTGATCAAAATATTCTTTGAACACATGGTTCATCATATCCATAAAAGCAGCAGGACCATTAGTCAATCCAAAAGACATAACTAAGAATTCATAATGCCCGTACAGAGTTCTGAAGGCAGTCTTTGTAATATCCTAAGTTTTAATCTTCAGCTGATGATATCCGAAATCTAAGATCTATCTTTGAAAAGAATTGTGCTCTTGCAACCGGTCGAATGTCATCAATGCGAGGTAGCGGATACCTATTCTTGATGGTGACATGGTTCAATTCTTGGTAGTCAATACAAAGTTGCATACTCCGCCTTTCTTCTTTACTTAATAATATAGAGCACCCCAAGGAGATGTACTTTAGATTTAATGAAACCGATGTCCAATAACTCCCCGTAGTTGGACCTTTAACTCTCGAAGTTCAATAGAGCAATTCGATATGGGGTTTTAGAAATGGGCTTTGTACTCGGTCCAAGGTCAATAAAGAATTCAACTTCACGCTACGGGGTAGACCGAAGTTCTTGAGAAATACGTCGTGAAATTCACTAACAATAGAAATATTATTCAAATCTGACGTATTTTTGTTCAAGTCCGTGACATGGGCTAAGAAAGCTTGACATCCGTTTTTCAATAAACGAATAGCTTTATGGCTTGATATGACAGTGATTGACTTTAGTGGTTTGGTTGTTTGAATTCGCATAATAGGTTGGTTAGGAATATGAAAACTAACAACCTTATGAAAACAATCAATTTTAGCATAATGCATGGTTAACCAATCAATCCCTAAAATCACATCAAATGCAAGAATTTTTAACGAAATAAGATCGACAGGTAATGTGATGGTACCAACTTGAATCAAGCAAGATTTATAAACAGTAGATGTAATGAAAGTTTCTCCTAACGGAGTCTCAACAGATAAGTCAAGGTCTAATTTCTCCGGAGTCAAGTTTAAACGTTGAGCACAAGCAGGATAGATAAAAGAATGGGTAGAACCGGTATCTAATAAGGTATAAACTTCGCAAGAGTTTATGATTAGCTTACCCGTGATCACCTCGTTCGGGTTCTTCGCATTTTGGGCAGTCACAACAAACGCACTTCCAGGAACCACCGACTTTGACTTGTCCGGGACAACCTTTGGAGTCAGATCCCTGTTGAACTTGGTTTCACAACTAGACAATCTCTAGCTATATGACATTCCTTTCCACAGTTATAACACACCTTGGATTGTTATGGGCAGTTTGGGCTGATGTGTCCCTCTTTCTCGCATTTGTAACAAACGACCGGTACTCGTTCTCCTCCCCTAGAAACAGTTGATGTTTGTGCTGACGTCTTCACGTTATCATTATTGTACCTTCTCTTCTTGAAATCTCCTTCCGACTCGCTTCTTCTATTTTTATGGCCACGACTACCACCAGAGTGGTTACCGTTTTTGTCCGAATATTTTCCTCTCCGCTTATTGTCATTGCTCCGATGACTGCTGCCACCGGTATGACCCTGGTTGTGGTCCCTTAGTTGAACATACTCATTATCTCGCTCTAATAATTGAGCCCTGTTTACAACATCTGAATATAAATAAAATTTATGAGAGAGAAGATATTGTAGAATCTCGAGTTTTAGACCTCTCAGAAACATCCGCGTCATTCGTTCCTCATTCTCTACCAAATGAGGTGCAAACCTAGATAATTTCGCGAACTTCGCCTCGTACTGGGACACCGTCATGTTGTTTTATTTCAGTCTGATAAACTCTACCTCCTTTATATGACGAATACTTTCAGGAAAGTACTTGTCATTGAATACTTTCTGAAACGTTTCCCAAGACATATTGAGTGCGGCAGGCTGGGTACGCTTCACAGATTCCCACCAGTAATCTGCCTCACCGCGGAACATAAAGGTGGCGAATGGAACCTTCTGTTCCTCCGTGCATCCCAAGACATCGAATATCTTGGTAATTTGCTTGACCCACGTTTTCGCCTTGATCGGATCCGGCTTTCCCGCAAATTCTGGTGGTCTTAACTCTTTGAACTGCTTGGTTGTGACAAGCCGCGCGTTGCTATCATTTCCACCCGTATTTTGAACACGAGTCTCCCTCGTCTGGTTTTGCATGAACTGCAAAAAGCTTCTAAACATCCCCTCATTCATCATTTGTTCGGTAGTGTTGTTTACAGGAGGAATATTGCCTTCCTGTTGCACGTTCCCCTGGGTGGTGATTAAAGGTGTCTCCACGGTCTCATTCAATCCATTGTTAATATTTCCAGCTGCCATTTTCAAATACTACCACAAAACAAGGGTTAATTGACATGTCACATATTATCCCTATACTCTAACCGACCAAATAAATACCAAATAAACTTAGTCAAGTCATACTAGCGAAGGAATACCTCGTCTCTCCCCTCCTAGTTCTTGTCTCACATCTCAGCCAATGATCATATCCCTAAGCTTTGATACCAACTGTGACGCTACCAAAATAGGTATACATCACCCATTATGAGTTGCCAAATACATGGTACAAAAACAAATACAACTTCAATAATACAATTGTCGTGCAAAATACGACAACACTTAAACTGTGAGTTTGAATACAAATATTGTCTAATAGACAATATACAAACTCAAATAGAGTCCTCATTACAATTATTGATACACTATTTTACAAATAGTGAGAACTACCAAAACAACTATCCTGAATCATCACTCCATACCCCGGCTAGTTCCTGTTATGTTCTCACCGCCTGAGAAGAAAAATGGAATAAAAATTAAAAGGGTGAGATCAACTAGCCCAGTAAAGAATATTATGACTAAGATAATATACAACAACTTATCATTAGTCTTCAACAGGGAAAAAATCTGATAAAATATAATAGACAATAAGTTTTAGATCAACAATCGCAATGGAACAACAATCCATTAGAAGAGTCAAGTAGAAAAGAATTCTACTATCTTCTAAGATTTAAAAGTCCATCATCAATTTTTATCCCGTAACATCAATCAATATACATCTTGAATCACATATTCATCTTTGCACTTCTGTGCCAAAGATATTCATTTGTATCACCAAATTGGTCATGTTCATCTCAACACTTGTTCATCTTTGCACTACGGGCCAAAGATATTCATTAGCTAATCATTCATCTTTGCACTACAGGCCAAAGATATTCAGTAATATCATCGTTTAGGACTGAGGATGATGAAAATATCTTAAAGAAAACGAATCCAGTGAGATAAAATGTGACGCCCCCAAAATAGGTATACATCACCCATCTTGAGTCGCCAAATACATGGTACACAAAACAAATAAAAACTTAATTATACAACATGAGCTGTGAGTTTTAATACAACTATTGTCTTCTAGACAGTATACAAACTCAATGGGGTCCTCATTATATTTATTATCACACTATTTCATAGAATAGTGAGGACTACTAATGCTATCATCTGGACCGTCACTCCGTTCCCCGACTAGTCCCTGCTACGTTCTCATTTCCTGAAGAGAACAATGAAAGCAAAAGGGGTGAGCTCAAATATCCCAGTAACAAATATTATGACTAGGATAATGCAAAATAAATTATCATTAGCCTTCAATAGTGTTAAACTGATAAAATATAACAAACATCAAGTTTAACTGCAGCGGAACAAACAATCCATTAGAAGAGTCAAATAGAGAATAAAATCTACTATCTTCTATAATTTAAAAGGTTTTTCATTACTTTTATCGCTGGGACTCAGCTTACTAAATAATTCACATCATCGAATCACCCCTGCACTACAGCCAAGGATATTCTTTAGTATCACGACCACAATTATCCATGCACTATGGGTCAAGAATATTTGTGTATTCATTAATGTCATGATCATGCCAACAACTGTCCATCAATGCACTACGGGCCAATGAGGACTTTTACCACATCATTTGTAACATTACGGTCATGATTATACCGATTAATCCTCACAGTTATAATCATACCAAGTCCATCTATGCTCTACGTGCCACGAGATGACTTTCAACATAATATAAACATGAGGATGATGACAATGATATAAGAATTCAATAAAACAAGTTCAAGAATTAATTTATCAAGGAACCAATAACGTCCCAAATTGTCAACATGATAATTCTTTGTAGAGTAAAATTCAAGAATGCTCGTAAGAATATTTTCATGAAAAGATCTTTGGATGAAGCGCAAATATCAAGGATATTCCACTAATTTCATGGAGTATAGAAGTCAAAACTTTAACCAACCGAAAGTATAATAAAGAATGGAATAACAAAAGAAATCACCGGGCATGCGATAGATCACTTACATGCAGGTTATTCCAACAGAATAATAAATAACGGAACCAGTCCCAAAGCGTAAAATGCACGAGCATGGATATTCCAATGTAATAATAAAGATTTGAAATTGGTCCCATTAAAACGCATGTATGAGCGAGATATTCCAACGTAATAATAAAGAATGGAACCAGTCCAAAGATAAAACGCATGCATGTGCGGATATTCCAATGTAATAATAAAGATTGGAATAACGAAGAATTTCACCAAGTAAAGGGTAGCCTTTCGTATCTGAGTTATTCCAATGGAATAATAAATAATGAAATAACGAAGTTCTTTTCATGAATACAAAAAAGAAATAATACCCTTACCAAAAAAAAAAAAATCTGGATATAAGAATAGGAAGTAGTAGAATACTTTTCTATAGTTTCTCTATAATTTCTCTCTCTGAGTTTTAGTGAATTAAATAAGAAATAATGAAGGAATGAGCTTATTTATAGAAGAATGGACCTGAATAATAACTAATCCATGAACTGGTCAGTTTGATTTACTTTTATACTGACGGATCCAGTTGGTTTACTATAAAATATTTTAATAAAACAAAAACTTTAAATATAAAATATATATATAAATCTACCATGCCTTATACGGCATGGCATTCACCACCACCACATGCACATTTCAAACACACACACACCTATTACTACACATGCCACACACCAGACATATATATATATATATATATATATATATATATATATATATTCCACCCAGCACACCTATATAATATATATTATATATATATCTTCCCTTTCTTGCAAGACATTCCTTCCCTCCCCATTTCACACCCGTGATAACCAAAAATTTCCACCACCCATATGTCATATTCAACATGTGGGCCCCACCATAATGTATATATACTAAATAACTTTCTACCGATTATTTTGAAAAATGGGTAAGTGGGGGTCCAAATAATACGCTAAAATTTATAACAAATACCTCATAAAAAAAACCCCTCAATATTTTTAACAACATTTATCATCATTATTATAATTCGCAATATTAATTGACCAGGTCGTTCCCAGGAAAGTGGGGCTTTCCAATAAGTATTTCTCCCCATTGGCGCGCAATTAGGTGACCAAATCTCTCCTTGACAGAACTTCTAGACATCGTTAATATTACAAATAATAATATTAATAACTTTGTCATCTCAATTATTGATTTAATAATATATAAAATATTGACAATAATTGAATCAAATAACGTGAGATACTATGCAACAATTCATCGTAGCAATAATTGAACAAAAGCGGAGTGACTTCTCACGTAAAATCATCAATAATCAATACCGTGTAACTCTACTATGCAACCACGTGTATTCTTTGTACTTTTAACATCGGGTGTTTCAAATAAGTTAACGGTAAAAACTTCCACCGTTATTTTCATAAAGTATTTTATCGTTTTCTCATTCCGAATAATAATTACATTGTGAGGTCCACCAATGATTGTCTTTGTTATGCGAATATTCCCTGTTAAAATGAATATTCCCCGACCAATCGAATATTATATAACAACTTGCGTACTTTGCAAAATTTATAAATATTACCCATAACTATAACATTATATCAAATTCATTCCATAATATTCAAAAATGATATTTATAGAAAAATCATCTTGAACTTGTTTAATTGAATTCTTATATCATTGTCATCATCCTCATGTTTATAATATGTTGAAAGTCATATGTGGCCTGTAGTGCATAGATGGACTTGGTATGATTATGACCAGGGATTATTCGGTATAATCATAACCGTAATGTTACAAATGATGTGGTAAAAGTCCTCATTGGGTCAGAAGTGCATTAATGGACAGCTTGTTGGCATGATCATGACCATTGATGAATACATCGAATATCCTCACCTCAGTAGTGCATAGATAATTTGTGGTCGTCGTGATACTAATGAATATCCTTGGCCGTAGTGCGGGGATGATTTGGATTATTTATTAAGCTAAGTCCCAAATGATAAAAGTAATGAAAAACCTTTTAAATCATAGAAGATAGTAGATTTTATTCTCTACTGACTCTTCTAATGGATTGCTTGTTCAACTGCCGCAGCTAAACTTGATGTTTGTTATATTTTATCGGTTTAACAACTTTGTTGAAGGCTAAAGATAAATTATTCGCATTATCTTAATCATAATATTTCTTCTTTGGGTTAGTTGAGCTCACCCTTTCTTTCACTTTTTCTCTTGAAATGAAAACGTGGCAGGGACTATTCGGAGAAGCGGAGTGACTGGTCCAGATGATAGCATTAGTAGTCCTCACTATTATATTAAATAGTGTGACAATAAATGTAATGAGGACTCCATTGAGTGTGGATATTGTCTAGATGACAATATTCTTATTAAAACTCTTAGATTATGTTTTGTAAGTATTTTACACTATTGTTGTATAATTAAGTTGTATTTGAAATTTGTACTATATATTTGGCGACCCAAGATGGGTGATGTATACCTATTTTGGGGGCATCACGATGAAATGGGGGTGGGTGGGGGTGGGGGAGTGGGCGTGGGCGGTGGGGGGGTTGGGGTGGGGTAAGGGATGTATACATAATCACATAATATTATTTTTTTTTTGGGGTGTGGGGGTGGGGTGGAGTGGGGTGGGGGTAAGAGGTGTATACATAATCACATAATATTATTATTTTTTGGGTGGGGTGGGGTGGGATAGGGTGTGGGGTGTGGTGGGGTGGGGTGGGGTGGGTGTGGTGGTAAGGGTATATACATAATCACATAATATTATTTTTTTGGGGTGGGAGTGGGGTGGGGTGGGGTGGAGGTAAGGGTGTATACATAATTATATAATATTTTTTTTTGGGGTGGGGTGGGGTGGGGTGGGGTGGGGTGTGGGGTGGAGTGGGTGCGTGGCATGACATGGCATGGCGTGGCGTGGCGTGGCGTGGCGTGGGGTGGGGTGGGGTGGGGTGGGGTGGGGGTGGGTGGTTGAGCTTCTTGAATATATAAATATGGATGGAAAGAACTTTTGATTTGGATTTTGAATAAAATATGGGTCGAAAAATGATTAACCGGGTTAGAACTATATTTCTTTTTTAAAATATAGTTCCAAACTTTAACCAACCTAAATAAATAAAAACAGTTAACCAACTCATTTAGTTCCAATTAATATGGGTTGACCCAACAGTTAACCAACTATATTGCCAGGTCTAACCCAAATCAATGCTAATAAAATTATAAAAGTATAAAACCAGCTTAATTTCTAAATTTGATTTATTCTGTCCAACATGCAACAACACCTTACCAAGAGAACTTCCAAGCAAACTTTACATATAATCTTTACATGTATAATTACAACTATGAATCTTGCATCACTTGTTCGAAGTTTTATCAAAATCACTTCGAACGTGTAACATGCTAACAACGATATACATCAGCTGTAAAACAAGTACATACATACACCCAAAAAAAAATAATTTGATGCAAGTTAGTGTAACAATGAAAAATCAAGAAAAACCTCAAATCAGCTACCAAACTGACTAAATATGTAATTGACAGCTAGATCAAAACATTTAAGTGATTCAACAATCTAGATACATTTCAATCTAGCGGAGGCGGCGACTCGCGATTTGGGAATTAGGACAGAGAATGAGAGATGAGAGATGAGAGATGAGAAACGGAGACTTAGAGTGAGAAATCTGAGATGATAGATGAGAGATTTGAGGCTGAGGGTATTGAGAGGCGAGAGATCTGAGAGATGAGGAATGAGGTGAAGACCGAGGGTATGGATGGTATTATTGTTTTAACTTTTGAGATTTGATTTTTTTTATTTTTTATTCGATTATTCGGTTAACCGAATAACACAGAATTGAAATCCAAATTCGAAAATCGGATAAAAATTCGGATATAACCGAATTATTAAGAAATTTTGGTTAAAAAATTTTGGTTCGATTCGATTATTCGGTTATATTCGTTTTTTGCTCAGCCCTAGTTCTGAATAAACCTGACAATATAATTAGTTAACTGTTAGGTCAACCTATATTAACTATAAGCAAATGGGTTTAACTATTTTTATTTATTTAAGTTGGGTAAAGTTTGAAACCACATTTTTTTAAAAAAAATATAGGTCTAACGCTGTTAACTATTTTTCGACCCATATTTCATTCCAAAACCAAATCAAAAATTCTTTCTACCCATATTTACATATTCAAGAAGCTCAATTTCTCATTGTTCTGTTTCTCTAGTTAATCTTAATTTAAGAATATAAATTAATTATTTTGTCCTTATATTAAATATATCTATTTATAAAATAATATTCAGTAATTATGTATACACCCCACCCTCCAAAAAATATTGAGTGATTATGCATACACCCTTCCCCCACCCCCCAAAAAAACTCTCTTTAAATCTCAAGATAAAAGTCACAATTGGACTTTTCACGCATATTAAGAAGATGAATAAAATGACAAAATTGTTCATAATAATGTCATTAAATATGGGGAGAGAATTAAAATAAGAAAAGTATGAGATATTTAATGTTACGGGTATAATAGAAAAATATGTGTAAATGTTTGGTTATTAAAGGAAAATGGACATTTAACATGGGACTACCCAAAATAGTAATAAGGACTTTTATCATGGGACTGAGGGAGTAATATTTAGTGATTATATATACACCCCATCCTAAAAAAATGCTTATTGATAATGTATACATGATATATCTAATAATAATTTATTTAATTGAATCATAATAATGGTAAGTTTGAAATTTAAAATATGAGTTAACCTATATTATCATAACTATACGATTCCAACCCACATAACTCATATTAAAAATAGTTAATATGGTGTTGAAGTTTCTCCGAGAACAATTGTTTTTGCATTATCATGAAAATCAAATAAAGTGGTTGCAACACTACAGCATTCAGTACGTCCTCCCCCTTTGCCCTTTGGCACCTAAAAAGAGCATATAAATCAAACAAATCACTAGATTGCTCTTTCATCAAATTAAACCTCTTGTTTCATTTTGCAAGTAGTATTCAGCTATTCTTTATAAATGACAAAGAACATGAGTAACTAAAACACAAATCTCAAATCCCTCTGGGGGGGGAAATTATACCTAAAAAAGTACAAATTTAGTCGATACCACATAGTTAGAAGTTAGAACAAGACTCTTAGTCGAGGTTTCTGTATCAATAAAGAATTTAGCCCACCGTCAAAAGAATTTATCATATCTTTGAAGTAATTACACATTGAGAATCGCGCCTTTTCTGCTTAGCAAAGGCAAAGAATGTTCAATCTCTAATGCAAAAATGCAACCTAACAAACTGTAGTGTAAACTTCAGTTTCTAATCCCCTGCCAGAAGATATAGCGAGCAAATTACACCTAAATGTACATTGAATCAAAGAATCTGTAACCTAGACCTAGAGCCAACCATTCAAGCCTTCCTCTAATTTTCTAACAAGTAATCTGCGATCATATTCCTGTTCAATCCCAGAAGAAACCTACTCAAAGTCGTTAATTTCACATTTGGGTTCATCTTCTTCAGCAATATCTTCTGAATCTTCTGCACTGTTATTTGGATCTTCTGCGCTGTCATCAGCTAGATCCTCAAAAAAAGAATCAATGTACCAGGTACATTTTTCGCTCCAAGAACTCCTACAGGCATGAGCTCTCCACTTTTGATCGGCTATCATTTCAGGGGATAGTCCCCATTCAAGCATCTCTTCTTCAGTGTGATGGATTGCCAGGCTGTATTCTCCGCCAAGTCCTAACTGCATTACTCGAAACTCAGCGTTTCCTAAATTGTTTAGGTACTCGAATTGCTCGACTGTCCACTTAAACCACTTCATGAGGAAGACGCGCGAAGCTAGGCCATGGGATACAATTATAAGATTTAGGTCGTCAGAGGGGTCGTGATGAAGTCTGTTCATGTCTATATCCCTCCAAAGCGATTCAAGAAAGCCTGCACATGCATTTCAGACGAGGTCTCAAGATATATGCAGAATTAAAGAGTTTTTTCTTTAACCTCATAGTGTCATACATTTATGGGTAACAGGCACCCTTATGCTACGTTTGGATTGGAGGTATGAAGGTGGGAATGGAATAACTCATTCCTATAGAATGAAATAGAATTTGTTTGGTTGCACCATTGGAATGGAATGAACCATTCTCATTCCCCCCAAATTTATGAATCATTCTACTCTCCATTTCATTATTTCCTCAATTCCATTCCTTCAATCCAAAAGTAGCATTACAATCTTACATTAGTGCACTAAACAGAACAAAGGAGAGCATGGAGAGAGAGAGAGAGCAAATATTTTCAAATCATGTTTATTCAAATTCATCTTTACAGAACTGAGACCTCATTTCGCACTCGTGAGACTTACATATGAAAATCTAAAGATAACTAGAAACTAATAATAATATCTCTACTACCTATTCTGTTTAAGATTTCAAAATCCATTCCAAAAACTAAGAAAACTCTGGAATATTTAAATTTTTGTTAAAAATGATGATTCGCTCAGCTGATCACCTCCTACTATATAAGATGCATCATTTTTGTGTTCTTCAAGCATATCCTGTAGCAGACTAGATGAATTAATGAGTTTTTGTTATTAATGGAGGAGGTATAAGCAGTTTCTCCCAGGTCCTATAATGAATTTGTAAGCTAGTTTTACAGAGAAAACTGTTTTTTGAAAACAAAATATAACAATTTTGTATATGTTTTCCACTAGTTTAGTGGATACATTGTCCAACGCAACCCAGCAAGCCCAACTAGCCCAAGCAAAGTAAAAACTAAAAAACACCACTAGCTTAAGAAACTTAATGTCATGCAAAGTTTCCCAATATTCTGGCATTGCTTTATTACTTTAACTGGAGAGTCTTCAAAATCAAGAATTGATGTCTTCAGCACTATCAAGAACCCACAGACTCTGGAGCTGTATGAGTGGAACCAACTCCTCCTCCCCCACGACTCCAGGAAGGAAAGTTAAAAGGAAGAAGAAAAGAAAACTAAACCACTTTCCTATATTAATGTATAGCATTTCTGCCCAAAGAAATGTCATTATGTTATCTTTCATGTCCGATATTGTTACAACAAACTTTAGCAACCACAAAAATGACTTGGAAAATTAAAGACAAGAAGCGAAGAAAATTAAAGACAAACACAAGATTTACCTGGAAAACTCACAGGTAAGATACAGAAGATATTCACTAATCAGAATGTGAGGAATACAAACTATGACAAGATCTTTCACAACTCAAAACCCCAAAAATCGAGAAAAGAATAATTTGACACCATGGCTATAACAACATATATATAGCTGGGCTAAAAAATAACAGACCCAAATATCAAAACAGATTCATACGAGCCCACATCCCTGTAGAGGATTAGTGGTGGTGAGGCCAATAGCAGCCCTCCGCTTCCACCCCTGAATCTCATATTTATTTTCATTCAGATTGTCAAAAATATTATTTGGGTTAGGTCAAAAGTCGAGTCCGGAACAAGAATTCGTTTAGAGATACACAACATATAGGTTACTCAAACGGATCTGCTTATTTAGAAGAATGAGATTTGACATGAATATTTGTGTTCCCTTTATCATCTAAAATAAAGGATAATTACAAAGTACAATAATCACATGAGAAAATATAGAACACTCTATTAGAAACCTTAATATATAAAAGAAGATTCTACCGAATGCCAACTAATGTGGCCAAATAAGTACCTTGTGTGTGTCAAGTAAGCGATGACATGGCGTAATCTCAATGAAAATGCTCTTGTTGTGACACTACGCTTAGAAACAATCAAACAACTCAACTAGTTTTAACTACATCTTTTTAGAAAATTACTCCCAGCGTACCACATTTTTGAATAAACATATTTCATACCAACTAAGCGATTCGAAGAAACCTACCACTACCATACCCTTTACCATGAAAGTGACATTTTTCATTCCTGATTTTGTTTCATGTACATCAAACCACAATCTAGGAAATATTGTCCTATGGAATTAGAAAGTGCTACTAGTTCTGACAACAGCAAGTAGCAACAGGTCAAAGACATTGCTAGCAGAGCCAAAGAATTATTT
Organism: Panax ginseng; assembly: GCA_020205605.1. Classification (NCBI taxonomy): domain Eukaryota; kingdom Viridiplantae; phylum Streptophyta; class Magnoliopsida; order Apiales; family Araliaceae; genus Panax; species Panax ginseng. The sequence continues at coordinate 16,708,582 of CM035142.1, read as the reverse complement.
AGTACACATTCTGTTTCACAATTCATAAAATAATACTACCTTGGAGGTGATTGAGAGTGCATCAATAGGTTTAATACCTTTGAGCATTTAATACCAAACACATCTTTTAGTCCCTGTACTCAACTCTCTTTTTCTTAGTTAGTCCTTGCATCCCTTTAATACATTTCCCCATTGTTATCAAGTCCAATCAGTGACCCAAAATCAACTCGCCATATACTAGTGTTAATTAAATTTTACCATGGTTTTCAGCTTCTTCCCCTCTTCTTTCTAATATTCAAAAACCCTAACCACCATGCTTCTCCGCTCCCACCACCACTTCTCAACAACATAATGGTGTGGGACCACCAATGGCTCCATCTCTAGTGTTATTGCCTTTTATACCATTATTTTCTACCTTCATTCATGATTTTCCCTCTAGCTCTCTTTTGATCATCACTGAGGTATGGAGGATGAAAATGTGATTCTCTTTTATCTACTGAGTGAAGTTAACAACTCAGACACATCAACGCCAATCGTTTCTGAGAAATAGATGGCTGGTTCAGTACATCCAAAGAAAGATCAACAGTCCACAGCTCGCCAATGGATCAGTTTGTACTTTGTAAATGGCAGAATCAGAAAAGGAGCAACAAATAAGGGAGGACAGCTGAAGAGCGGAGCACAAGTACCTTGTGCTGCTGGAAGAGAAGGAAGAGGCATTAGCATTTTTCTACGATACTAATGAAATGTAGAATATCCCATTTCAAGCTCAGGCACTCTGAGCCTTTAAATCAGTGGTCACCCAAATCAGCAGCTAGGAAGCAAGCATACGGGTTCATGACATGGGAATACGAGAGTTCGTCCAATCTTGAAAAACAGGGATTTGAGTGTGGCGGGGATAAGGTGCATATTTTTTTTTTTATATATGTGTGTGTATTTGATATAAAAAAATTCATATACATCAAATGAAAATAAAAATAGCAATAGCAGCACATAATTGCCAAACACTTTCTATATATATATATATATATATAAGGAACTAAATATGTATAACAGAAAAAGAAAGAACACAAAAGGAAGTTGCTTCAACTTTCTTAAACAACAAGACCACTCTTAATTATGTTTCCTTCCTTCATACTTATGTTAGCCAACTAATGTGGTTGCAGCCTTATAATTTTAATACTTTTAGCAAAATAATTTTTCTACAATGTTCTGCTAGTTATTCCTTAACCCTCAGAAGTTCTTGGATGCAAATAAAGCTGGCCCAAAATCATATTCTCAATAAGTTCTTGAAAAGAAAAAGAACACACACAAAATTTGCTTCAATTTTCTTAAGCAGCAAGAAAAATATTAATTAAGTTTCCTTCCCTAGTATTTGTACTTAACGATCAATGTTGTTTTGAGCCTTACAATATTTTAAACAAAATTGCCATATCAAATAATTGCTTAAAGCGTAGCAAGAGTTTATCTTTTTTTTCTCTTCATTTCTTTGTAATTCAAGTCAACAAGAAAACAAGCCCTCGTTCGTTCCCACATTCCAGTTACTTGAAAATGCATCTCCCAACTCTAACCAAAAAAGAAAACCACTGTCGATTCATGAAAGAAACGAAGGTATGGCGTAGTGCCCAAGACTCATTCGGAGTTTAGAGCCCAGTCAAAATTGGAATTATTGAAAATAGCAAAAACAAGATTTGCTTCACATTATATTTTATTGAGGAGGCTACTAGATTGTAGAGAGGGCTTTAGCAACTACAGTTGTTCTTAGGATATTGAAGGAATGGTTAAAAATGGGTATGCACTATGCACATACAAAACAAGTGGGGGTTGTTTTGCTGAAACTATAAGTAGAGCGACACATTTTGGACTGAGGTAGAAGATATTTTATCCATAACCATACCGCTTTATTTGCTAATCAAATTTTGTGATGGAGAGGGAGCAAAGATGGGTGAAATTTATGAAAAATGATAATATGGTTGAAGAAAAAAAATCTCATGGTTAGTGGTGAAAAATATTCGAATTATTATCCCATTGTAGAAGAAATTATCCTTACCAGGTGGGAAAAGATGAACATTCCTACGCATTGTCTTGATTTTGCACTAAATCCACGATTTTATGATGCCAAATATCTTGTTGCACAAGCTCCAGGGGGGTTGGCTCGAAAAGCTCCAAATCAAGATAAAGAGGTAAATAATTTTTTTTAATTATATTTTAAAAATATTATTGTTTTAGTTTTATGTATATATTTTAAATTCTTGTAATAATATTTCTCCTAGGTTATCAAGGGCGTTATGGAAGCAATTCAAAAAATAGCTGAAAATACTGTGGAATAGAAAGAACTGCGAGAAGAATTTGCAGTATTTCATTCACGTAAAGGGCTTTATGCTATGGCGGCTGCACAATTAGATGCTATCACTATGGATGTCATTGATTGGTGGTCAACATAGGGTCAGAGACTCCTAAGTTGGCAAAGATTGCTCAAAAAATGTTGGCTCAAACAATTACTAGCTTTTCGGCTAAGTGCCTTTGGAGTACTTACCAGTTCATTCACAGTGTGAAGAGAAATAAGTTAAATACTTCAAGAACTGACAAGTTGGTGTTTAGTCATTCTAACATGCGTCTTCTATCACGTTTTAGTGATGAGTATAATGACGGACCTTATAAAAAGTGGGATGTTGATCCAGAATCAACATATATTGACAATTCCATTATTAGGTTTGAGGGCTTGCGATGGAGTTCCTTAAAGGGAGAAAATATGAGCATCGTTGATGATGACCATTAGAGACTCATGAAGAAGTACCAACCTCACAGGTTTATATATATATATATATATATATATATATATATATATATATATATATATATATATATTAACATATACTTCACTAATCATAATTGTAAATTTCTTTATAGCACAACAAGAAGATCTAATCCTTTCAATACAAGCCACGCAGAGATGCATCGTGGAGGAGTACAACAAACTCAAATTTTATCATTGTAATTTAGGATTATGGAATATCGATTTTGAGAATTTTTATTGGCACTGTATTTCAGGATTATGGAATGAATTATGCATCAGGAATTGAATTTCAAGAATTATTATTAATATAGCAATTTTAAATTGAGAATTATTTTTTGAAGTTTATTCATATATTTACATTGCAATTTATACTTGTTAAACAAAATTTAATTTGTTGTTAAGTTTATTAAATTGTTAATCAACCTGTATATACATTTATGTATAAAAAATATGTTTGTATATAAATACATATTATATTATATGTATAGATCTTTGAGTGTACTACATATAGCATCCTAGCGTACTGTGTCCCCGAATAGCGTACCGTAGAAGCCTACCCACAAAGAATCCCGTATCAACAATTTGGCATACCGCGTACCGTAGCGTACCACGAATCATGTAACATTGATTCGGACCCAGAAAGGATTTGAGAAGGGATAGCTACTGGCCAAAACAAAAAAAGGAAATCTTTATTCTAAGTAAACATGTCAAGAAATACCTAAATCTACTGTTATATCAGTTTCACATCCTTTATCTTTGTCTCTCCTTTTCACTCTAATATCAGTCATCACGCATAACTTAATACTCCCTCAGTCCCTCCGTTCCACAGATAGAGTCCTATTTGCCAAAAAAATTGTTCCAAAAAACGAGCTCTCTTTTTATCGATAGTAGTATAAAATGACAAATTTTTCCCAAGTTTAGCATCCTAATCCCGTTATCATGTCATCACTAATTAACTAACAACTTATTAATTTTAATTACGATGTAATTTAGTGGAAACAAATTATCATGTCCCAGTAAATGCAAAATTTAGAAAGTAGTATAACAATATTAAAAAAAAATCTATCATATCCCAATCAATGCATTACAGCATAAGATCTCCAAACCTTAAGATCTCTATACCTTAAAATAAATTCTAAACATATTACTAACATTTTATAGAAATGCAGTAGTGGTAGTATGACAAAAGCATTGTAACAACAATGGTTTAAAATAAAAGATATATTTTTAAATTACGGTTTTTTTATAAAATAAATTATTTTTCAAAATCTACCTTGATACAAGCCCTCGAAAGTTTCCACATTCCATTTAACTGAAAATGCATTTCCCAACTGTAACCCAAAAAATAATTATTTCAAAAATACTATCTAATAGTAAAACAAACAAAGAGTTGGTCTAGTGTTCAAGTCTCAATCCAACTAGGAAAGGATTTGAGCTGGGATAGTTACTAGTTAAAGAAAAAAAAAGGTAAGGGTTAGTTTGGTAACTGTTTCTGCTTTCAAATTTTTGTTTTTACTTTTACTCCTTTGAAATCAAAAGCAAAAAATAATGTTTGATTTTACTTTTAGAAAAGTGGTAGCAAAATCAACTTCGATAACAAAAAAGTGAAAACATAAAAAATTTGTTTCTTTAATTTTGGCAACACAATGAAACATTTCTAGTCTAATGAGGTCCAGACATTGAATCTTGTTAACAACAAAATTTCGAACTCTACCTCTTCATTAAGTAAAATAATTTTAAATTTAAATATAATTATCAAACAACGTTCTTCGGTTTTTATTTTCAGTGCGAAAAAAAATAGAAAGCAGAAACATGAAAATTATAACAGTTACCAAACGAACCCTAAATCTTTTCTCTAAGTAAAGATGCCAAGAAATCCCCAAACCTATAATTTATATCAGTTCCACATCCTTTATCTCCGTCTCTCCTTTGCATTCTAATTTCCACAAAGAGTTATCTTTATAGTTTCTATTGTAGTAGAATACAATGACACAATGTCCCAAATTTATCATCATAATTTCATTATCATGTTAGTGAAACTAACAACTTATAATTTTTTAGTAGATAAACATGAAACTATATAAGTAGGACTTTTTTGTAAGACAAAGGGAATAATTTAGTGGAGCATATTAAAATTTCCCAGTGAATGCAAAATGAAGACTGTAGTATATATAACAATATAAACAAAAGAACTATAATGTCCCAATCAATGCACAGTAGATTACTCCACAAAACATAAGAAAAACACTTTTGATTTCAAAAATTCTTACTTGAAACGCGATCAAACACATCCGCAGCAGATTCTCCCTCAGGAAACCGGTAAAAAAATCTCCCATACCTCTCTCTAGTCTCCTTAATCGCCTTCATTCTCTCCGCCTCCTGAAAATTACCAAAATCCTGTTCCCTAACCCTCACTTCCTCCCTGGCTCCGATCACCCTCTTCCGGCTAAACGCCCGGCCGATCTCCCGCAGTGTCGACCGAGTCCGCTCGTACGGAGACACATAAAAGTAGACCCTCCAATTGCCGGAGCGGCCCTCATCGGAGATAACCCGCCGGATCTTGGTACCGGCGTGCTTGGACTGATCGATTCCTTGTTGGGTCAATGGGATCTTGTGGTCCGGTGTGATTGTGTAAGCTGTGCCGTCTAAGTTGCCCTGGCTCTCGCCATGGCGGACCAAAATTATCCTCTTGGGTAGACATTTTTGATGTGATAATGCTTCGTGATTTGTCATTCTCTCTCTAAAATGCAGATGCCCTCTTTCTCTCTCACTATACATCTTTATATATGTGTATATATATGTGTGTGAATATTAAAGTATATGCATGTCAATGGAGCTCAATTGCTTTCATGGAAGAAAACGAGGATGATTCGTACTGCTCAGTCTCTCCCATTTTGGGTCTTTCTGAATTGACTTTTGATAAAATAGGAGCATGTTATTATTTTATTGAAATAATTTAGGAGTGTGTTTGGATTATTCTATTCAATCATTTAAAAGTGTTGTGTTTCTATTAGTTTATTATAAGTGTTGTGTTTCTAATTTTCTATTAGTTTATTATGAGAGAGAATCCAAACTATTTGAATCTAGAAAGCAGAAAGTATCTCTCCTTACTTTTTCTTTTTTTATTCAATAATTTTAGGGGGACATTTTTTTGCAGATAGTGACATTTTTTTTTTTTTTTTAGTACATCTAAAAAATATATAATATTTATTTCAACCGATTTTTTTTGTAAAAAACAATATTTTAGGTGTAATTTGAATACATACAAAAAGCGAGTGCATGCAATGGCCCATGCATAACTCGCTTTTGTATGTATCCAAATTACACCTAAAATAATATTTTTTATAAAAATTTTAATTGGAATAAATATTATATATTTTTTGAAAGGTACTACAAAAATAATAATAATAATAATAATAATAATAATAATAATAATGTCGCTAGAATGTCAGCAAAAAAATATCCCCCTAGAATGACTCTTTTTTATTTATTAAATTATGCTCATTCGTGTAATTAGGAGCTAGCAAAAAACGGATAAAACTGAATTTTTTTCGTTTAATCGGATATTTTTTGTAATTCGGTTATATCCGATTTTATTTTCGAGTTCGAGTTTGGTTTTCAATTCTGGGTTATTCGGTTAACCGAATACCCGAATAAGAAATAAAGAATTTAGAATTTAAAAATTAAAAGTGTAATATCGCAATTTTGGGACATAATTCTCGCAAGCCTAGTTCAGATAATCAAATCTCATTCTCGGATCAATCTCTTACTTTTGCAAGCCACGTTCAGATCTCAGTCCCTAAGCCTTCTCCGTCGTCCTCTTCTTCCTCCTCACCGTCGTCTGCCTCCTCTACCCCTCGGACCCTGAGCTCGCCCTCCTCCGCCTCCGCCTCCGCCTCCGTCTCAACCACATCAAACTCCGTGCCACCTCTCCCTATCTCTTCGAATCCTCAACCGCGACTTCTTCTTTCTCCAGTACTCTTCCCTCGACGCCTCTATCGGCAGGGACGGAGCCAGGATTTGTTCTTTGGGGGGCCAAAAAAAATTTTAACATCATAAAATATATTCATCACTAAAAAATAAAATTTCACTATTATAAAACATATTTTTACTAAAACAAAAATAATATAGTAATAGAATTTGCTTTGACAAAGATAATAAAACATAGCAAAAAAAAAAAAGTCTTTTAAAACATATCAAAACTCGGGGGCCGTAGTCTTACAAAATTTTTAAAACAAACAAAATGTACAAGTGAGTTTTATAAAATTTTCAAACTTTGGGGTGAATCTTACAAAAATTTCAAACCTTGGGGGGGACCGTGGCCCCCTCCAACAACCATGTAGCTCCGTCCCTGTTTGTCGGATACCAAGGCCAAAACCTAGGGCATGTGACGTCCAACGGAGGTCACGTGAGGGCTAGAGGGACTTCTTATGTTAATGCCACGCTCCAATAGGATGAATTCAAGATTTCCAGGTTCAATTCCTTTCGATACTGATTTCATCGTCAATGGAAAAGTCTGCCTTTTTTCATCAAGCTCCAATTAAGGTATGTCTATTGGGCACAACTTTAGTCAAATAATTGTTGGGAATTTATATTAAATTTTAGATTTATGTTGCATTTTCAGGAATGAGTGTTAAACCATTAAACTTTGTTAAGGACAGTTAAGTTTATGAATGGTCTAGTATTGCCAATTTTAAATGGTTCTTTTTTTGATTAATAAATAATAACATGGAGCACAGGTTTGGATATTAACCAAAATACCTGAATTTACAATTTGGTAAATCGATATTCGGTTAGTAGTTCAGATAGTAAAATTATGAATATTTTGGTATTTGATTATAACTGAATAACCCATTCTATTCAGTTATAACTGAATGATCAGTCATAGGTATAACTTATAAAGGGTAGTCGCTCCAAAAAAACACAGCTTTATTAAGTCTTTTGTCACTATTTTTCTGTTTGACAATGACTTATTTTTTTACATGTAAGTTAATTTTTAAGTTAAAACGAATTAAATATTTGTAACTTGTTTTAAATGACTTATAAGTCATTTTAAAATAAGTTAGTTTGACCAAATATAATATCTATTTTGTCTCTCTTCTATTTCCCTCCTTTTATTAATGTCCTTTTTAGTAATCTTTACATTTGATTTTAACTTATAAGTCATTATAAGTCGAACACATTCATAACTTAATTTTTGACTTATAAGTCAAATTGATATCAAACGCTTTTATTTATAAGTTACAACTTAAAATAACTTATAAGTGAACTTATATTTTAACTTTAAGTCATTTTAAAATAAATTGTTGTCGAACGAACTTAAAAATACATATAGGGAATCGATATTTTCATAAATAAAATTTGATATTTTTATAATAGTATTTATGCGATGCGAGAGGGACCTTGTGGAACAATTATTTTATTTATTATAAAGAAAATGATATGTATTGTGAATATTTGCGTTGATTTTTTAATTTTTAATTACGTAAAATAAGTATTAGTAGTAATTTTTTTGAAGAAATGAACAATAAGTGAGACACTCCTGCAAAGTAGAAGTCTTATTACAATTTACATGTTAATTTAATAAGAATAAGACAAAAAAATGATAGACACTTCGTATAATTGCGTGAACTATATAATACACAAACCACGTCAATTTGTGTAATTATATTTATAAAACAAACAATTTCTCACTTGTTGTGTACGGATGGGTATTTTGTAATTTTTCAATATAACGTGAGGTATCTCTCACTTTTTTGCACTCAAAAAATAATGATAAAGAGATTTATGCTATATTTGTTTGCATGTATTATAATCTCAAGATTATTAATTTTAGGATTATAATTCCGCGATTATAATTATAATATCAAGATTATTAAGCCATTTTATAATCCATAGACTAATAGTTCTAAGTTTAAATTTAAAAACAAACAAGACATTTGTGATTAATAATCATATCTCAAGTATAATTTTTGTAAACAAACATAGCCTTAAAATTGTGATCTCAAATGATATAGTATTAATTTTAATACTCCCTCCGTTCTTAAAAGATTGTCGTTTTAGAAGAAAAATTTGTTCTAAAATGTTTGTCTTTTACAACTTTCTAGGATAATAAATTATTTACTTTCTTATATTACCCATATATTTTTTCATTGTCCTAAGAAATTTTATTCTTTGTATTAATAGTTTTCAATTTACTATAAATGGGTAGTGATAAAATTTCAAACAAATTATAATTGTTAAATGATAGTATTAAATGACTTTCTTAATTTATGTACAAAACACTTCCCCGATTCCCTACGATAAAGATTATGTCTCATTAAAAACCTTGTTAAGAAAACCCAAAGGAAAAAAACTTAACGAAGGGAAAAAGAGTACATATCTTTTACATAAATATCTTTTAATCGATCGCCTCGTTAAAACCTTTGTCAGAAAAAACCCATCGATAAAAAAACCGTGACTAAGGAAAAAGAGTACATTCCTTCCCCTCAAAAGGAATTCATTACTTCTTGATGAAATGTTGTCATAAGTCTTTCAATGACATTTCCAATCTTTTTCAAGTTTTGCAAACGTTGCATTTGGTAAATGACTTTGTGAATAAGTCACCTAGATTATCACATGATCGAATTTGATGCACATCTATATCACCCTTCTTTGTAGCTCATGTGTGAAGAAGAATTTAGTGAAATGTGCTTTGTTCTATCTCCTCGATGTACCCTCCTCTAAGTCGAGCAATGCATGCAAATGTTATCCTCATACGTAATCAGTAGGAATGTCTTTGATCGATGGTAATCCACATGACTTTTGAATATGTCAATAATTGATCTCAACCAAACACACTCTCTCGCTTGCTTCATGTATAAAGCGAGAATCTCGAGTGATTTAAGATGTAGTCACCATGGTTTGCTTTGTGGATTTCCGTGATATAGCCGTGTCACAATATGTAAATACATAACCTGCTTGTGGATCTTCCATTATGTGGATCTCGATAAATATCCTCGTGATCGCAAGATATCCAACCAATCATGACGTTGAATTTCTCGGATAAAATAACCCAAGATCTATACTTCCACCTGGAGGTATCTCAAAATGTGTTTGATCCCATCCCAATGTCTCTTAGTCGAGAAGAACCAGATTCTTGCTAACAAGTTGACAAAGAAAAGTAATATCGTGTCGCAGACAACAGCAAGATACATAAGAGCACCTATTGCACTTAGGTATGGAACTTCAGGTCCAAGAACTTCTTCCCCACTTTCTAGAGGCCAAAATGGATCTTTATCAACTTCTAAAGATCGAACAACCATCGGGGTAGTCAAAGGATGAGCTTTATCCATATGAAAACGACTGAGAATCTTTTCAGCATATGTGGATCGATGAACAAAAATTCCAGATGCTAAATGCTCCACTTGTATTCCCAAATGTAATTTTGTCTTTCCAAGATCTTTCATTTCAAATTCATCTTTTAAATAAGTAGCAGCTTCAGAGTTCTTCAGAGTACCTACAAGATTCAAATCATCCACATATACAAAGAATGATGGAAAATCCACTTTGTGATTTCTTAATAAAAACACATGGACATACTTGATCATTTATATATCCATCTTTTATTAAATAATCACTAAGTCGATTATACCACATACCACTGCATCTGCTTTCAACCCATACAACGAAGCGTTGTAACTTGATCAATATATGTGACGGGCCTTTGTGATTCAAATGCATTTTCAATCCTTCGTGGATTCTCATGTAAATCTCACCGCTGTTGAGCCATATAGGTATGCCGTTACAACATCCATCGACGTGTTTCCAAACCTTCCATGGTTGCCATACCTATCGAAAAAGTTTAAAAGTGACTCCATCCATTACCGGAGAGAGATGTATCCCGATAATCAATACCAAAGTTTTTGTGAAAACCTCGAGCTACAAGTCAAGCCAGATCTCACAATTTCATTTTTCTCATTTCGCTTTCAGATAAATACCCATTTGTTTCCAACCGGATTACACCCAAATGTGTTTGACCATCATCGTCCAAATACTTCTTTTTCAATAGAGATTGTAGCTCAAATTTTGAATAACATCTTTCCATTTTGGCCAATCTTTTCTTTTCCGACATTCTTCCACGCTTTGTGGTTCAGATCCGTGTCGTGAATCAAAGTAATATCTCGATGCTATAGAGAAAGCAAATATATCATCAATCATGACTTTGCTTCGATCCCATATTTTCTCATCATGTATATAATTTATCGAGATCTCTCGTGTTCATCTCTTATCCCTTCACCGAGATTTTGAACCTCTCCGGGCTATTCCCACTCTTGAAATAAGTGCTACTTCGAGCGATTTTGTACCTCTTCCGGGGCTATTCCCACTCTTGAATAAGTGCTACTTCGAGCGGTATTCCTTCCGGATTCCCTTTATTTGCTTTTTGATTTTCGTGGTACAAAGGTCTTTTTTTGCACCAACCGGCCTTCCACGCTTCGCGCGTGGTTTAGATTCTTCTATTACCTTATTCACAATTCTCCGTGAATTGATTTTTCAATAGGTATTTCTATCCTCACGGAGTATTCACCGCAGTGTATGTGACTTTATCACTTTTCTAGCATCATTAAATGCATCCGCATTTGATTTGCAATATTTTGTAAATGAATAATTCTTTTGAACTTCAATTTCACATCATCTCCGCATTTAGGATCAAGTGAATTTAAATCGATGCATTCCATGATATTTCGTAGGGTTTTTTATTTAAAACTTTCCTCCTCCTAATGGTGGAAATACAGATTCATCAAAATGACAATCTACATAACGTGCAAAGAAAAAATATCTCCAAGCTAAAGGCTCAAGATATCCGATAATGTAAGGAGAATCAAAACCAACATAAATACCTATTCTTCGTTGGGCTCCCATCTTAGTTCTTTGGGAGGTGCAATCGAATATATACCGCACTTCCAAAACTCGAAAAGTGTGATATGTCAGGTATCCGCCCAAGAACTAACTCAGAGAGAGAAAATTTATGAAGAGCCGCTGGTCTTACTCAATGATGGTCAGCAGATGAAAGAATCGAATTGCATGACCCCAAACCGAGGTAGGTAAGTTAGCCCTTAACATTAATGGTCGTGCAATTAGTTGAAGTCTTTTTATTAAAGATTCAAATAAAACCATTTTGTGTATGAATACGAGGAAATGTAATGCTCAATGGAGATTCCAATAGTCATACAAAAAATCATTAAAAGTCATTGATGAAAATTAATCAAGCTATCAAGTCGAATCGACTTGATTGGATGATCCGAGAACCGAGCCCAGTAATTTGATTATTTGAGCAAGAAGTTTTGAGAAGGCAAAATTTCGAAGAGAGAAGACAAACATGAGACCATCTAGTCAAGCATCTATTAAAACCATGAAATATCGAAATGGGCCGCATAATGGGTGAATAGGTCCACAAATGTCTCCTCAATTCTCTCTAGAATTTTGGGGCTTTTTTATAAACTTTTACCGTGATGGTCGAACAATTAATTTTCCTCGAGAACACGCAAAGACAAGGAAATTCACTACTAGAAAAAACCTTTTTATCTTTGAGAGGATGACCAAGAGAATTTTCAATAATACGACGATCATATAAGTACCGGATGACCGAAGTCTTTCATGCCAAAGCATAAAGGATTTGGGATCTATGATTTTTGGAATCATAACATTATGAGACTCAATTGCTCTAATTTTCATAAGATATAATCCGTAAGAATTTGAATGAAGTTTTTCTAGATATTCTTTTTCCAAAAAAGTAGAAGTGATGAGAAGATATTCATTATCATTTTCATTAGTTGTTTCAATGTGAAAACCATTCAATCAAATATCTTTAAAACTAAGCAAATTTCTTCTTGATTTACTAGAAATATAGAGCATCTTTGATAAAAACTTGTGTCTCATTTGGTAGCAAGAAACTAGCTTTTCCAAATCCTCGATTAAATTTGATGTGCCGTAGATAGTTCCTACATTTCCTTTAGCTTTTGATCAACAGAAAAATATTTCTCATTTCAAGGATTGTATGAGTTGTTGTCAGACCGTCTCGCTAAACATATATCCTCCATATCCATTAAAAATGGTCCGATACATATAAAAAATATAAATAAGAAAAGTTACATTTCAAATATAATTTTATTCATGATAAACACATACCACATATAATCTAAAACTAATAATATTATATATGCAGGATGTTTAATTAAAACAAGAAATTAAACGATATCCCAAAAGATACTTTCGTAAGGTTCAAGAATATCAACAACTTTTTCCTCATCATTGTTCATCATCAGGATCATCAACAATATTCAATCGATGATTAACAAAGTTTGTTTCGCCCATTACTTTGTTCTTTTTTCGAGACTCCTGAATAAATTAACCAGATGCCCTTGCTGCATTTACAAAAACGCCGCATCAATGCCCTTTCATCCCACACCCAAAACAAACATCCGGTTTGTTCTTTATCTGTGTTGCATTTTCTTTATTTTTACCCGACCTGCACACTTTGCCACTTCGTGGCCTCAATTGTCGCGGCTTCGAATTTGTTGTTACGATGGCCTCGCTTATTCTTTCGTCCCCAAGACTTCTTATTATATGACCATCTATTGTCACGCTTATTCTTCCGAATGACGCGTCGTTAATATCCGCAATGGGTAAAGCCCCTGGTCGTCGATTTCGATGGTTTTTCAACAACAATTCATTATTCTTTTCTCGCAACAAGGAGGATGTATAATAAGTCACCGATTTTTGTGAACTTACTCGCCTATATTGTTGCGATGTAATCATGTTGGTGGGATGAAAAGTTGAGAGCGTTTTCTAACATTTGGGTTTCGTAAACCGGATCTCCGCACAAAGCCAAAGTAGAGGTTATTCTATAAACATTGAACTATATTCAGAATTGATTTGTAATCTTGTAGCCTTAAATTAAGCCACCAAATTTGGCATTGGAGAGAACAACCAATTTTTGGTGGTCAAATCTTTCCTTCAATTGTGTCCATAAAGACAAAGGATCTTCGATCGTTAAATACTCAGCCTTTTTAATCCTTCATCAATACGGTGACGAAGAAAAATTATGGCTTTTGTATTTTGTGCCAAGTTGTCAGATTTCCTATTCAATGGTCTTTTCTAACTCATTTGCACTAAGGTGCAATTTCTCATCAAGTGCCCAAGCCAAATAGTTGTTCTCCAGAGATTTTCAAAATAGAAAATCTATTTTTGCCAAGTTTGCCATCTATTCTGGTTAAAACACAATTATTATTTATATTAAACAATAAATAATTGCATGTATACGGAATAGTAGACAAAAGTATTTTGTAATAATAAAGAATGGAATAACAGGTGGTCCCTCCTTGTTAGAATACAAAGGAATCACATATCTAACAAGTTATTCCCAATCATTGTAATGTTCCCACGACAAATTATTTGAAAGACTTAAATTTTTAAATGAGATTACGTCGGCATTAATTGAAAGGTGGATTTCATAAAACATAAGAAAAGTAATTAGGACCTGACTACTTCCAATAAGTAAGAGAAATCGATGATATTGATTGAAAATTTTGAGACTTTACGAAAAGCATTAATTGAAAGTTCCTCCTTAGGAGGGAATCATCTAAAACATAAATTATTTGATGACTTAATTAGGACTTGGGACAACTATTTCACATGAAGAAATATGATGATGTTGATTGATAATTAATAAGGTGGAGATTGTGGACAAGAAGTTACTTATTTCATTTCTCTTTATTTAACATTTTAGGTGAAAATACAAAAATTATAAAAATTTATTTTTTGTTTAATTGATCAAATAAGATATAAAATAATAATATTATGTTTTTAAATTCATTGAAAAAATGAAAGAGAAACAAACTAATTAGTATTTAATTTAAGGATAATTAAAAAAACCTAAGTCATTAGTCTTCTAAATTTATAAACAAATTTCACTAATTAGAGTTCATGGATCCGGGTTGACTTGGGAGAGTTTTGGACTAAAGACTTCAATATCATAAAATTAAAAGGGTTAAATATAAATTATTATTCTAAACTATTAATTTTTTTTACTTTGGTGGTCGATCTTTCAATTTTTTTCAATAATGTCATTAAACTATCAAATTTTTCTACTTTCGTTCAATTAGACATGCCACGACATAAATTAATGGTGTGACCTCGCTGACTAGGCTAATCAATGCTTATGTGTAATTAAAATTTATTATTTCAAATGAATTTTTACATTTATTAAATGCCGAAGGAGAAAAAGGTCAAATCATTATAATAACCTTAGAGCATCTCCAGCAAGGTGAACTATACTATGGACTATATTTAGTCTATATGACATCAATATATGGGATAGTCTTTCAATCCTTCCAACTGATGGACTATCCCATAGACTATAATATTAAAAAATTATATTATATTTAATGAATTATAGTTTACCAATCATTCTTCCACACTCCCATTAAAATATATTTAAAATTATACTTCACCAATATTTAGTTTCTTCATATAGTCTGTAAGACCCCAATTTTTATGAATAAAGATTTAATTTTTTCTAATTATTATTTTTGAATAATAAGGTGTGGATTTGATATAATATTATAGTTGTGGTTAATATTTATAAATTTTGCAAAGTAAGCAAGTTGTCATAAAATATTCGATTGGTCGGGGAATATTCGTGCGACGATACAATCATTGGTGGACTCCACAACGAAATTATTGTCGGAGTTAGAAAATGACAGAAATAACTTTTTATAAAAATAACGACAAAAGTTTTACCGTTAACAGTTGAAATACCCGGTGGTAAAAGTAGAGTAATATGCGTGGCTGCATATATAGTAGTAGCACACGGTGAGACGCCCCAAAAATAGGTATACATCATCCATTCTGAGTCGCCAAATACATGGTACAGAAACAAATACAACTTCAGTAATACAATTATCGTGCAAAATACGACAACATATATACTGTGAGTTTGAATACAAATATTGTCTAATAGACAGTATACAAACTCAAAAGGAGTCCTCATTACAATTATTGATACACTATTTTATAAAATAGTGAGGACTACTAAAATAACTATCTTGAACCATCACTCAATACCTCGGTTAGTTCCTGTTATGTTCTCACCTTCTAAGAAGAAAAATAGAATAAAAAGGAAAAGAGTAAGCTCAACTAGCCCAGTAAAGAATATTATGACTAAGATAATATACAATAATTTATCATTAGTCTTCAACAGGGAAAATTTTGATAGAATATAATAGACAACAAGTTTTAGATCAACAACTGCAGCGGAAACAACAATCCATTAAAAGAGTTAAGTAGAGAATGAATTCTACTATCTTCTAAAATTTAAAAGTCTATCATCAATATTTTATCCCTGTAACATCAATTAATACACATCTTGAATCAAATATTTATCTTTTTGCACTATGGCCCAAAGATATTCATTTTACATCACCAATTAATTCATGTTCATCTCGACACTGCTCATCTTTTGCACTACGGGCCAAAGATATTCATCGATTAATCGTTCATCTTTTACTTCTGAGTGCCAAAGATATTCAAGACTATCATCATTTAGGATCTGGGATGATGAAAATATCTTAAAAGAAAAGCGAATCCGGTGAGATAAAAGATCAAAGATTGTGGGATTCGTACTTTAGTTTATCCAAGTTCAAAAATACCTTATAATAATCGATTGTGGAGCAAAAATCAAGAATAAAGATCAAAACATGGATACAATCAAAGATAGTAAGACAACTTGGACAAAGAAAAGATAATTTTATTTTTTACGTGAATAAGACCAGATTTAAGTGAATATTATTCAGATCGTGAATAGTCTTAGATATCGTGAATAAGAACCAGATACATGAAAAAGGTAAAAATTCCACAATAAAATCTATATCAATATTTTGGTATAATGATATTAAAAGAATAACATCATTATGAAGAAAATAATATCTCTTACCTCAAAAGAAAATTTAGATTTCTAAAATATCGTATAAGGTTTGAAAGGAAACTTGCAATCGAATAAAGAACTCACAAAGTATCTAAATACTCACAAAATACGCTCGATAATATATATAGAGAGAGAAAACTTTTTTTTGGTGTGATTTTCAATTTTAACTAAGCACCCTATTTATAGGAAAATGCTTAGAATGCCATAGCAGACTAACCTGCTACCTGATGGCTTTACCTGCTACTATTCACGCCCATCACTTTTGAAAATAAATTCCAGCACATTTCTCACCAACCAAAAGTGGGGCCCATCCATGTTTTTAATAAAAAATATTTATTTCTGAAACTTCAATAATTCATAATAAATAGCCATTTTATCATAAAAATACGAATTTTATGTCCATTCCATAGGAAATTAAATTCTCTACAACTTTGTAGAATAAAGTTTTTCCAAATTCCAAACAGAAAATGCTTGAAATTCATATACGAACGATTTTTAATATCTTCATTCTGACAAAATACTGATAAAATATCTCAACAATAATTCCATTATTTATAACCACAATAAATATATCCATCATTTATATCCACATAAAATAAATATTTTCTTATCATATAAATCAATAATTAATTATTCATAAATAATATTACAGAATCACAATAATGACAACCAATTCGCTCCTGTGAAAGAGGAGGCTTTCGATAAGGATTTCTCCTTATTGGTAGCAATTAGGTGACCAAATCCCTTTCCTGAATGTAACTTTGTTAGACATTGCCAATAATGCTATCTAACAATATTATTCAAATAATATGAATTATTGATCTGATAATGGAGATACTGTGCAGTGACAATTATTGGAACAACAATAATATAAAATATCAACGTAGCAATTATTGAATCAATAAAATAAAATATTGAATAAGAATTACTTTAACAATTATTGAGTAATGCCTTCTACGTAAGAATCAATAATTCAAAATATTGTGCAATACCGTAATAACTTCTTTATGCAACCACGCCAGATATTACTATATTTTAACTACCGGGTATTCCAACAGTGTTAACGGTAACCATTACGTCGTTATTTATAAAAACCCAACTTGTCATTTTCTTCATCCGACCGTTTTCCATTATGGGGCTCACAAATGGCTGCGCCATCGTACAAATATTTCCCGACAGCAAGAATATTCCACGACCAAACGAATATTCCCCGACAACAATGAATATTTATAACCACTTGCTTATTTTGCAAAATTTGCACATTTCACCCATAACCAAAGCATTATATCAAATTAACACCTTATTATTCACAATAATAATTAGAGAAAATTTGATTTTATTTATAAAAAGTTGGGGTCTTACAACCTCCCCTCCTTATGAAATTTCGTCCTCGAAATTGACGTACGTACCTGGTGTTTCGAAAAGGTGAGGATACCTCATTTTCATTTCTGATTCTAACTCCCAAGTCATTTCTTCAATAGCATGGTTCCTCCAGAAAACCTTAACTTGTGGTATAACTTTAGTGCGTAGGACATGCTCTTTCATATCCAAGATCTTAACAGGTACCTCCTCGTACGTTAAATCTTCAACTATCTCGTCTGGTTCTAACTCAATAATATGGTTTGGGTCTTTCACATATTTACGAAGCACAAATATGTGAAAAACATTATGAACACGAGACATGCTTGGAGGTAATGCGAGTCTATAGGCCACATTTCCTATTCGATCAAGAATTTCAAATGGACCAACAAATCGTGGATTGAGCTTTCCTCTCTTCCCAAATCTTGTAACTCCCTTCCATGGTGCAACACGTAACAATACATGATCCCCAATATTAAATTCCACGTCCTTTCGATGAAGATCCGCATAACTCTTTTGTCGATCCTGGTCCCAATAACGTTGCTTCTCCCACCTCATCCCAGCATACTGGAGAGCGACACTTTCGTCCATACAATGCTTCAAATGGAGCCACACTTATACTTGCCTGATAACTGTTGTTGTAGGAGAATTCCACCAATGGTAGGTGCTTATCCCAACTCCCTTTGAAATCTAGGACACAGAGTCTTAATAGATCTTCAAGAGTTTGAATATTCCTTTCTGATTACCTGTCCGTTTGAGGATGGTATACCAAACTGAATCGTAAGTCCGTGCCCATAGCTTTCTGCAAACTAACCCAAAATCATGAACTGAATCTTGGGTCACGATTCGAAACTATGGATACTGACATGCCATGCAATCTCACAATCTCACAATCTCATTCACGTACATACGAGCAAGACGTTCAAGGGAATAAGTCTCCCGTATAGGCAAGAAATGAGCAGACTTAGTTAATCTATCAACAATAACCCAAATCGCATCTATGCCTTGAGAAACCTTGGGAAGACCCGTAACGAAATCCATGGTAATGTGTTCCCACTTCCATTTTGGAATCTCAAGTGGTTGCAATGGACCCTTTGGCACTTGATGCTCCGCTTTTACACGTTGACAAGTTATACACCTCGAGATAAACTCCGCGATCTCTCTCTTCATATTGCTCCACCAAAATGTATGTTGAAGATCATGATACATTTTGGTACTCCCAGGATGGATTGCAAACGGTGTGTTGTGTGCTTCCATCATGATTCTATATTTCAAGTCAGAATCGTTAGGAACATAAAGTCTGGAGTT
The DNA here is from genome assembly GCA_020205605.1 of Panax ginseng. Classification (NCBI taxonomy): domain Eukaryota; kingdom Viridiplantae; phylum Streptophyta; class Magnoliopsida; order Apiales; family Araliaceae; genus Panax; species Panax ginseng. Next base: position 16,689,179 of record CM035142.1, on the reverse strand, counting down.
GACTCGAAGTATTCCTTCTTCATCGATTCTTACTTCTAGAATAACACCTTCTTGCCCTTTCTTCTTCATACGCATCAGCTCTAGGTCCGTAGCTTGACCAATTTTAACTTTATCGATTAAAGTCGGTTCTACTCGTATGCTTGATATCATCACGTGGGTACTTGGAGCCTTTACCTCTATCTCCATCCTTTGCAAGTCATACAAAATGGGCCTTTATGTTAACAACATTGCACTCGTACCCGCATATGATCTCCTACTCAACGCGTCAGCTACCAAGTTTGCTTTTCCAGGATGATATTGGATGGTATGATCGTAATCTTTCAACAGCTCGAGCCAACGTCGTTGCAGCATGTTGAGTTCCTTTTGGGTGAAGAAATATTTGAGGCTTTTATGATTTGTATAGATCTCCACTTTCTCCCCATACAATTAGTGTCTCCAGATCTTCAACGCGAAAACGACTGCTGCCAACTCCAAATCATAAGTAGGATAATTCCTCTCATATTCTTTGAGTTGTCGCTAGGAATAGGCTATGACTTTCCCATGTTGCATGAGAACACATCATAACTGTGACGCCCCCAAAATAGGTATACATCATCTATTCTGAGTCTCCAAATACATGGTACGGAATACAAATACAACCTTAAATATACAACATGAGCTGTGAGTTTTAATATAAATATTGTCTTCTAGACATTATTCAAACTCAAAATAAGTCCTCAATTCATTTATTATCACACTATTTCATAGAATAGTGAGGACTACTAATGCTATCATCTGGACCGTCACTCCGTTCCCCGACTAGTTCCTACTACGTTCTCATTTCCTGAAGAAAACAATGAAAGCAAAAGGGTGAGCTCAACTAGCCCAGTAAGAAATATTATGACTAAGATAATGCAGAATAAATTATCATTAGCCTTCAACAGTGTTAAACTGATAAAATATAACAAACATCAAGTTTAACTGCAGCGGAACAAGCAATCCATTAGAAGAGTCAAGTAGAGAATAAAATCTACTATCTTCTATGATTTAAAAGGTTTTTCATTACTTTTATCGCTGAGACTTAGCTTAATAAATAATCCAAATTATCCCTGCACTACGGCCAAGGATATTCATTAGTATCACGACCACAAATTATCTATGCACTACATGCCAAGGATATTCGTGTATTCATCAATGGTCATGATCATGCCAACAACTGTCCATTAATGCACTACGGCCAATGATGATTTTTACCACATCATTTGTAACATTGCGGTCGAGAATGCATATTATGATTTGATGTTTTAATGTATATGCTCATGATTATTTGTAAAGTCCTTCCAAGTAAGATATGTACAAGGACTTAGTGATAGATCAAATTTGTTAGGTTGATCTAAGCTCTTAACGTATATCATTCTCGTAATGGAATGTATAGATAGAAAGATCAAAGTCATTAGGTTGATCTTGAGATGTAATAGATAGGCTTCAAGAAATCGTAGTGTATCATCCGATCAACATTGCGTAAGTCAAGGCGTAAAACGTAGAGCTTCAAAGATCGTAGTGTGCCCGCTTTGAAGGACTCTTCGAAAATCGTAGAGTGGTCCCAACGCTTGCCGAGCCATCTCAACGATCGTAGTGTGTCAAGGAAACATGGAGTTTACAAGTCAACGATCGTAGTGTGCTCTCTAAACGTAGAGTAACAACACGAGCAAGTGAAGATCGAGTGTGCAAGGGTTTAAGAAAATCGTAGTGTTTCTCACCGATAGCATCGATCGAGCACCAAGATGATAAGTCACTACGATCCGAATCGTAGAGTATCATGATATGAATCGAGAGCATCAAATGCCTCGTGTCGAAAACGCCGAGCCTCATGATATGTGTGAAGACAGATTCCAATATACGAGGAATGGATTCTAGACGCTGCAAAGACTCATCACCCCAAAGTAATATGAAATATCCTTAGATGCAACAAAGAAGCGATTAAGAAGCTAAGGAAAGTACCATCAGGTAGGGGGGCAAACACCTTTTCGTGTGTTAGGTGAGAAAGCAATCACCGTGTGTCAAGGGGCCGTAATGCGCTTTCGTAAGATGTGCGTAAATGTCTCCATCAAAGATCGTAAAAGTCAAATGCATTTAATGTCTCAACGATGGATCCAACTGATAGTTTTCAAGATCACATATATGCAGATCGATGATGAGAGAGAAACCAAGCAAGCATCAACAAACAACGTGAACATCTCTCTCAAGCTCAACTCTACGATCCGAGATATTGCAAAAGCTTGCTCACCTACTCAGCTTCTTTAGAACAAGTGCTTACACAAAGAATCGAGTAGCAAGAAACCATCAAGAACTCAACATTATCAACCAATCAAGAAGAGTACCAAGTCTGCTTGGACTTGAAGAGTTCAGAGTGAATCAGAAGAAAGCCAAGTCTCATCTGACTTGAAGAGTTCAAGAGTGAATCAAAGAAGTTCCTGCATCACGGGTCTAGAAGGAATCTGTGATTCGTGGTTGTAAAAGACATCCTTAGTGGATATCCTACTCGCTGAGTAGAAGAGTGACTCAGAGCTTTAAGTGCTCAACCACTTAAAAACGACTCGTGTCTTTTACATTCATACCATAACTGCTATATCTGTTATAACTGCCATAACTGCCTCACTCTCATAACTCCATTGCTTGGTAAAGAAGATTAAAACAAACATTTATTCCGCTAAGTTTTAATCATTATCAAAGAACAAGTTTAAAAAGAAAAGATTTTTAAATATCTATTCAACCCCCCTTCTAGATAACTATTGTGCCAACTAGAACTAACAATTGGTATCAAAGAAGTGTTTCTATTTTACACCATAAGCTTTAGTAGATCCAATGGCACTGCATACTGCTTAATCTAGACCGGGAGGCAAAGAAGCCACCAATGTGCAACAAGGATAAATTTGCTAACCGGAAAGTCGGATGCAAGCTATATGGACTCAATAGATGAAGATCTATTTGAGACCGCTCAAAATGGGCCCTATATTCCAACAAAGCTTGCACCAACCACCGATGATCCAAACCGAATGCAAATCAAGGTTAAAGAAGAATGGATGTATAACGAGAAGAGAGTCATCCAACTTGACAAAAAGGCCAAGAACATCCTGCTCCAATCTTTAGAAGACGATCTGCTTTGAAAACGTTGTCAACAACAAAACAAGCTAAGGAAGTTTGGGGAAGCATCACTGATCATGCACGAAAGAACTCAAGAAGTTAGAGAGAACAAACAATCTCTTCTCGACACAAAGAAGATGAAATGTTTGCTCATGTCCAAGGAGAAAAACGAATCGCCACCTATGAAAGATTCAACGTTCGCTTCAACTCTCTACGAGCATACGGAAAGGTCTATCCTAACAAAGATCCGACCATAAAGTTCATGAGAGCCCTACCAAGGTGTGGGATGCCAAGACCACTACAATAAGAGAGTCAAAGAATCTTAATGAGATGACAAATTCAACAACTATATGGCAATCTCCCACATACTAAACTAGAGCTAACCCAACGTGTCAAACCTTATCGTAAGGAAGAAGGAAGGATAAGGGTGTTGCTTTCTCAAGGCAAATGAAGGTGCATCAAAGGTCAACACCGAGATCGACTCGATTATGATGAAGACGATGATGAAGACCTTGCTATGCTGGTAAAAAGACTGAGAAGATTCATGCGTCAAGGCAAAACCAAAGAAGCCAAAGAAGGTCAAGAATTACAAAGAGCTAGAGCAAATAAATGATCTATGCTACAACCGCAAAGAAGCCCGCCACTTCATCGCCAATCGCAAACAAACCTCTAAGAGAAGAACTAAAGAAGAAACAACATGCAAAGAAGGAATACAAAGGAAACAAAAGGCCTCAGAAGAGAGACAAAGGCCTGGTAGCTGGAGGATCATGGAGTGATTCAGATAATGACTCAAATGCTGACTCCGGAGATGAAGAAGAACCACAAATGGCCAACTGCGCCTAATGGCCAAACATGCAAAGGACAAACAAAACCTCAACATACATGATGTAAGTCTCGATGAGGTATTTGACTTCAACTCACCGATGTAGATATAAATGACTTAAGAACTCAAGACCGGCATAACCAATCATGGCATAACCAATCGATCTACATCAATATATGAAGTGGTTCGTAGTTTTGTCTAAGGATCATTCACTTCTTCAAGAGGAGAAGAAGAAAGTACAAGAAGAGCTTGAAACAAATTCCTTCTAAGTACTAATCTTCTCTCCAAGCTTGAGGTCGAGAATGAGACCTTAAGATGCATAAACACACTCAATGCACAAAGAGAGTCTAATCTAACCTCTAAAATTGAGGATCTAGAAAAGACTATCTCTACATGGAACAAATCCTCATCATCCATGGACCGCCCGCTTTCTAGTCGAGAAAGACATTCGACAAAATGTGCCTAGGCTTTGGGGAATCCATCTCGAGCCTCAGTGTGGAAAAGACAAAGGAAACTAGCACTAGTAATGCCTCAAGTTTCAAGAGAGGCATTACCTTTGTGAAATCCTCACGTAAGGAAGAACAAGTTCAACCTCATCCCATCTGCTCCATTCTTACTCATAGGAGTAAAGGATCTCATGTCGGTCTGGGTTCATAAAAGAGAAGAGTAACCTAACCTCTACTCACCAACCTCAAGAATCGTAGAGTCAAGCAAGACCAACTCTACGAATCAACCGGGAAGGTACAGTAGAGGTAAGGCACACTCATCACTATTTATGAAATCCAAGGACACGTGGAAAAATGAGAATCGCTTAAATGTAAGGATAATTAAAGAACCACACAAGTCCAAATGGAGGATGAATCATCATACACACACTGGCATGCATCATACTAGGTGTTTTATATGCAATAAATATGGTCACAAGGCTGCCAAGTGTTATTATAATTCCATGCATGTGAGACCCAAGATTAAACAGATTTGGGTCCCCAAAGGCACTAACAAAGAAGGACCCATGCAAATATGGGTACCAAAATGAAGGTTCAATATTTTGACAGAAAAAGAGCTCCACGATCACTACATGGTATCTGGACAGTGGATGCTCAAGGCACATGACCGGGAACAAAGCCCTCTTATCTAACTACATAGAAAAGGAGGGTCCCTCAGTCATCTTTGGAGACAACGGCTCGGCAAGACAAGAGGATATGGCTCACGGCAATGGTGCAAGATCTTCTTTCAAGAAGGTAGCATATGTAGAAGGTCCGCAACACAACCTTCTAAGCATCACCAACTCACGACAAGGGTCATCAAGTGACATTTCTCAACAACCAATGTCAAGTCGTAGATTTGAAGACATCCGTCAGAAAGCTAACCGACAAGAGAAGGAAATGTCTACACAAAGGATCTTGGTCAACTAAGCTCGATGATGAGACAATATGTTTTCTCGCAAAAGCATCTCAAGAAATGAGTCAAGTTATGGCATAGATTTGTTGTCTCACTTAAACTTCAAGAGCATGTCCAAACCGCATCAAAAGATCTCGTAATGGCCTACCAAAGTTCAACTTCAGAAAAAGAAAGGCCATGCAATGCCCGCTCACCTTGAAAGCAAACCAAGCTCATTCAAAAGCAAAATCGCTAACTCTATCGACAAGCCCCTCGCAGCTTGCTTCACATGGATCTATTTGGGCCAATTCCAACAACTAGTCTTGAGGAAAAAGATACTCTAGTTATAGTCGATTTACTACACCAGATTCATACGGGTATTCTTCCTAACTTCAAAGGATGAAACGAGCTCTCAATTAATCAAGATGTTCAGACTGGTGATGAACGAGAAAGGAGAGAAAATCAAGGCCATAAGGAGTGATCACGCAGAGAATTCGACTTCTCGTAAATGGACCAGCTCAAGATGCATAATGGGATCACCATAACTTCTCGCCCACTTTAACTCCTCAACAAAATGGAGTAAATGAAAGAAAGAATGTAACTTTGATAGAGGTCGAAGAACTCTACTTGCAAGCAAAGACATCCGCCTCAATATTTCTCGGCGTAAGTCATCAACACCGCATGCTACACGCAGTAATAAATCATTAATTCACTCTACGATCAAGAAGACGCCCACGAAACCGTGGAAAGGAAGAAGCTAAGTGTCGCCTACTTTCATGTTTTTTTCATGCATGCATGCTATTTCTCAACAATGGAAAGCAAGATTCCGACAAAAATTCCAAATTTCAAGTCGATTTAAAGGATCTTTCTTGGATATGCCATGCATAAAGAAGCTTACAGAGTGTTCAACAAGAAGACACCGAATGTTGAAGTCTCGATACACATCATCTTTGATGAAACCGACTTAGACAAAATAAAGGCCTCAAGACACTACGACCGATAAGTGCGTACACTACGAATGAAGTCGTCGAGCTCAACACTACGAATCGTAGTACCGCATAAAGGAAATCGTAGAGCATGAGAATGTGATCGTAGAGAGGTCAATGCCGCATAAATGAGCCTCCACCCAAGAAGAAGAGATAGACCTTGAAGACTTAAGACAGAAGGCATCAGACGTATGTCCCAACCGAGAATGATGGGCAAGAGATCACACTCAGATCTAATCATCGAGAGATCCGAAAAGCTAGAGTCAAAACAAGAGTCGCTACTCGTAATGAATGCTTTTATCTAAGCTTCCTATCACAAATAGAGCCAAAGAAGATAGAGGATGCTATGGAAGACTCCAATGATGATAGAAGCCATGCAGAAGAACTCAACCAATTTGAACGAAGCAAAGTATGGAGATTGGTACCAAGACCAAAGAGTCATCCCGTAGAACTAAGTGGGTCTTCGTAAACAAAATGGATGAAGATGGGGTCATAACCAGAAACAAGGCAAGATTAGTGGCAAAGGGCTATTCTCAAGAAGAAGGTATCGACTACGATGAGACATTTGCACCTGTTGCCAGACTAGAAGCCATCAGAATCTTTCTTGCCTTTGCTGCCCACATGAAGTTCAAAGTCTTTCAGATGGATGTCAAGAGTGCATTTCTAAATGGAGAACTCCAAGAAGAAGTCTATGTAGAGCAACCTCCAGGTTTCATCAATCCATCTCTTTCCAATTATGTCTATAGATTAGATAAAGCTTTATATGGTCTTAAACAAGCACCTAGAGCATGGTATGAAACACTGACTAACTTCTTAATTGAAAATGGGTTCACTAGAGGTAGAGTAGATACCACACTGTTTCTTAGAAAGCATAAAGATAAAGTCTTACTAGTTCAAATATATGTTGATGATATTATTTTTGGTTCTACTGACGAAAAGTTATGCAAGAGATTCTCTAAGCTAATGCAGAGCAAGTTTGAAATGAGCATGATGGGTGAGCTGAATTTCTTCCTCGACCGCAAGTAAAGCAGATCGATGAAGGAATTTTCATAAACCAAGCCAAGTACATCAAAGACTTACTCAAAAAGTATGGCATGGAATCACCTCTCCCATGAAAAAACACCAATTGCTCCTCGCAACCAAGCTTCGACAAGGATGAGAAAGGTAAAAGTATTGATATCACTCAATACAAAGGTATGATAGTTCTCTTTATACCTAATCGCCAAGAGACTGTATATAATGTTTGCAACATGCATATGTGCTAGATTTCGTGCTAACCCTAAAGAGTCACATTTATCTCAGAAAGAGGATCTTCGTGTATCTCAAGGGTACACCTTACTACTGGGGCTTTGGTACCCCAAGGAATCCTCATTTGAACTAACAGATACATAGATGCCGATTTTGCAGATGCAAAATAGATAGAAAGAGTACCAAAGGGGCACTTGTCAACCGCTAGAAATGATTTCTTGGTCCCGGTTTAGCAAAAAGCAAAACTCAAAGGTCCACTTCAACCGCAGGTTTAATATATTGTCACCGGCAAATTGCGTGTTCAGATTCTATGGATGAAAAATCACCAATAGTCGACTATGGGTTTGATTTCAAATCTATTCCCATTCACCGTGATAACACAAGTGCCATAGCAATAACTCATAATCCTGGTTATGCATTCTAGAACTAAGCATATAGAAATAAGGTATCACTTCATTAGAGATCATGTGTAAAATGGAACTATATCTTTACAATACATCCCTACTGAAAATCAACTTGCTGATGTTTTTACAAAACCACTAGATGAATCCAGATTTAATAAGTTAATAAGTGAGCTAGGCATGCTAAATCTACAACCATGAGATATATGCTCTAGATTGTGCTAACCATGACAGATACAAAGGCTGAACTCAAAAAATCGTAGACATGATCAAGGAAAGTTCACGATCGTAGAGCTGAAAAGACAACTACCTCAACGATCGTAGCAAAGACTCAACCATCGTAGTGCAGACTCAACGATGACACAAGCCCCATCAACAAAGCAAAAATTGCACCCTGTGATGACAAGCTTCATAAACAAGGCAATCTCTAAGAGGTGCCTCAGAACAAACCTAACCTCAATCTCTCCAAGAGGTCGGCCCTTCCCGAAATTACCTTAAAAGAATGCTTTATCAAAAACTCATCACAAGGATTCGATAGACTCGACGATCGCAGGACGACTCAACGAATGATCGATCGACGATCGTAGGATGACTCAACGAATCGATACTCGACGATCGAGACGACTCAACAACGAATGCCGACGATGACTCGACGATCGATGACTCGACGATCGTAGACTACAACGAACATAAGACTACCCTCAACGATCGTAGTCTTCCTAAGGACACCTCCTCGCTCAAGAAGCCAAGGGCAAATCAAGACATTCCTAAACAGCTTAAAATCAGAGAGCCAAGCAAAAGTCGACACCGTCCCACTAAGCTTAAAAAGAAGAGAGGGAAGTTACAAGTACAAATTGAAATCGATTTTTTGAAATCTCAAGTTCAAAAGATTATCTCTCTCTCTCTCTCTCTCTCAAAAGCAAAAGCCTAACTCGTAAGAAAGCTCACCGAATCTCACTTCCAGCTAGAAAATCAATGGCGCCATCTAATGTTATCTCAAAGCTACGACTCGCTTTTCGACGAAGTTCAAGACAGCCCACCAAAATTTCACAAGACCTCAAGGCGCCATCAAGAAGGCGGGTCTCAAGAGGCTCTGGGCGAGACACACCGATATATCCCAAGTTAGTGAAAAAGAGTTCTACAAGAATGGTGTGTTTGAAAACAACACCATCACTACAAAAGTAAGGGGAGAGAAATCGATCAAGGCGCGAGGACTTCAATCTTGCCCTAGGTCTCAAGAATGAAGGGCATCCACACTTAGATTCCGTAGACTTCCAAGAGGGACTAAGAAAAATGCATCACAAGAAAAAAACCCTCCGTGAAAGAAAGGGTACAAGAAGAAGGAGTTCCCCAGAGGTACGAATTTTAGCCGATATTATTGGGAAATGTATATGCCGCAAGAGCTCAAAGTCATGACTCTGAATGAAGCTCAACTTAAGCTCATGACCGCCATGTATTATGGTATACAACTCAACTATGGAGCTATATTGCTCGAATGGATTGGTAAGTGGATAATCAACTCAAGAAATCAAAAAGCCCTCGTAAGATGCTATATGGGCGCTTTTGAGTATCATTCTCGCAATCAGACCGGTGACAAAATTGGGGATGAAGAGGGAGAAGCCATCAACCCAAATCAAGAATGACCCAAAGCTTGTTTGAAAACCGAAGAGGAACCCCACCGAAAGATGTATTTAATGATGACGTAATCCAAAGGAAGAACTGGGATCCAAGAACTCAGCATTCCAGAAACATGTCCGTGGTCGTGAGAGAAGAAGAAAGAAGAAGAAATCAACAAAGAAGAACCTCTCTCATCCTTACCGTAAAAAGCAAGGGCAAGAGGAAGCTAAGGGCTAGACAGTGGAAGAGCCTCAAGGATCTACTATCGATATACCAGAGAGTCCTCCGATATAGAGACTCGAGGATGCTAAGGAGAAAGCAAAGAAGAAGATGAAGCAGATGAGGATCAAAGCTACCATATCCCGCATCCTCAAGAAAAACAAAGTTGGTCATAAGTCCAAAAGGCCATCACCACCTCAATCGTAGAGAGTCTCTACTGCTCAGGAGACCGCACTCAAGCACGGCAGATAAGGAGGTAGCCGCTTCAAGCATAGTGGCTGCTGAACAGACAAAGTCGAGATTCAAGAGAGTCCTCAAGTTGTGGCTAAACCCAAAGAAAGCAAGGAGAAAGTCGGTCAAGAAGTACATTCTTGAAAATAAAAAGGTACTGAAGAAGGAAGCAAAGAGTATGGTTGCTAAGAAGGAAATATCCAGAGCTAGTCAAGAGGACAATGCTCCAGCTGAGGGGGAGATCCCTAAAATTCTCATGATAGAGAATACACCAGCTGAGGGGGAGATGGCTGAAGCTCAAGAAAATGCTCCACTTGAGGGGGAGCTTTTGATCTTACAAGAAGATGATCAAGTTGAGGGGGAGCCTCAAGATATCCCCATGGCAGAAGAAGATGTCCCTGCCAGAAATGAAGAGGAACCAGTAAAAGATCATCAAGAACCCATTGAGATAATGGAGTCCTCCAACGAAGAAAGAGAAGAGGAAGAAGATGATGATGATCTTCAGATCACCGTGTAGGGCAGAGATGGGTATGGGCTACCTATACAATCGATGTTCTCATACCTACCCATGATGCCATACCATCAAGCCCAAATCAACAACTCTTGGGATCACATGTTCGAGTTTCAAAGAATATCCTACCATCTCAAAGGTCGGGCTCATGGATTCCTGTGGAGAGTCCACTTTGCAAAAGAAGTTGATTACCAACACCTCTTCCTCAAAGGATAAACTTGAGGTATTATCTATCCCTACTACTTCTTCAAAAGTTAATCACTTGCCATCATCATCATTTAGTCAATTCTATGAATTCCTCGATGGTCGGGAAGTGATTCTCAATCCAAGAATCAATTCCCAGCCATGTAATCCCAAAATTCTCAGAATCAAGAACCAAATACACCCAACCTTATTTTGCTCCCACAAACCACCATCTCTACGATCCATGACTCTAGCCCAACAGAGAGTCCCAAATAGATATCGTAGAGAGCCCCATAGTCCAAACATTAAAACTCAGCCCTCCATCGATATATACCATCCTCCTCCTCAAAAACGACTATTTTAGTCTTGATCTTGCTCTCTACTCCATGCAAGATCGGCCTCGTAAAGAATCCCTCCATTCAACAATCCTCAAACCAATGATACTCTCCCAAATCTGCCCACAAAGGATGACTTGAAGGAAGCAACCAAGGACATGGTCAAGAATATAGAAGAAAGCCCGAATCTCACCCTACTCATTCATATCCCTAATAATCAAATGATCACAAATGCAAATAATTTTCCTGGTACTATGAATGCTGAGCTTACAAAGAAGCTGAGGGAAATTATCCAAGAAATTCTTAAGAGCATGAAGGATAGAGATGAGATTCACTTCCAGGTAGCCACCAAGCAAAGAGAGGCTGTTCTTGAAATGCAGAAAAATAAAGAAGTTCAAAATAAATTTATGCCAGAGAACTTCATCAACTTGAAAGCCTCAATCCAAGAATTCCGTAAATCTTATGTCAATCAGAACGCCGTAATGACATTGTTCTCACCGCCTCCAAAAAAAAAGAAGCTAGATCTCAAAAATAGATCAAGGAAAGTCGAGAGGACATCGCTCGCACACAAAAGCCAACTCGAACGAGCTTGTCCAAGGAGTGAATCGACTTTCAGCAGACATTCAACCCTCGATGCCGATATAAAGGGGGAGAATAAAGGAAAGGAGTTCAAGGAGCACAGGAGATCAGGCAGGCAGGCAGAGAAACCAAGAAAGGGGAAGAGGACAATTTTCACAAAGCCCTCCTCCAAAGACAGCTTCCCCCACAACAGATCAAGACGATCAAGCAATCGACTCAACGATCCGATCAAAGAGGAAGTCTTGATGGCTCATCCTTTAAGAAATCAAGGGCCAACTATCACCACCAAATGTGACCACCACAGCCTAAGAATGCCAATTGAGATCCAAAGATTCATGAATAGGCATGAGCACAACCCGATAGTAAGTCCGAAGTGAGCCGGAAGAGTTAGCCGTAAGAGATGAAGCAAGCAGAAAAAAGAAGGGCCGAGGAGTATGCCAATCCTCCAAGAAAAAGGTCAAAGAAATAGAGATAAGTTGAAACTTTAAATTTTATTGATGTAAAGCTAAAACTACAATATCTCTTTAACATCAATAAATTCATACTTATTCTCTAGAAATTTCAAATGCTCAATCAAAATACTACTAAGTCATGTTTAAATTTCCTCGCAAATGCATCTAGACACTAATAAATCATGACAACAAATCTCCTTGGTTATGTCAACATCAAATAGGGGAGATTGTTGAGAGAATGCATATTATGATTTGATGTTTTAATGTATATGCTCATGATTATTTGTAAAGTCCTTCCAAGTAAGATATGTATAAGGACTTAGTGATAGATCAAATTTGTTAGGTTGATCTAAGCTCTTAACGTATATCATTCTCAGTAATAATGGAATGTATAGATAGAAAGATCAAAGTCATTAGGTTGATCTTGAGATGTAATAGATAGGCTTCAAGAAATCGTAGTGTATCATCCGATCAACATTGCGTAAGTCAAGGCGTAAAACGTAGAGCTTCAAAAGATCGTAGTGTGCCCGCTTTGAAGGGACTCTTCTTCAAATCGTAGAGTGGTCCCAACGCTTGCCGAGCCATCTCAACGATCGAGTGTGTCAAGGAAACATGGAGTTTACAAGTCAACGATCGTAGTGTGCTCTCGAAACGTAGAGTAACAACACGAGCAAGTGAAGATCAGAGTGTGCAAGGGTTTAAGAAGAAATCATAGTGTTCTCAATGATAATCGATCGATCAGCACCAAGACGATAAAGACATCTACGATCCAATCGTAGAGTATCATGATATGAATCGTAGAGCATCATCAATCGCCTTATGTCGAAAACGCCGAGCCTCATGATTATGTGTGAAGACAGATTCCAATATACGAGGAATGGATTCTAGATGTTGCAGTAGACTCATCACCCCAAAGTAATATGAAATATCCTTAGTATGCAACAAAGAAGCGTATTGAAGAAGCTAAGGAAAGTACCATCGTAGTAAGGGCAAAACACCTTTCGTGTGTTAGGTGAGAAAGCAATCATTGTGTCAAGGGCCGTAATGCGCTTTAAGCTTCGTAAGATGTGCGTAAATGTTCCATCAAAGATCGTAAAAGTCAAATGCATTTAATGCCTCAACGGATGGATCCAACGGATAGTTTTCAAGATCACATATATGCAGATCGATGATGAGAGAGAAACAAGCAAGCATTGAACAAACAACGTGAATATCTCTCTCAAGCTCAACTCTACGATCCGAGATATTGCAAAGCTTGTCTCACCTACTCAGCTTTTTTTAACAAGTGCTTACACAACAACCGAAAGTAGAACCATCAAGAACTCAACATTATCAACCAATCAAGAAGAGTACCAAGTCTCATTGACTTGAAGAGTTCAGAGTGAATCTGTAAGAAAGCCAAGTCTCCGGACTTGAAGAGTTCAAGAGTGAACTAAGAAGTTCCTAGATCACCGGGTCTAGAAGGAATCTGTGTGATTCGTGGTTGTAAAAGACATCCTTAGTGGATATCCTACTCGCTGAGTAGTAAGAGTGGACTAGAGCTTTAAGTGCTCAACCACTTAAAAACGATCGTGTCTTTTACATTCATACCATAAATCGCTATATCTGCTATAACCGCCATAACTCGCTCACTCTCATAACTCCATTGCTTTGTAAAGAAGATTAAAACAAACATTTATTCCGCTAAGTTTTAATCATTATCAAAGAACAAGTTTAAAACGAAAAGATTTTTAAATATCTATTCAACCCCCCTTTCTAGATAACTATTGTGCCAACTAGAACTAACTGCATAGTAATATCTTTTTATATAAAATAAAATACTTTTATAAAGTTATTTATTTTATTAGACAATAATTAAAATATATTATATTTTATTATGCATAGTACTCGCATATAGTGTTTTGTATAGTAAAATCTTTTTATATAAAATATAATACATTTATAAAGTTATTCGTTTTATTAGATTATAAATAGAATATATTATATTTTATTTAAAAGATTTTGATTTAAATATGGATCATCCGATTAAAAGTAAATCAATCTGGACCGTTCATGAATTAGTTACTATGCAGTTAATTCTTCTATAAATAGAAGCTCATTCCTTCATTATTTCTTACTTAATTCAATTGAAACTCTAGAGAGAGAAAACTATAAAGAGAGTTATTCTTCTATAATCTTGAAGCGTATTTCTTTAGAGTTTAAGAAAACTTTGAGCATAGTGCAAATTTTCTTCGAGTATATCCTCGCCTACTACCAAATGGAATACTCTTCTTCTACTACCAAGGATATTATTTGTTGTACTCGTAAGGGGTATTCTTTCTTTCTTATTCATGAAGAGAACTTACATTATTCTATTCTTTATTATTACATTGGAATAACTTTGTATCGTGGGCTACCCTATACTTGGTGAAATTCTTCATTATTCCATTATTTATTATTACATTAGAATATCCTCATGCATGCATTTTACTGTGGGACTGATTTACGTCTTTATTATTACATTGGAATATCTTGTTTGTCGTTTTACTGGGACCGGTTCCGTTCTTTTTTATTATTCTCGTTGGAATATCACCGGTTGCGTATTACGCTTTGACCAGTTCCATTATTTATTATTACGTTGGGAATAACTCATGCATGCAGTACTGTCACACACGCATGGTGAATCCTCTTGTTATTCCATTCTTTATTATTCGCTGGAATAACTTTGTCTATATGGATTACCACATGCATGGTGAATGATCCTTATATTCATTCCTTATTAAATTGTGGAAATGATCTGTCTAATCGGATTCTTTGCATGGCGAAAAAAAATCCATTTGCGCTTCATATATTCTATTATACTCAGGTTGGTTAAAGTTTTGGCTTCTATACTCCATGAAATTAGTGGAATATCCTTGATATTTGCGCTTCATCCAGTATCTTTTCATGGAAATATTCTTCTGAGCATTCTTGAATTTTACTCTATAAAGAAGTATCATGTTGGCAATTTGGACGTTATTGGTTCCTGGATAAATTAATTCTTGAACTTTTTTTTTTGAATTATTATGTCATTGTCATCATCCTCATGTTTATATTATGTTGAAAGTCATCTCATGGCTCAGTAGTGCATAGATGGACTTGGTATGATTATGACCAGGGATTATTCGGTATAATCATGACCGTAATGTTATAAATGATGTGGAAAAAGTCCTCATTGGCCCGTAGTGCATTGATGGACAGTTTTTGGTATGATTATGGCTATGGATTCTCTTCGACCAAGGGTGTAAAGATGAATTGTTTTATGGCATGATCAGGACCGTTGATGAAAACACGATTATCTTTGGCCCGTAGTGCATGGATAATTCGTGGTCGTGATACTAATGAATATCCTTGGCCTGTAGTGCAGGGATGATTCGATGATGTGAATTAATTATTGAGCTGAGTCTCAGCGATGAAATATTAATTCATAGATGTGATAATAATGAATATTCTTGGCCTGTAGTGCAGGGATGATTCGATGATGTGAATTAATTATTAAGCTAAGTCTCAGCGATGAAATACTAATTCATGGATGTGATAATAATGAATATCTTTAGCCGTAGTGCATGGATAATTCATGGATGTGATACTAACGAATATCCTTAGCCGTAGTGCATGGATAATTCGATGATGTGGATTATTTATTAAGCTGAGTCTCAACGATAAAATATTGGTTATACACTTTTAATTTGTAGAAGATAGTAGATATCATGCTCTACTTGACTCTTCTAAAATACAGTTGTATGTCTTTGGCTTGTAGTGCAAAGATGAATTGTTAATGAATATCTTTGGTCGTAGTGCACAGATGAATTTATTAGTATGATTATGAACAAGAATTGTGATTTAGTATAACCATGATTTTTGATGTTTCAGGTGAAGATAGGTGATGAAAATTATCTTCGTCCTGGGTGCGAAGAGGAATTTAGAATCACAATTATGATTATGAGTTATTCATATGATTGTGGACAAGAATTGTTGATTGATGTTACAGAGATAAAACATTATTGGTGGACTTTTAACATGGAGAAGATAATAGACCTGATGGTCTATTTGACTCTTCTAATGGATTTCTCGTTCCGCTGCAACTATGGTTGAAAACTTTTATCATCTACCATATGTTCTAAATCTCTGATTTATTAATGATGAAGGCTATTGATAGTGTAAATTAGCTTTAGTCATGATATTCTTTTTCTTCGGGCTAGTTGTGCTCACCCTTTCGCTTCACAATTCCTTTCGTGTAATAAGAGTGTTCTTAGGATTAAGTGGGGATAACAGGGAATAGAATCAGTGGTCTCTAATGTGAAGGTTATCCTAAACAAAGATAGAAAAGTGTGTTGTATTCTATACATCATTTAGTAGTTATATTTGGTGAATCAAATAGGGTGAGGCGAACCCAACTTTGGAAGGGTGTTTTGTCACTATCATACAAGATGTCTAATGACATACAAACTCGTGTTCTCATAAGACATGGTTGTGCACATCCACTTGCTGATTATATCTACGAGCACTACCTGTATGATCTTGGAGTTTATTTGAAATATAATTTTCACTTGGAGACAACGGAGATATTTATATGTCAAGAGAAGACTCACCATTGGAAAGAAGATGATAATAATCTTCTTGTTTTTCTTTGGGGACTTTTAGGTCAACCAAGGATAATTCTGTGGACATATGATATCTATCATAACCTAGACGCATGGCCTCCCATGTACGAAGGTTTCCTTGAGCACTTCCCAAAGATTTTAATTTCTAAAACAATTTTTGACTATACTTTTATGTAAAGTATCATTGTAAGATTGTGGTCGAGGTACCATGAGAGTTACATACATTTGTATTAAAAATCACAGTTAACTGTGGTCGTATTCTATACGACAGTTCAATAGTTGTATAAATGAAGTTGTATTTGAATTTTGTACCATGTATCTGACGACTCAGAATGGGTGATGTATACCTAATTTTGGGGGCGTCACAACTTAGCAATAATTGAACAAAACTGAGTGACTTCTCACGTAAGCATCAATAATCAATACTGTGCTGCTACTATGCAACCACGCCATTCATCAGACTTTTAACAATCGGGTGTTTCAACAGCTTAACGTTAAAACTTCCGCCGTTATTTTCATAAAATATTTTTGTCGCTTTCTCAATCCGGCAATAATTTCGTTAGGGGTCCACCAATGATTGTGCCGTTGTATTTAATATTCTCTGTTAAAACGAATATTCCTCGACCAATCGAATATTATATAACAACTTGCATGACTTTTGCAAAAATTTATAAATATTACCCACAACTATAACATTATATCAAATTCATTCCATAATATTCAAAATGATATTTAAAGAAAAATCATCTTTATTCATAAAAGTTGGGGTCTTACAATAACTCTTTGCCTGAAGCATCGCTGTAGATAACAAATCCATCCGAACCAGATGGTATTGTCAGAACTGATGCCAAAATGAGTCTCCTCTTGAGTTCTTGAAAACTCTTCTCACAATCCTCGCTCCAACCAAATTTTGTATCTTTACGAGTCAGCTGAGTTAACGGAGTAGCGATTCGAGAAAATCCTTCCATGAATCTCCGATAGTAACCAGCTAAGCCCAGAAAGTTACGTACTTCGGTCACTGACTTTGGTTGCTCTCAACTTTGTATTGCTTCAATCTTTGCCGTGTCAACAAATACTCCATGTTTTGACACCAAGTGCCCAAGGAATGCTACTTCCTCAAGCTAGAACTCGCATTTCTTCAGCTTGGCATATAGCTTGTTGTCACGAAGCCTTTGAAGTACCAGCTTCAAATGGTGCTCATGATCTTCACGGCTTTTGGAATAGATGTGGATGTCATCAATAAAGACAACAACGAACTGATCTAAATATTCCTTGAACACACGGTTCATCATATCCATGAAAGCAGCAGGAGCATTAGTCAATCCAAAAGACATGACTAAGAATTCATAATGTCCGTCTTGAGTTACAAGGCGATCTTTGAATATCCTCAGTTTTAATCTTCAGCTGATGATATCCAGAACGAAGATCGATCTTTGAAAAGAATTGTGCTCTTTACAACTAATCAAACAAGTCATCTATGCGAGGTAGTGGATACCTATTCTTGATGGTGACATGGTTCAATTCTCGGTAGTCAATACAAAGTCGCATACTCCTGTCTTTCTTCTTTACAAATAAAGCAGGAGCACCCCAAGGAGATGTACTAGGACGAATGAAACCGATGTCTAACAACTCCTGAAGTTGGACCTTTAACTCCTGAAGTTCAATTGGAGCCATTTGATATGGAGTTTTAGAAATGGGCTTTGTACCAGGTTCAAGGTCAATAAAGAATTCAACTTCACGTTTTGGGGGTAGACCCGGACGTTCTTCAGAAAATACGTCAGGAAATTCACTAACAACAGAAATATTATTCAAATCTGATGTGTTTTTGTTCAAGTCTATGACATGGGCTAAGAAAGCTTGACATCCGTCTTTCAATAAACGAATGGCTTTATGGCTTGATATTACAGTGATTGACTTTAGAGGTTTGGTTGCTTGAATTCGTATAACAGGTTGGTTAGGAATATGAAAACTAACAACCTTACAAAAATAATCAATTTTAGCATGATGAGTGGTTAACCAATCAATCCCTAAAATCACATCAAATGCAAATATTTTCAACGAAATAAGATCGGCAGGTAATGTGATGGTTTTAACTTGAATTAAACAAGATTTATAAATAGTAGATGTAATGAAAGTTTCTCCTAACAGAGTCTCAACAGATAAGTCAAGGTCTAATTTCTCCGGAGTCAAGTTCAAACGTTGAGCACAAACATGAGAGATAAAAGAATGGGTAGAACCGGTATCTAATAAGGTATAAACTTCACAAGAGTTTATGATTAGCTTACCCGTGATCACCTCGTTTGGGTTCCTCGCATTTTGGGCAGTCACGACAAACGCCCTTCCAGGAACCACCGACTTTGACTTGTCCGGGACAGAATTTGGAGTCACCATCCCCGTTGAACTTGGTTTCGCAAAAAGACAATCTCTAGCTATATGACCTTCCTTTCCACAATTATAACACACCTTGGATTGTTGTGGGCAGTTTGGGTTGATGTGTCCCTCTTTTTCGTATTTATAACAAACGACCAGTGCTCGTTCTCCTCCCCTAAAAACATCTGATGTTTGTGCTGACATCTTCACGTTGTCATTGTTGTACTTTCTCTTCTTGAAATCTCCTCCCGACTCACTTCTTCTATTTTCATGGCTATAATTACCATCAGAGTGGTTACCGGTTTTATCTAAATGTTTTCCTCCCCGCTGGTTGTCATTGCTCCGATGACCGCTGCCACCGGTATGACCTTGGTTGTGGTCCCTTGGTTGAACATACTCATTATCTCGCTCTAATAATTGAGCCATGTTTACAACATCTGAATATAAAGAAAATTTATGAGAGATAAGATATTGCCGAATCTCGGGTTTTAGACCTCTCAGAAATATCAGTGTCATTCGTTCCTCATTCTCTACCAAATGAGGTGCAAACCTGGATAACTCTGCAAACTTCGCCTCGTACTGGGACACATTTATGTTATTTTGTTCCAGTCTAATAAACTCTACCTCCTTCATATGATGAATACTTTCAGGAAAGTACTTGTCATTAAACAGTTTCTGAAATGTTTCCCAAGACATGTTGAGTGCGAAAGGCTAGGAACGCTTCACAGATTCCCACCAGTAATCTGCCTCACCACGGAACATAAAGGTGGCGAATGGAACCTTCTGTTCCTCCGTGCAACCCAAGACATCAAATATCTTGGTAATTTGTTTAACCCACGTTTTCGTCTTAATCAGATCCGGCTTTCCCGCAAATTCTGGTGGTCCCAACTCTTTGAACTACTTTACTGTGACAAGCCACGCATTGCTATCATTTCCACACGTATTTTGTACACGAGTCTCCCTCGTCTAATTTTGCATGAACTGCAAAAAGCTTCTAAACATCCCGTCATTCATCATTTGTTCATTAGTGTTGTTTACAGTAGAAATATTGCCTTCTTGTTACACGTTCCCCTAGGTGGTGATTAAAAGTGTCTCCACAGTCTCATTCACTCCATTGTTAATATTTCCAGCTGTCATTCTCAAATACTGCCACAAAACAAGGGTTAATTAACAAATTAACATATCACATATTAACCATATGCTCCGACTGACCAACCAAATAAGCTTAGGTATGACACACTAGCGAAGGATTACTCGTCTATCCCCTCCTAGTTCTATTCCCCGATCTCCATCAGAGACCATATCCCTAAGTTCTGATACCAACTGTGACACCCCCAAAATAGGTATACATCACTCATTCTGAGTCTCCAAATACATGGTACAGAAATAAATACAACTTCAATAATATGATTGTCATGCAAAATACGACAACATATATATTGTGAGTTTGAATACAAATATTGTCTGATAGACAGTATACAAACTCAAAAGGAGTCCTCATTACAATTATTGATACACTATTTTACAAAAAAAGTGAGGACTACTAAAACAACTATCCTGAACCATCACTCCATACCTCGGCTAGTTCCTGCTATGTTCTCACCTCCTGAGAGGAAAATGGTGAGCTCAACTAGCCCAATAAAGAATATCATGACTAAGATAATATACAACAATTTATCATTAGTCTTCAACAGGGAAAAATCTGATAGAATATAATAGACAACAAGTTTTAGATCAACAACTGCAGCGGAAACAACAATCCATTAGAAGAGTCAAGTAGAAAATGAATTTACTATCTTCTAAGATTTAAAAGTCCATCATTATTTTATCCCTATAACATCAATCAATATACATCTTGAATCAAATATTCATCTTTACACTACAGGCCAAAGATATTCATTTGTATCACCAGTTGGTCATGTTCATCTCAACACCTGTTCATCTTTGCACTACGGGCCAAAGATATTCATCTGTTAATCATTCATCTTTGCACTACAGGCCAAAGATATTCAGTACTATCATCATTTAGGACTGAGGATGATGAAAAATATCTTAAAGAAAACGAAATCCAGTGAGATAAAAGATTAAAGATTAGGGATTCGTACTTTAGTTTATCCAAGTTCAAAAATACCTTATAATAATCAATTGTGGAGCAAAATTCAAGAATGCAGATCAAAACATGGATACAATCAAAGATAGTAACCATAATAGACAACTTGGACAAAGAAAAGAAAATTTTATTTTTTCTGTGAATAGTGCCGTATTCGTGAATACTGTTGTATACGTGAATAGTTCCGTATACGTGAATAGTAACCCCGACATAAAAAAGGTAAAAATTCCATAATAAAATCTATACCAATATTTCGGTATAATGATATTGAAAGAATAACATCATTATGAAGAAAATAACATCCCTTACCTCAAAAGAAAGCGATACTTAAATTTAAAATATCATGTATAAGATCAAGGAAACTTGCAGATGAATAAAGAACTCACAAAGTATCTAAATACTCACAAAATACGTTCGATAATATATATATATATATATATATATATATATATATATATATATAAAGAGAAAACTTGTTTCTAGTGTGATTTTCAATTCTAACTAAGCACCCTATTTATAGAAAAATACTTAGAACACCATAGCAGACTAACCTGCTACCTGATGGCTTTACCTGCTACTATTTACGCCCACCACTTTTGAAAATAAATTTCAGCACATTTCTCACCAACCAAAAGTGGGGCCCACCCATGTATTTAATAAAAAAACATATATTTCCAAAATTTCAATAATTCATAATAAATTGCCCTTTTATCAGAAAAATATGAAATTTATGTCCATTCCATAGGAAATTAAATTCTCTACAACTTTGTAGAAGAACGTTTTTCTAATTTCCAAACAAAAAATGTCTGAAATCCACATACGAACGATTTTTAATACCTTCATTCCGACAAAATACTGATAAAATACCTCAACATTAATTTCATCATTTATAACCACAATAAATATATCCATCATTTATATCCACATAAAATAAATATTTCTTTATCATATAAATCAATAATTAATTATTCACAAATAATATTACAGAATCACAAGAATGACAACCAGGTCGTTCCTAGGAAAGAGGGGGCTTTCCGATAAGGATTTCTCCTTTTTGGCGCGCAATTAGGTGACCAAACCCTTTTCCTAGACAGAACTTCCTTAGACATTGCCAATAATGCTATCTAACAATATTATTCAAATAATATGAATTATTGATCTGATAATGGAGATACTGTGCAGTCTCAATTATTGGAACAACAATAATATAAAATATCAACGTAGCAATTATTGAATCAATAAAATAAAATATTGAACAGTAATTACTGTAATAATTATTGAGTAGTGCCTTCTTACGTAATAATCAATAATTCAAAAATACTTTAACGCAACCACGCCAGACATCGTATTTTAACCAATCGGGTATTCCAACAAAGTTGTTAATTGAGTAACCATTACGCCAAGTATTTATAAAACCCAACTTGTCGCTTTTCTTCATCCGGACCGCTTTTCAGTTATAGGGCCCACAAATGGTCATGACATCGCATTTAATATTTCCCGACAACAAGAATATTCCACGACCAAATGAATATTCCCCGACGACAAAGAATATTTTATAAGCACTTGGTTATTTTGCAAAATTTGCACATTTCACCCATAACCAAAGTATTATATCAAATTAACACCTTATTATTCACAATAATTCTGACTCTCCCAAAATCGGTATACATCACCCATCTTGAGTCGCCAAATACATGGTACAGAATACAAATACAACTTTAAATATCCAACATGAGCTGTGAGTTTTAATACAATTATTGTCTTCAAGACAGTATTCAAACTCAAAATAAGTCCTCAATACATTTATTATCACACTATTTCATGAATAATGAGGACTACTAATGCTATCATCCGGACCGCCACTCCGCTCCCCGACTAGTCCTCGCTACGCTTCTCATTTCCTGAAGAGAACAATGAAATCAAAAGGGTGAGCTCAACTAGCCCAGTAAGAAATATTATGACTAAGATAATGCAGAATAAATTATCATTAGTCTTCAACAGTGTTAAATTGATAAAATAGAACAAACATCAAGTTTAACTGCAGCGGAACAAGCAATCCATTAGAATAGTCAAGTGGAGAATAAAATCTACTATCTTCTATGATTTAAAAGGTTTGTCATGACTTTTATCATTTGAAACTCAACAATAAATAATTCACATCATCCCCGCACTACTACCAGGATATTCATTAAGTATCACAACCACAAATTATCCATGCACTACATTGCCCAAGGATATTCGTGTATTCATCAATGGTCATGATCATGCCAACAATCGTCCATCAATGCACTACACCACCAATGAAGACTTTTACCACATCATTTTTAACATTACGATCATGATTACACCTAATAACCCCGGTCATAATCATACCAAATCCATCTATGCACTACAGAAAGCCACATATGACTTTCAACAAAATATATATAAACATGAGGATGATGACAATGATATAAGAATTCAATAAAAACAAGTTCAAGAATTAATTTATCCAGGAACTAATAACGTCCAAATTGTCAACATGATACTTCTTTGTAGAGTAAAATTCAAGAATGCTCAGAAGAATATTTCCATGAAAAGATACTGGATGAAGTGCAAATATCAAAGATATTCCACTAATTTCATGGAGTATAGAAGTCAAAGTTTTAACCAACTAAGTATAATAAAGAATGAAATAACAAAAGAAATCACCAAGCATGTGATAGATCGCACATGCAGGTTATTCCAACAAAATAATAAATAACGGAACCAGTCCCAAGGTAAAACGCATGCATGTGATATTCCAATGAATAATAAAGAATGGAACCGTGTCCCACAGAAAACGCATGTATGTGATATTCTAACGTAATAATAAAGACTAGAACAGTGTCCGTAAAAACGCATGCATGAGGATATTCCAATGTAATAATAAAGAATGAAATAACGTAAGTTCTCTTCATGAATACAAAAGAAATAATACCCTTACCGTAAAAGAAACCGGATATAAGAGTAAGGAAGTAGCAAGAATACTTTTCTATAGTTTCTATAATTTCTCTCTCTAGAGTTTCAAGTTGAATTCGTAAGAAATAATGAAGGAATGAGCTTCTATTTATGAAGAATGGACTAAATAGTAACTAATTCATAAACGGTCCAGATTGATTTACTTTTAATCGGACAATCCATATTTAAAGCAAAATCTTTTAAATAAAATATAATATATTATATTATATATATATATAACATGTGCAGAGAAAAAGAAATCACGGGTGAAAACCCCGTGAACTCATCTCATCCTCCCCTGTCAATTTTCAAACTTAACTTATATATATACATATATATATATAATACATGTCGCATTCTTCCACCAAAATCTAAAATCAACCTATATATATATATATATATATATATATATATATATATATATATATATATATATATAGCCACATGTTGGTTAAAAACTTAAACCACTTCGAACATGCATTCAAATTTCCTCCACAAATTTCAAACATGTGCCCCACCTATTATTTCTCCACTTTCCTAGATATATATATATATATATATATATATATATATATATATATTCACACACTCCACCACCCACATTCACCAACACACATAATATCCCTCTACCACACGCCACTAACAATAAATATATATATAATCACGTGCCTGCAATACATATATATAAAAATTGAGATTACTTTCTCCCGACGATTTTGAAAAATGAGCAAGTGGGGGTTCAAGTAATAGGCAAAATACATCATAAAAATTTCCTCAATATTTTTAACAACACTTATCATCATTATTATAATTCACAATATTAATCGACCGTGTCGTTCCTGTGAAAGAGGGGGGCTTTCCAATAAGGATTTCTCCCTATTGGCGCCGCAATTAGGTGACCAAACCTCTCCTTGCGTAACTTCTAGACATTGTTAATATTGCAAATAATAATATTAATAACTTTGTCGTCTCAATTGTTGATTTAATAATATATAAAATATTAACAATAATTGAATCAAATAACGTGAGATACTATCAAAAGAATTATCGTAGCAATAATTGAACAAAATTGAGTGACTTCTCACGTAAGCATCAATAATCAATACCGTAAAGCTCTCGTGCAACTCACGCATATTCTCGTATTTTTAACACCGGGTGTTTCAACGCTTAATCTGTAAAACTTCCGCCAATTACTTTCATAAAGTATTTTTGTCGCTTTTCTTAATCCGACAATAATTCCGCTTAATAGGGTCCACCAATGATTGTGCCGTTGTACGAATATTCCCTGTTAAAACGAATATTCCCTGACCAATCGAATATTATAAAACAACTTTCGTATTTTGCAAAATTTATAATTATTATCCACAACTATCACATTATATCAAATTCATTCCATAATATTTAAAAATGATATTTACAGAAAAATCATCTTTATTAAAAAGTTGGGGTCTTACAATAATAATTAGAGAAAATTTAATTTTATTTATAAAAAGTTGGGGTCTTACACACGATATTATACAGTATCTTTGATTATTGATGCTTACGTGAGAAGTCACTCAGTTTTATTCAATCATTGCCACAATAATTGCTGCATAGTATCTCACATTATTGATTCAATTATTGTCACAATATTTTATATTATTAACTCAATAATTGAAACGACAAAGTTATTCATATTATTATTTCCATTATTGACAATGTCTAAAAAGTTCTGTCGAGAAAAGGGGTTTGGTCACCTAATTGTGCGCCAATAAGGAAAAATCTTTATCGAAAAGCCCTCTTTTTCTTGGGAATAATCTGGTTGTTAATATTGTGAATTATAATATTAATGATGAATAATTATTGATCAAAAAGGTGTTTAGTGAAGCCAAGTGAATTGAGATAAATAGAGGGTTTTTTTTTATGAAGTATTTGTTATAAATTTGGTTTATTGCATGGACCTCCACTTATCCATTTTTTTAAAATTATCGATAGAAAGTTATCTCAGTTTTGTTTTATTTTATATATATATATATATATATATATATATATATATATAAGTTTTGTTTTTTTTATATAAAATAGAATATATTTTATTTTATTTTGCATCGTACTACATAGTGTGTGCATAGTGCAGCATAGTGCAGCATAATAAAATCAATTTTTTTTTAAAGTTTCAGTCGAACATCGCCCGTGAATTCTTCCTACTGTGCGTCCGTGATTTTATAAATTCAAATAGTATCATGTCATTCTCCTATAAATAAGATATTTAGTTTAGAAAGAAAAATGATCACACGTGAATCAGAGAATTCTTCTTCTATAATATTGAGCATATTTCTTTTGAATTTAAGGAAGCTTTGAGTGTAGAAAACTGTACAAGTTTTCTACAAGAATATTTCCGGTATACCAGTCAGAAGTACTCTCCTTTTAAGGTAAGGAATATTATTTTATTTAATATTCGTAAGAAATAATATTTTCCTCCATACTCTGTAGTATGTAAGTAATCTTATTTCATTTAATATTCTTAAATCTACACTTATTTTGATAAGTATTGCTTCTATACTCCTTGAAATTAGTAGAATATCCTTGAAATTTGCGCTTCATCGAGTATCTTTTCACAGGAATATTTTTCTGAATATTCTTGTTAAATTTTGATCTTTTCATGTCGGGGTACTATTCACGAAGTACTATTCACGGATTACTACCCACTCGGGTACTATTCACCCGGGATACTATTCATGACAAAAATTAATTTCTTTTATGTCCAAATTATTTTTGATACAATATTATTCTTGAATTTTACTCCACAAAGCAGTTATCATGTTGATAATTTAGACATTTTTAAACTCTGGATAAATTAAAAATCTTTAATATTTATCCTTAATTTCGTTTGATTGATGCTTATATCATTGTTATCATCCTCATGTTTATATTGTGATGAAAGTCATTTTTGGCCCGTAGTGCATAGATGGACTGTTGATTGGTATGATTATGATTAAGAATTATATCGGTATAATTATGACCTGTAATGTTACAAATGATGTGGTAAAAGTCCTCATTGGCCCGTAGTGCATTGATGGACAGTTGTTGGCATGATCATGATCATTGGTGATATTAACGAATATCATTGGCCCGTAGTGCATGGATAATTCGTGGATGTGATAATAATGAATATCATTGGCCCGTAGTGTATGGATAATTCATCGATGTGATACTAATGAATATCATTGACCCGTAGTGCATGGATAATTCGGTGATGTGGATTATTTATTGAGATGTGTTACAATGATAAAATATTGATGATGAACTTTTAAATCATAGAAGATAGTAGATATCATGCTCTACTTGACTCTTCTAATGGATTGTTTGTTCCGCTGCAATTAAACTTGTTGTTCATTTTATTCTATCAGTTTAACACTGTTGAAGGCTAATGATAATTTATTCTACATTATCTTAGTTATAATATTTTTTACTGGGCAAGTTGAGCTCACCCTTTGCTTTCATTGTTCTCTTCAGGAAATGAGAGTATAGCTGGGACTAGTCAGGGAACGGAGTGATGGTCCGAGATGGTGGCTATTATAGTCCTCACTATTTTATAAAATAATGTGATAATAATTATAATGAGGACTCCATTTGAGTTTGGATATTGTCTACGAGACAATATTCGTGTTAAAACTCTCAGCTTACGTTTGTCGTATTGTATTAATGAAGTTTGTATTTGAATTTTGTACCATGTATTTGGCGACTCAGAATGGGTTGTGTATACCTATTTTGGGGGCGTCACAGTTGGTATCAAAGCTTAGGGATATGATCCCTAGCTGAGATTTGAGGCAAGAATTAGGAGGGGAGAGACGGGTAAATCCTTCGCTAGTATGACCTACCTAAGCTTATTTGTTATTTAATTGGTCGGTCAGAATATATGGATAATATGGCATGTCAATTAACCCTTGTTTTGTGGCAGTGTTTGAAAATGACATATGAAAATGTTGAAATAAGCAATGGAGCATATGAGACCGTTGAGTCGCCGATGATCAATAACCAGGATAATGTGCATCAGGAAGGCAATAATCCTTAGGTAAACAATAATACCGACCAAATGATGAACGACGGAATGTTTAGGAGTTTTCTGCAATTCGTGTAACATCAGGCGAGAGAGACTCCTATTTAAAATGCAGGTGGAAACACTGACAACTAACGGATGGTCACTGCTAAGCAATTCAAGGAGCTGGGACCACCGGAGTTTTTGGGAAAGCTAGAGCCACTTAAGATAGAGACGTGGATTAAGCAGATCACCAAGATATTTGATGTCTTGGGATACTCCGAGGAGCAAAAGGTTCCCTTTGCCACCTTCATGTTACGAGGAGAGACAGATCATTGGTAGGAATCTGTAAAACGTACTCAGCCTTCCGCACTGAAGATGTCTTGGGAGAAGTTCCAAGAATTGTTCAACGACAAGTACTTTCCCGAAAGTATTCGTCACATGAAGGAGGTAGAATTCATCAAGCTGGAGCAAAATAATATGATCGTATCACAATACTAGGCTAAATTTACGGAGTTATCCCGGTTTACATCCCATTTGGTAGATAATGAGGAGCGAATGACGCGAATGTTTCTAAGAGGTTTGAAACCTGAAATACGTCAATACCTCATTTCTCACAAACTTTGCTTGTATTCAGATGTTGTAAATAGGGCTCAGTTATTGGAGCGCAATAATAAGTCAACCCAACCAAAAGATAGCGGTCGACAAAACGATAATACTAGTGGTAGCAGTCATCGAAGCGGTGACAACAAACGTGGAGGAAATCAACTTGCCAGAAATGGTAACCACTTCGGTGGTAATCATGGCCAAGATAATAAAAGTGAAAATTTCAAGAATCTCGGTTCAACAATAATGGAAAGACGGCAGTATCATCACCCGTTTTCAAGGAAGGAGAACGACCACCGGTCGTATGTTACAAATGCAGAGGGGAGGGACACATTAATCCAAACTGTACGCAGCAACCCAAAGTGTGTTATAATTGCGGAAGAGAAGGTCACCTAGCCCGATTTTGTCGTGTAGTGAAGTCAAGTCCAGCTGGGATGGAGACACCAAAGGCCGTCCCAGACAAGTCAAAGTCGGTAGTTCAAGGGAGAGCGTTTTTCGTGACCTCCCAAAAAGCGAAGAACCCGAACGAAGTTATCACGGGTAAACTAATCATAAACTCTTGCGAAGTCTATACCTTATTTGATACCGGTTATACCCATTCTTTTATTTCTCCTACTTGCGCTCAACGTTTAAATTTAACTCTGGAGAAATTAGACTTTGACTTATCTGTTGGGAGAAATATTCATTACATCCACTGTTTATAAGTCTTGTTTGATTCAAATCGGCACCCTCACATTACCTGTCTATCTTATCTCTTTGAAAATACTTGCATTTAATGTGATTTTAGGGATTAATTGGTTAACTACTCATCATGCTAAAATTGATTATTTTCGTAAGGTTGTTAGCTTTCATATTCCTAACCAACCTATTATGCGAATTCAAGCAACCAAACCACTAAAGTCAATCGCTGTTGTAAGACCCCAACTTTTTATAAATAAAATTGAATTTCCTCTAATTATTATTTTGAATAATAAGGTGTTAATTTGATATAATGTTTTGGTTATAGGTGAAATGTGCAAATTTTGCAAAATAAGCAAGTGGTTATAAAATATTCATTGTTGTCGGAGAATATTCGTTTGGTCGTGGAATATTCTTTGCTTTGCTCGGGAATATTCGTATGCGATGACGTAGCCATTTGTGGGCCCTATAATGTAAAAAAGCTAGTTGGATGAAGAAAACAGCGGTGTTTGAGTTTTTATAAATAATCTGGCGTAATTGTCACCATTAACATTCGTTAAAATACCGACGGCTAAAATACAAGATGTCTGCGTGGTTGCACAAGAAGATACCAGATTACACAAAGATTTTTGAATTATTGATTATTACGTAAGAAGGCACTACTCTATAATTGCTATAGTATTTATTGTTCAATATTTTATTTTATTGATTCAAAATTGCTACGTTGATATTTTATATTATTGTTAATTCAATAATTGTCACTGCACAGTATTTTTCATTATCGGATCAATAATTCATAGATTTGAATAATATTAGTAGATAACATTATTGGCAATGTCTAAGGAAGTTACATGCAGGAAAGGGTTTGGTCACCTAATTGCGCGCCAGTAAAGAGAAATCCTTATCGAAAAGCCCCATTCTTTCCTGGGAACGACCTGATTGTTAGTATTGTGATTCTGTAATATTATTTGTGAATAATTAATTATTATCTAGATTCAAATAAGGAATACAAATGAAATAAGGATAAATATACAACATTATATAGAGAGAGATAGGATGGGTCTAAAGCAAACTTAAATATCACTCTTTTATTAAAATTACGTCATTTTGAATATTCTTTTAAAAAACAAGTCGGGCTGCGGCTGATATTTTTATAAATAAAAGGAAAGCAAATAGAACCACTATATTTTAATATTATTTTATATTTTAAAAGAATCTCCAAAACGACGTAATTTTATAAAATACTCAAAATTGATAGGAATTTAGTCGCAAATATTGGGGCCTAATTGTAATTTTTTTGTATATTTTGGTCATATTTCTATGCATGCATTTAATAATACAATTAAAATTTGCTGATTTTAAAATTGCCTTATTTAATCTAAAAGCCAAATGAAACCTTTTTTATGAGATAGAGGGAGATTAATAATTAGAAACTAATTAAATACTATTACTTATTTTATTTGTTAGTTTTCGTAACCCATTTCTGAGTTTACAAATTACACAAGTTGACATAAAAAATCAAAATGTATCTTTAATTTTGAAAAAGAGAGTTATTTTCTAGTGGGGTCAGGTCAGGGATTTGGGATTGTGATTTTTCGGGTTTTACTTTCACTTGTCAATAGAGGTTACAAATAATAATAATAATAATAATAATAATAATAATAATAATAATTAAATAATATCTTACCTCCGTTCCTTTATATAAATCGTTTTAGAAAAATATTTTTGTTCCTTAATACTCCCTCCGTTCCTAAAAGATTGTCGTTTTAGAAGAAAAAATTGTTCCAAAATATTTGTCGTTTACAACTTTCGAGGAGAATAAATTATTTACTTTCTTATATTACACTTACCTTCTCTCATTGTCCCAAAAAATTCTCTTCCTTGTATTAATAGTTTTCAACTTCCCATAAAAGGGTAGTGATAGAATTTCAAACAAAATTTACTTGGTAAATGATACTTTCTTAATTCATGTGTCAAAACCTTAAACGACAATCTTTTAAGAACGGAGGTAGTACAAGTCGTTTGAGAATTTCAAGTAAACATTAATTGCTTAGTTTTCAATATTACCCCAAATATTAAATGTAACTTTGGTTCTCTCACTATTTTATGTCTAATAAATAACAATCTCTTCTTTCAATACAAGAACAATATAGACAATTGATATTATAGTTAATGTTATACAATCATTACCTTAATACTTGTACACTACTCTAAAACGACCTATATTAAAGAACAAAGAGAGTAATAACAATAATAATGAAAAAAATATAAAAAAGTAAAACTAAATTTCCAACCACATTAATTTCTTATTCTAAATTGGGTAATGTTAGGTTCTCAAGTTTGTTTTTCAAATGTGTATCATTTAATGATGCATCATTATTACGAGTTAATCACATTACACAATGAATGTATGAAGAGCTTAGAAAAAAAATACTCCTTCCATTCCTTAATATAGGCCGTTATAGACATGTGCACAAGAATTAAAGAAATAATTGAAAAGCATTAACTATATTATCAATGGTCTATAATATCCTTCACCTCACTTATCTCATAAATATGGATCAAAAAATTAGGTGGAGTAATAAGGGGCAATTTGAAAAAAATAGTAATCAATTCTCCTAGATAACCACAAACGACAAATAATTAGGAATATAAAAAAAAAGTCTAAAACGACCTATATATAGGAATGGAGGAAGTACAAATCAATTTTAACTTTTTTACACCTCAAAATCACAAGCTTGGTTCACAGCTCATAACTTGCAAATGCTTGATGAAGCTGCTAGTGTTCAATAAAGTCCAGGTTTCTTCAGCTAAAGAAGGTGACAATTAATTCAGGCTGGAGCAGGGTTTTGCATTCTTTTAGCACTAGACACTTGGCAAGAGCATCAATTCCCGCAAACGATTACAAAACTGTCAGTGATACAGCAGCTGAACGAAGCTTCACACCGTCATGATCCCATTTATACTGGGGGGCAGCTGCCCCGGCAATAAACACCTACAATATATAACAACATGATTTACCTCATGAATATTGCTCGGATTGAGTGTGAGAATCATATTCATGAAGAAATTGGCATTCTGAGTTTCGAATTGTAATTTCCACTTGGGATTTTAGTAGAAATTCGTTTGCTTATTAATCAACGGGCCTATCAATGATTTACGCTACATTGAAAGCATGCAGTGGAAAATAGAAGGATTTCCATTATATTTTAGTATTATGAAGATTTAATTTATTTTATGTATCCTCATTTATTATTTTGGGAAATCCAGTAGTTTAATTATATTATTCCCATTTGTATTTTGGCCTTAGTTTTATTTATTTATTATTATTTATTGATTTTAGGATTTTAATTATTTTGTTTATCCAAATAGGCGTAGAAAAGTTGTTTATGTAGCGGAATTAAACGATCCATCTTACATCAATTTATTACCAACGCAACGCACACCTCCTTACCGAAAAAGTTAACCTATTGGGTTGATGTTCCATTATATTTATCAACACATCTACACTCTTGAATTTATCCAATGTGAGATTCATGTAAAATATCTCAACAATCTCCTCCTTTCACTTGAATACTCATCACAAGCATCATACTAGAGCAGTCACCATTGAACACACCTTCTTTGAGTCCATCATGCTAGAGTAGTCACCATTAAGCAAACCTTCTTTGAATCCTTCAAAAGCCCTATTGAGCACACCTTCTTTGAGTCCATCATACTAGAGTAGTCTCCATTGAGCACACCTTCTTTGAGTCCTTCAAAAGTTCTGTTATTACTCCACCACGCCAGAGACAAACGTGGGAGTACAACCTCCTTCAAGAGTCTTGCTCGACTCTAATACTACTCCACTACGTCAAAGATAAACATGAGAGTACAACCTTACTCTTTGTGAACCAATGGGAATACAACCTTGCTCCTTGTGAACCCTTCACTCTGAGCAGCTTCCCAGAGCCTTGAGTCCACTCCATTCGACTCAAATCATACTTCACCACGTAGTGGCAAATGCGGGAGTGATTCCTTGTGCTCCACCTGACTCAACTCTCTCCACCGCGCGGACTTGATAACACGAGGCCTGCGAATGTGTTCCACCCTGAAGTACCAATCTGATATTTGGGGTCATCAAACCATGGGCTTTGATACCACTTTGTAACGGAATTAAATGATCCATCTCACATCAATTCATTACCAACGCAACGCACACTGCATATTGGTGCAATAAGCATATTGGATCACCTCCTTACCCAAAAAGTTAACCTATTAGGTTGAGGTTCCATCATACTTATTAACCTATCTACACTATTAAATTTATCCGATCATGTGAAATATCCCAACAATTTAGTATTATAAATATATTCTTTTAGGGTGTTTTTGCCATATCAAATCTTTGATAATTATTATTTATTTCTCTTTGCGAGTTTTTATCTCCTTGTAGATTCAAGGTATTATCTCGTATTAGTACGATTACTAACGTTTCGTGTTAAAGCATTACAATCTAATCACATTTTGTTACCTCAAAAAGGTGTAGAAAAATTCTGTTGCAATTATTAACAAAGTAAGATTTCCAACATTAGCACTGTCTAACATAAGTACCTTTCCCCTGTTAACAGCAGTTACCACCGCAAAATGCTCTTCCTCTCTACCAAACTCGTAAAAGTAATAAGGCCTGCAATAATTATGAGAGGCAAAAGCATAGATTAGGAATCATCATAAATGAGCTAAACCAAATATTGTAAGTGATTTCTAATCCCAAAGTAGCAAACAACAATCAAGTTTAGCTGCTATCAAGACCAAAATTCTAGCTGTAGATGGGGTAGAATTGCTACTGAATGTAGGAGAAAGATCAGGTTGTAATTAACTGCCTCTTTGTGTGTTCTTATGGAAGAAAAAGAATTAGTCTTTGAGATATTCTTTTCTCCTCGACGAAATGGTAATATTAAGAATGTCACGAATATTGAAACTTGAAAGTATCATGTTATCAATATGATCTAATAGATGGTATAAACTTGAAGGTGAAGTTACCTGAAACCTTCATCTTCCTTAACTTTTATTGTCCGAGCAGAGTATAGAGTTGCCCCACCTACCAAAATTGTGTTAGGAAATCTACGGTGATAGCACAAGGTAGAACAATATATACAGTTGTGGCCAAATTATTGTTTGTCTAATAGTGAAATTGTGTTGTTATACGAGGACAATGGACTTTTCTCATCAATAAAAAGAGGACTCTTTTGGTGGAACAATTGTTTTTTCTTTTTCTTTTTTTTTGCAATTGGAAATGGGTACTTTTTAAGAACATCATAATATCTGCCAATTGGGGATGTCATAGTTTTTCATCTCCTAGCTTCACATGCCAGAAGGAAAATTTTCAATCCTAAAAGGTTTTGCCAAGAGAACATACAAAGAGGATCTAAAGAAATGGAATATAAATACCTGGAACAAATAGCTTTGCTGCCTCCTTTAATGAACCTATATCAGTAATATCTTTGGCCTGTTCACATTTGGAAAATATATCCATACTAAATTATCTTACAAATATCCAAACAGTAGTAAAAGTTTCTAAGAGAATAACCATGCACATCCTCAAGGAAGCAAGGACAAAACTAATCTATTCCATCATAATCTATTTATATATTTATTTATTAATTAATTTTATTTGTTTATTTTGTGATAAGTAACCATCATAATTCCCGGTGTAATCTGCCACATGGCCTCTAATAATGAAAATTAATTCCCCCATTGTAAGCTATACATCTTTCGCAACAAAATAGGACGGAACCTTTGAAGGGCACATACTTTATGTAACATATAGAACCACTATTATATTTTTAGACATCATATAAGTTGGGATTAAGTCTGGGGTTAGGGCTACTGGTTACTTCTGAGAATTTTACCAATCATATTGACATAGAATGACATAAACCACTAAAAATCTATGCCGTTACTAATATCAAATTTAAAAAGCTGGATCACCAAAGAATAGAGGTATACTTCTGGAAATCACAACATTGGGATATTCTTTAAATATGTTTGACGCTAAGTATGGAGTCAGAGAGTGTTGAATAAGAGAAAATTTAGTATTGGAAACCTTTTAATTCCCTAGAACCTGGTTGGGACACTCATGTGACTTGTCAAAGCATAGAGGCGGTAAAAATCTCAGTCGTTGCTAATATCAAATTTGAAAAGCTGGATCACCGAAGCATAGAGGTATACTTCTGGAAATTACAACATTGGGACACACACACCCCAAAGCATAGAGGCATACTTCTAGAAATTACAACATTGGGGGAGACACACACGCACACACACGAAGCATAGAGGTATACTTCTGGAAATTACAACATTGGGACACACACACCGAATCATAGAGGTATACTTCTGGAAATTACAACATTGGGGGACACACACACCGAAGCATAGAGGTATACTTCAGGAAATTACAACATTGGGACACACACACACACATACATAGCTAAGGTTGTCAAATTAAGGTTATCCTTACAACAGATCTTGAGCGTCCATCCGAATATCGAACAATTGATATAGTCCCCAGTTTAGTTATTCTGTAGTTTAATACTGCGGATGGAACAAATGTCCAAAATACTCTTCTTGTAAAAGTCTCTCATCCGCAGTTTAAAACTATGGACTTTAGGTATGGCTGACCAATTAGGAAACGACGTCGGTTTTAAATAAATGTCGTCCGCAGTATAATTCTGCAGACGCTAAGATTTGGCTGGCCAATTTGGAAATGACCTCGTATTGGCCAAATTCAATTTTTCCAATTTTCTAGGTTCTGTAGTATTAATACTTGTGAAAGTGCTAACAAGTACACAATGGCTATTCTTCAAAGGTTGTTGCTTCTTTAAAAACACCATATTCAATCCTATCCTTAACCACCAAAACCCTCTGGTGGCCACCACCCAGGGCGAGGAAAAATTATGTCCCGTTCCTTAGCAGTTTCAAGGAAATCTGTATCTTTAGAATCATCAACTATCCCCCAACATCAAAAAGATCTTGAAAGGTTTTTTATTAGGTAAAGAAACGTGAGAAACCCACAACCCTTCATTCTCTCCGGCTCCTT
This sequence comes from Panax ginseng, assembly GCA_020205605.1. Classification (NCBI taxonomy): domain Eukaryota; kingdom Viridiplantae; phylum Streptophyta; class Magnoliopsida; order Apiales; family Araliaceae; genus Panax; species Panax ginseng. The sequence goes on along the minus strand of CM035142.1, from coordinate 16,652,633 downwards.
CAAAGAACGCGGCAATTCACGCCTCCCTCCATTCCACATTTATCAATTCCTCCACAAGGCACATTTAAATTTATCAAGATCTTCAATATTCTTGCTAGCCGAATGCAATCCACCATTTGCTCTCATTATCACTATTACCACCCCCACAACCTACTTCGGTTTCTTTCACCCTTTTATGCACATTAACAGTGTTTTCAGTCAACAATTCTTTTCAAAATCTAAATCAATAACTTCGGTTGCCCCAATTTCAATACTTTCAGTTTCAATCACAATTGGCTCGGTGTCACCTAAATTAACATTTGCGCTCTCATAATGCAAATTTCTGCAGGAACTCTAATTTTTTTGAGACAGTAAAACTGTTACCTACATATTCCTTCGCACTATATCAGAATCCTCACCTAAATCAACAGTCCTCCCGGTGTCCTTACAACCAATATCTACGTCCAGCATCTCAACATTAACTCCACAGTCCTTTTTATTGACTGCTTGAGGATTTACGACTCCAGCCCCTTGATCGTCGGAGTTGGAGATGGACAGAGAGCGAGGGTGCTCGGGAGGGGTATGAAGGCTTCTTCTTCCTCTTCTTTTAATTCTCCTTGAGGGTCCTTAAAGCTTTTCGACGGAGAGACCATGACAATTCTGGTGGGTTGCACCAAACACAACGAAATTTCTCCCATCTCTATTATTTGGCATTTGCAATTTAATACTGTGGAGCATAGAGAACTAAAAAAAAATTGAATTTGGTTAATACAACATCGTTTTTCAATTGGCCAGCGTCCGCAGTTTAATATTGCGAACGACACTTATTTAAAAACGATGTTGTTTCCTAATTGGACAGCCATACCTAGCGTCCGCAGTTTAATACTGCGGATGAGGAACTTTTAAAAGGAGGGTATTTTGGACATTTATCCCGTCCGCAGTATTAAATTGCGGAATATTGAAAACTAAACTGCGGACGATGGCAATATTAATCGTTCGATATTTGGATGGACGTTCAAGATATGTTATAAGGATAACCTTAATTTGATAATGTTAACTATGGATCAGTATTCCGCAATTTAATACTGCAGACGGGACAAATATCCAAAATACCCTTCTTTTAAAAGTTCTCCATCTGCAATATTAAACTGCGGACACTAGGTATTGCGGAATAGTGAAAACTAAATTGCGGACGAGGGCTATATAAATCGTTCGATATTCGGATAGATGCTCAAGATCCATAGCAAACGTTATCAAATTAAGGTTATCCTTACAACAGATTTTGAGCGCCCATCCGAATATTGAACGATTAATATAGCCCTCATCTGCAGTTTAGTTTCCAATAATCCGCAGTTTAATACTGCAGACGGGACAAATGTCCAAAATACCCTCCTTTTAAAAGTCCCTCGTCCGCAGTATTAAATTGCGGATGCTAGGCATAGATGGCCAATTGGGAAACAACGTCGTTTTCAAATAAGTGTCGTCCGCAATATTAAACTACGAACGCTGGCCAATTGCAAAACGACGTCTTATCGGCCAAATTCAATTTTTTTAGGTTTCTAGGCTCCACAGTTTTAAACTGCGGATGCCAAATAATAGAGATGGGAGAAATTTCGCAGTGTTTGGTGCAACCCACCGGAATTTTCATGGTCTCTCCCCCGGAAAGCTTTAAGGACCCTCGAGGAGAATTAGAAGAAGAGGAAGAAGAAGCCTTGCATACCCCTCCCGAGCACCTTCGCTCTCAGTCCATCTCCAACTCCGACGATCAAGGGGCTGGAGTCGTAAATCCTCAAGCAGTCCATAAAAAAGACTGTGGAGCTAATGTTGAGATGCTGGACATAGATATTGGTTGTAAGGACACCAGGAGGACTGTTGATTTAGGTGAGGATTCTGATACTCTAGTGTTTTAAGAACCAAACTTGGTGAAGGAATATGGTAGTGGAAACGGTTTTACTGTTTCAAAAAAAATAAAGTTTCTGCGGAAAGTTTACATTCTAAGAGCCCAAATGTTAATTTAGGTGACACTGAGCCAATTGTGATTGAAACTTAAAGTATTGAAATTGGGGCAACCGAAGTTATTGATTTAGATTTTGAAGAGAATTGTGAAGAATTGTTGACTAAAACACTGTTAATATGCATAAAAGGGTGAAAGAAACTGAAGTATGCTGTGAGGGTGGTAATAGTGATAATGTAGAAGCAAATGGTGGAGTGCATTCGACTAACAAGAATATTGAAGATCTTGATAAATTTAAATATGTGCCTTGTGGAGGAGCTGATAAATGTGGAATGGAGGGAGGTGTTTCAGGGAGGCATGAATTAACGCGTTCTTTTAAGGAGCCAGAGAAGAATAAGGGTTGTGGGTTTCTCACGTTTCTTCACCTAATAAAAACCTTTCAAGGATCTGTTTGATGTTGGGGGGATAGTTGTTAATGATTCTAAAGATACAAATTTCCTTGAAACTGTCAAGGAACGGGGCATAATTTTTCCTCGCTCTAGGTGGTGGCCACCAGAGGGTTTTTGTGGTCAAGGCTTGGGTTGAATATAGTGTTTTAAAAGAAGCGCAGTCGTTGAAGAATTGCAATTGTGTACAGGTCAACACTTTCACAAGTATTAATACTACGGAACCTAGAAAACTAAAAAAAAAAAAATTAATTTGGCCAATACGACGTTGTTTCTAAATTGGCCACCAAATCTTAACATTCGCAGTTTAATACTGCGGACGACACTTAATTAAAAACGTCGTTTTCCTATTGGCCAACCATACCTAGCGTCCACAGTTTAATATTGTTGAAGGGGGACTTTTAGAAGAAGGATATTTTGGGCATTTGTTTCGTTCGCAGTATTAAACTGCGGACAAGAGCTATATCAATCGAACGATATTTGACAACATTAGCTATAGATCAGTCCTCTATATATATATATAGTCAATTGAATGATGATCAAGGGCCTTGAGCCGTAAATCCTCAAGCGGTCAACAAAAATGACTGTGGAGCTAATGTTGAGATGTTGGATGTGGATATTGGTTGTAATGACACTAAGAAGACTGTTGATTTAAGTGAGAATTATGATACTAGTGTTTTCAGAACCAAACTTGGTGAAGGAATACGGTAGTGGTGACGATTTTACTGTTTCAAAAAAAATAAAGTTTTTGCAGAAAGTTTACATTTTGAGAGCCCAAATGTTAATTTAGGTGACACTGCAAATGATTGAAACTGAAAGTATTGAAATTGGGGCAACTGGAGTTATTGATTTAGATTTTGAAGAGAATTATGAAGAACTGTTGATTGAAACACTGTTAATGTGCATAAAATGGTGAAAGAAACCGAAGTAGGTCGTGGGGGTTGTAATAGTGATAATGTAGGAGCAAATGGTGGAGTGCATTCGACTAGCAAGAATATTGAAAATCTTGATAAAGTTAAATGTGTCTTGTGGAGGAGCTGATAAATGTGGAATGGACGGAGGTGTTTCAGGGAGGCGTGAATTACTGCGTTCTTTTAAGGAGCCAGAGAAGAATGAAGGGTTGTGGGTTTCTCGCGTTTCTTCACCTAATAAAAACCTTTCAAGGATCTTTTGATGTTGGGAGGATAGTTGTTGATGATTTTAAAGATACAAATTTCCTTGAAACTTCCAAGGAACGGGGCATAATTTTTCCTCGCTCTAGGTGGTGGCCACCAGAGGGTTTTGGTGGTCAAGGCTTGGATTGAATATGGTGTTTTAAAAGAAGCACAACCGTTGAAGAATAGCCATTGTGTACAGGTCAACACTTTCACAATTATTAATACTACGGAACCTAAAAAATTTTTTAAAAAAAATTGAATTTGGCCAATACGACGTCGTTTCCAAATTGGCCAGTCAAATCTTAGCGTCCACAGTTTAATACTGCGGACGACACTTAATTAAAAACATCATTTTCCAATTGGCCCGTCATACCTAGCGTCCGCAGTTTAATACTATTGAAAGGGGACTTTTAGAAGAAGGATATTTTGGGCATTTGTTTCGTTCGCAATATTAAACTGCGGATGGGAGCTATATCAATCATTCGATATTTGATATTTGACAACATTAGCTATGGATCAATCCCCTATATATATAGTTAATTGAATGACGATCAAGGGCCTTGAGCCGTAAATCCTCAAGCGGTCAATAAAAATGATTGTGAAGCTGATGTTGAGATGTTGGACATGGATATTTGTTGTAATGACACCGAGAGGACTGTTGATTTAGGTGAGAATTCTAATACTCTAGTATTTTCAGAACCAAACTTGGTGAAGGAATACGGTAGTGGTGACGATTTTACTGTTTCAAAAAAAATAAAGTTTCTGCGGAAAGTTTACATTCTGAAAGCCCAAATGTTAATTTAAGTGACACTAAGCCATTTGTGATTGAAACTAAAAGTATTAAAATTGGGGCAACCGAAGTTATTGATTTAGATTTTGAAGAGAATTGTGAAGAATTGTTGACTGAAACACTGTTAATGTGCATAAAAGGGTGAAAGAAACCGAAGTAGGCTGTGGGGGTGGTAATAGTGATAATGTAGGAGCAAATGGTGGAGTGCATTCGACTAACAAGAATATTAAAGATCTTGATAAATTTAAATATGTGCCTTGTGGAGGAGTTGATAAATGTGGAATGGAGGGAGGCGTGAATTACCACGTTCTTTTAAGGAGCCAGAGAAGAATGAAGGCTTGTGGGTTTCTTGCATTTCTTCACCTAATAAAAACCTTTCGAGGATCTTTTTGATGTTGGGATTAGTTGTTGATGATTCTAAAGATACAAATTTCCTTGAAACTGCTAAGGAACGGGGCATAATTTTTCCTCACTCTAGGTGGTGGCCACAAGAGGGTTTTGCTTGTCAAGGCTTGGATTGAATATTGTGTTTTAAAAGAAGCAACAACCGTTGAAGAATAGCCATTGTGTACAGGTCAACACTTTCACAAGTATTAATACTACGGAACCTAGAAAACTAAAAAAAAAAAAAATTTGGCCAATACGACGTCGTTTCCAAATTTGTCAGCCAAATCTTAGCGTCCGCAGTTTAATACTACAGACGACACTTAATTAAAAACGACGTCGTTTTCCAATTGGAAAACCATACCTAGCGTCCGCAATTTAATACGGTTGAAGGGAGACTTTTAGAAGAAGGATATTTTGGACATTTGTTTTGCAGTATTAAACTGCGAACGGGGAGCTATATCAATCGTTCGATATTCAATATTTGATATTTGACAACGTTAGCTATGGTCCCTATATATATATAGTCAATTGAATGACTATAGTTTCCCTCCCTCCCTCCCTCCCTCCCTCCCTCCCTCCCTCTTTCTTTGACAACATATAGGAAATGCATTAAAATATTATAATAACCACAATAATTGTCAGTACACACCTCTAAGAATGTGATCTTGAGTGAATTTGATGAACGGATGACAACACTTAGTACTTCAGATCTGCACAAGACTCGAACACATAAGAATGGATTATAATATTGCAATTCATACCAACTAGTGTAAGAGCAGATTAAAATCTGTCAATCTAGAAGAAAATTTTGAACAGGAAATTATGGTTTATAATATGTTCATCTTCTTTGTTTTCTTCGATAAAAGAAGTCAAAAATTTGAAAATGCATAACGAGCAACCAGGAAATGGTCAGAGGAAGGATTAAAAAGCTAGTCGAGAGATAACAGAATAAAATAAAAAAAAACAACAAGAAAAAAAAATATGAAATGCATAAGCAAATTGATGTCACAACAAAAGAAGCGAAGCCAATTGATTTCACAACATTTTATGTTAAGGATAGATCTTCCCTCCCACGATCATGCCCCTTAGCTTGCAGGCCAACTGACAAGTTACCTCTCTACCTCCTAAAATAAATCTTCTACCATATAATGTTTCTCAAATTTTAGCTCTCAACAAGAAAAGTGTGTTTATATATTTAAATGCATCTGTTGGAAGACAGATTTATTCTCCATTGAAATGTCTACATATTTAAATGTCAAATGGAAAATGTACATTATTGTTTTGAATACAGCTTTACTCTATTGAATGATTATTACAAGCTTAGAATACTTTAACTTGGTCATTTTCATGCACAAATATGAAAGAAAGGATATAAGAGTGCACTAAAAAATGCAGAGGGACAAACATGTTGGAAAAAGTACGCCTAAAATAATCTCTATCCCAGGAATTACTTTTCCGTCTTTGTACAATTAAATATGAAATCAACAAAACCAATTATGAGAACGAAAATAACAAATAACCATCCACAAACAAGACACCAAATTTACGTGGAAAACCCTCTAAAACTAAGAGGAAAAAATCACGGGTCAAACTCTGAATCTCCACTATATCACTAATAATGGGCTTACAATAATCCTCTCAAGTTTTATGCCCTAAAACTTGAGGTTACACAATAAATTAGGAGAGTACAAATTTACCTTTAAATAGGTTGAGAAACCTAATTAACTTCACTATCCAAAAACACCCCAAGCAATGAAGTCTTCAATCTTTCAATTGAATGGAGATGGCAGCGGAAACCCACGAGCAACAAACTATAATTTTCTCAATTTATTCTTTTGGTACCTCTTGCTACCAAGCTTCTCTCATGTGTCAAATAAGACTCCCTCATAGCCTTATTTATAATACTCTTCCTAATCCATTCCTATTATGTATTAGAAACAATTTATTCTCCTAATCAAATTAAGAATCACGTCTCTTTGTCTTGGTCACCAACCAATCTAACAAGTAAATCCTTTTTCAACTTGGACTCCAATAGCACTTTTACTAATTCGTAAGCTCCCCTTAATTTAATTCCAACTTGGATTCCTTTCATGGGTGAGGACCTATACCCAACAATCTCCCCCTCCGAACCCATGAGAGGAGGGATCACCAACCACAACTCCTTACTCGAAGTTAATTCCAACAAAATCTTGACTCAACTCAAGCTTCTTGGAATTTTCAACTATCTTCATGTCCGACTTTGTCTCATCGCCTTGGTTCTTCTCAATGGGAGGATCTAACTCAAACTTGACAAATTTTTGTTTGCCAAATTCATTCACAACCGCTTTGTACCCTAACTGTGATCTATTACTTTCCTTCTTCACTTTTGGTACCCATTTAAAGCGAAGAGCTTTCCTCTCGTAGTTCTCATGCAAGGCTTTTTTCTCATCTTGCACGGCTTTGTACCACACATTTTTCCGCCTAACTCCCCCATCTTCAACACCTCTCACATGCGCCCACATCGTGTAAAGTGTATACCTTCTTACCTCTAGTCACCACTAGAGACCCTTTGGTGAGCTTCCACTGACCTTCACCAAAGTAACTTTTATAACCATTTTTATCATGCTTACCAGTAAAGATCAAATTAAGACGAATATTCGAAACATGTCCGACTTCTTTCAGCATCAACCTGCAACCACTGTTAGTCTCCAAACAAATATCTCCAATGCCAATAATCTTGGATGCACTTCTGTTTCCCATCCATACATAGCCAAAATCACCACTAGTGTAGGATGTGAAGATTTCACCACGAGAAGTAGCATGGAACGAAGCACCCAAATCAATAATCCAATCATTAACCTGGCACTTGAGTTTATCATCGCAAACAATGGCTACATCAACATCGAATAGATACACAATCGAATCTTTATCCTCATCTTTTTCCTTAGACTGCTCCTTCAAAAATATGCATTCTCGCCTTTTGTGACCTGGTTTCTGGCAGTGAAAACAAATTATTTCTTTTCTATCTCTTAACCTTCCCCTGGATTTGTCATCTTCAGGAGAGTTTCTCTCTCTGTTTCTGCCCCTATTCTGTACGACAAAAACTTGTGACTCAACACTAATCATCATGGTATCTCTTCGCCTCTGTTCCTATTAAACAAATTATCCTTAACTGTATCCATAGTCAACTTGCCATTAGGAGCGGAGTTACTTAACGATACAACCAGCGTCTCCCAGCTATCAGGCAAAGAACTCAACAACAACAAAGCCTACATCTCATCGTCAATTACCATCTTTTTGTATTCAACTGATTTATCAAACTCTGAAAATTACTCAAGTGTTCTACAACGGAGTTTCCATCCTGAATTTAGAATTCACAAGCTTCCTAATCAAAAAAGCTTTATTTTGCGCCGTCTTCCTTTCATACACGAACTCCAATTTCTGCCAGAGAGCATAGGCTTTAGTTTCCGTGAAACACACTTTGATCAATCCACGATCTGATCAGACAAATAGTCTTCATGTTCATCTTGTTCCACTGTGTGTCACTCTTGTGTGTGGGCTTAACTCCTTCTCAAATGGCTCGTACAAATCCTTGCAATAAAGCAAATCCTCCATTCTTGGCTTCCAGATTGCATAATTTATAGCCTTAAGATTAATCATGCAACCTGATGTCTAATCCTCCATTTAATTCGCACAAGAAAACCACAAAAATAACCAAGCTTTGATACCACTGTTGGGAAAAGTACGCCTAAAATAATCTCTATCCCAGGAATTATTTTTTTTTCTTTATGCAATTAAATATGAAATTAACAAAATATGAGAATGAAAATAACAAATAACCATCCACAAACAGACACCAAATTTACGTGGAAAACCTTCTAAAACTAAGAGGAAAAACCACAGGTCAAACTCCGAATCTCCACTATATCACTAATAATGGGCTTACAATAATCCTCTCAAGTTTTATGCCCTAAAACTTGATATTACACAATAAATTAGGACAGTGCAAATTTACCTTTAATTAGGTTGAGAAACCTAATTAACTTCACCACCCAAAAACACCCCAAGCAATAAAGTCTTCAAGCTTTTAATTGAACGGAGATGGCGGCGGATAGCCACGAGCAACAAACTGTAATTTTCTCAATTTATTCTTTTGGGTACCTCATGCTACCAAGCTTCTCTCATGTGTCATGTGTCAAATAAGACTCTCATAGCCTTATTTATAGTACTCTTCCTAATCCATTCCTATTATGGATTAGAAACAATTTATTCTCCTAATCAAATTAGGGATCACGTCTCCTTGTCTTGGTCACCAATCAATCTAACAAGTAAATCCTTTTTCAACTTGGATTCCAATAGCACTTTTACTAATTAGTAAGCTCCCCTTAATTTAATTCCAACCAGGATTCTTTTCATGGGTGAGGACCTATACCCAACAAAACAAACAAGAACATATAAAAGAAGGGAAGTACTTGGAAACATTTAGATTCCGAAAACATGAACAAAATAAGGGACATATATGTAAATGAAACACAACATGAGAGCTTTTTTACCCATCAGGAGATGCAAACCTTGCTGCATAGGTCTTCGGCTTAGCCTTATCTCCATAAAGAGATAAACCCGCACTATAATCCTAAAAAATTAGGATGAAGATTCTTTAAAATTTTGCATGTCAAATATGAAATTAGTCAAAAGAAACTGAATTGCTCTTAAATAATGAATCAGCCCCCCAAAAAAGTATCTCTTAAGCCCCTAATATTTGAACTTATGAAGTCATACATGAAAATTTCAAGGATGATTAGTAGAGTGAAAAAAACATGTGGAATCAAGTCGTTCAAATATAACAACCAGCTCTTTGCCTGAGTTGGTAGAGTGGTATCACCCACTAACCTTATTTCAAATCTGATACAGATTGGCATTTGCGCATATTGTAAATAAAAAAGTGGTTTTTGTGAGCACTAGGTGTAGGTGGCTAGGTGCCTAGACTTTATCCTGAAAATCAATTATTTAAACTAGGATTGGCAGGTGCATTACAAAGAAGGTAAACAGCTAAAGCTATTAGTAAGCACAATAGCTTCTAGTATCAGATGTGTCATGAGAAAGACGCTTCAATAGTTAGGTGAGGCAACTTTCCTGTGACAGACCTTTTAACTTGTCTCAACTTTATACAAACACAGATTTGCCAAGTGATGCCCATTATTTGGGATTAAACCAGTTTCTCTCTTCATATTTGTATTGCTCTAAGGTCTTAAGTAATAGTAGTTGAAGACAAAACACAAGCTTCGAAAGACATCACTTTATTAGACAGGAATAAAGAAAAGTAAAGGGTAACATTAAATGAACAAAGAGCTACTGTGCCCAAGTACATTATATTCATGTAAAAGGAAATGCATAAACAAAATGGTTGTCTCAAAATATTTGAAAGATATAACAAGAAATGGCACCATTAAATCTTAAGAGCGTAAGTGGTGCCTGGCGCTAGATATATCACAGTGCCAATGCAACTGAATAGGAGTTGATTTTGAGATATTAAAACTGAACAATGATATGTATACCACCTGTTCAGGTGGTTTTACCCAGGAAATTTTCTACTAATCAGGTACCTAAACTGTTGTCTTTAACATTAACAGATTAAACAACTCGGTCAAAATTGGACAAAGAATGGCCGGATTCATGGTTTTGTTTTGGGACAAAACCACCATTCAGGATCATCATAAGACCATCTATCCTACGTCTAGGAGTGTCTCATGATTTTCTTGCATTGTAGAGCCTGAAAATTAAGTGATGTTACCTCTGTCCCACACCCATTTTGAAAAAATTAAGGTTTTCAAGAAAAAATGACTTTCTATGTAATCAACTGCCTAGATTAAAACTTATTGCCTGGATTTTCAAAGTTAACACTTATTTTCAAATTTTTAAGAGAAGAAAAAATATATATATTAACTTGGGACTAGGGGTAATATGTATAGCTACTTAGCTGGCCTCCACCTACTCTATATATACACATCAATTGACAAATTAAATCTCCCACGCTACAGAAAAGCATCTATATCTCTTCAATTATTTACAAAGACCAAAATTAAGAACAACAATATTACTGCCTCCGTTCAAAATTTGTTTAAAATTCTATCCCTAACTCTTTATGGGAACTTGAAAGAAACATAATTTATTGTGATAACGAGAGAATGTAGGGGTAATATACGAAACTAAATAATTTATTCACCCCAAAAGTTAAAGTTGTAAAGGACAAATTTTTTGAAACAAATTTTTTCTTCTAAGACGACAACGGAGCGAGTATTATTTAAAAAAAAAAAAATAATTAAAGAAAACTTGAAATTCTGGGGAAAAAACAAAGTATTGAAACAATTCATCAAAAATGAAAAAGCACAGACCTCGGGCTCTGTGAAATCCTGGAACTCTGGTGGGACCCTTATGGCAAACCCATCACCAAAGAACTGAAACCAAGACTTGGTGTTGGCAATGCCAGATAGGAATGGGTTTGAAGGGGTTGATGTTTCTGCAGAAGATATGGGAACCGATGATAAAGTGTTGAAGGTTAAAGGGAGGAAAGATATTGAAGAAACAGAGTTGAGGAACAAGTTTCTCCTGGACAAAGAATTGGGTTTGAAAATTGTGCTGATGGGTTTATTGTTATACTTCTGAGGAGGGGGTTTTGGTGGGTTTGAAGAGGATGAGAGAAGTGTTTCCATGGCCACGAAAGAGAAGAAACAGAGGTGGACATTCTGGTAATGGAAGTCTAGATAATGTGGGACAGATTGGTTATTAGAATTTAGAGCTCCCAAGCTTGCTCCTAGGGGTAGTTCAGTCATTTTGAGTTTCAAGGTAAAACCTCACTCTTTCAGTCTTTTGTAAGAAAAATAATGCTACTATAACAGAGTAAAAAATAGTCACATAATGTTCACATACACACATACATATTACAGGCCTCACATATCAGGCAGAGGCCCACAATATGCATGTGTGTATATATACGTATTATGTGACCATTTTTTATATAATAATAACATTGTTGTTTTAAGATTGCATTGGAGTTTTAGGACGATAATATCTTATTAATGAAATATTTATATTATATATTATTTTTTATTTTAATAATGTGTCATGATTCTAATATTATTCGTGTGTACGTCGTATACAATATCAGTGTATTAAATTTTTAACACATTTTCCAATGTTTTAGTTTATTCTAGTTAAACTTTATCCAGAAAATTGTAAAAGGAAAAAAGAAAATCCACTTACTTAAATAACTTTATTTAAATTTATTATATTTTAGGACTTTAATTCACTTAATTAAGTTGCTTTATTTAATCTATTTTTATTTTTTATGACTTTAATTCATTTACTTAAATACCTTTATTTAGTTTTGTCATATTTTTGGGTCGTTGATATTATCAAAGTAAAAATAATAATTCTAAATTAAAAATACATTTAATAATTATTTTCATGTTTATTTTAACTGACATTTAATACTTTAAACTACAATTATCCTTGTTGTACTATTATTTTTACCTGACATTTAAAAGTACGATAAAGATAGAAGAAGAATACATGAAAAGATAAAGCATGGATGGGTGGTAAATTTGTTATAATATTATATGATTTCCTAAACATCTGAAGTTAATAGGGCTATAACTAGACCATTGGTCTAGTTCATAATTTATTGATCTTTGTTGAATTTGCATTTCACTTTATTATCTATAAAAAACAACTTATTAGATGAAAGAAACACCACAGAGATGAAAGTAGTATGCATACAAGAATGATGATAAATCATATACTTTGTAAACAATCTTATTCATTTATTAATAAAAGTATTTATTTATTACAGACATTTAATTATCTACATGGTGCTGTTTTAATAATATGTGATAAACTCATAGTTGTAAGTAATACTTTTAGAATCATGATGAGATCATATTAATGAGATCTAAATTCTTAGAAATCTTAAAAACTAAAATGTTCTCAATCGATGGATTACTAAAAAGGGGATTAGTGAATCCGGATAAATTGGTACATATGTTATTTGTTCATTAGATGAGGATGATTGATCTCATGAATAAAGCAAGTATGTAGGTACTTATTGGAGAATAAGTTCATTGAACGTGGCTAGCTAAGGAATATATAATGGAGTCTACTTGTCTGTCAATAGAAATTCCTGAAGTGATAGTAGTACAACTGATACTTAGACTTGATATCATCATAGTATCTTGTGCATGATAAGTTATTGTGAAGGCCCCAAATTCGGGTTCTCTAACCTCGAGTTCGGTGCTCACGATACATCAGCATCATAAGCATTCTATAAACTATTGCGGAATAATAAACGTATTGTTCATTACATTAAAGTCTTACAACAATATCCCAAGACCTATTAACCTTAACTTAAACATACATTACTTAAGTTACACTTAGTAACACAAAAAGGTTTACAATACCAATGTACATAATGTAATATAATACATAAACATTCACATTAACTATTCCTGGATTTTTCCTTTGTCTTTGTCCTTCTTGGACGTCTCTGGCTTAGCTGAAATAAATGTCATGATATAGTAAGGGTAAGCAACTAATTTGCTTAGCAAATTTAAATAAAAAGGAGATATATCATGATTAGAAAAGAATTTTAGTTTCAATGTTCAACAAGAAGAAGTCGATTGTGAAAGAATATGAATTAAGTCTCAATAATTGAATAATAGATGTTGAGTGGTTAAAATAATCATGAACATATGTGAAGGTTGTCAGTATTTAAACTGGTCCTTTCAGTAAGTTTTGGTAAGCAAGGGGATCAACCTTCCCAGTGAATTATGCATAAACACTTAATATACGAGCAACAATTGTTTCCTAATAATACTTTAATCAAATTGTTCTTTTTCTCAGTCAAGAATCCTTACCAAATCAATTGGTTAGGAACAACTTTCAAAACATATTTGGTTTAACAAATTTAAACATGCGTGATCTAACTGATACAACTAACATAGATCCATATCATAAACAGTTCATGAATGAAAAAACTTTAACAAATTCACAGTTCAATAATAATAGAACATGAACTCAATTGCGCACAAAGTACGAATATCAATAACCAGTATAGATGTGAATAATAATCAATGATTATTCACTAACATGCGTTGAAAATAATAATTCAAGTTTGAGTTAGAGAAGTTACCCCGATTGCGGTCTACTACTACACAATTTAGTGTAACTTCCAGAGAAAAGACCTATAATTGATATTTCAATTAGTCATATCATATACTCTCTTATAATGTCATTACTCTACATTAAATTGTCTAACATTCATTTACATAGTTAATTATTAGACATTACGTTAAAGTCTTAGCATTCTTATCATCATTTGATACTATTTCAATCACATCATCGTTTAATCTTTCATTTTATAATTTCTTCTTTATAATTCAGTAAACTAAATACTAATATGGTAAAACTAGATGCTAACACTATAAAAAAATAGGCCTTTAGCAACGATTTTTCGGGAAACGACTTTATAAGTCGTTGCTAAAAGTATATGTTTAGCAACGAAATTTGTCCTTCGTTGCAGATTGTGTTAGGCTTTCACTTTTTGCAACGAAATGGGGTTTTTAACAACGGAATTTTAATTATTCTGCAACAATACATTTTGTTGCTAAATGATCGATTTATCTGTACGAAAGCCAAATTTCGTTGCAAAATGTATTACTTTTGGCAACGAAAAAAATACGTTCGTTACGGAACAATTAGCAACGCTCATTGCACAACGAAAGACGCAACGACAGTAAAGTCGTTGCCAAAAATCTTTAGCAACAAAAATCGGTTGTTGCTGAAGCCCCATTTTTTTGTAGTGCCGGTAATCAAACACCGACAGGATCGCCCCCTGATGAAGGAACCACACAACATACAATCACATACAACGTGTCTCACCGTTTATGAAAATGATGACATGTGCGAAGCACTAATATCACAAGCAGATATAGTATAAAGCATTAAGCGCGGAAAAATATAAGCATTCGTACACATTCATCATGAATGTAAATGCAACAATTACACACAAGCATATAACAGTTTTGAAAAGATTGTAATAGCGGTTTAAGTCCTCTTACTGGTTGTCCCCATCTGTCGACGTAGGGATTTTTATTTATCTCTATTCGTTACTTGTTCTTTGGTGTTCTCATGTTAGGTGAGATTTGTTTGACAAAACAAGTGAAAAAGGTCCGACATGTATCATGTCGACGATGGACTGTTAAGAGTCACCAGTTGATTTTTTATATAGTTATATCAACACAACCGAGAAAAGGGGTTAAATGCTTTTTTAGTCACTGTACTATAGGTCGACTTACAGATGGATAGCTGAACTTTTTTTCTTACAGTTAACTCACTGTACTCGATTTTTATAACAAAAAGTTAAAAAAACCGTTAGAAACTTTGACTTTCAACGGAACGGTATACATCAGCTGCTGAGTTGTCCATTACAATGCTGACGTGGCGCCTTTGTGTGACGTGGCAGTGATTATGTGGATTTGTAGGAAAATTTTTATTAAAAAATGAAAAAAATATTTTAAATTATAATATAAATTATAAAAATTATAAAATTAAAAGTATTTTAAAATTAAAATATTTTCAAATTCTACATTAAATTTATAATTGAGTCGAAAAAATAAGAAAATAAATAAGAAAATATATTTAATTAATTTTGTAATTAATATCAAATAAAATTTTATTTATAATTAAGCTTATTTATAAAATATAAAAACTAAAAGTTTGTTAATAGATTTAATTTTTTTAATAAAAATAATAATTATTTTTTATTAAAAAAATCAAGCTTTTAATTATTTTTATTTAAAAAACTGTGTTTTTTTTGTTTAATAAAAAAATTATTAAAAAATGCTTTTTTTATTTTTATTAAAAAATTTATGTTTTACATTTTTTTTAATAAAAATAAATTTTTTATTAAAAAATTGCATTTTTTAATTAAAAAAATTATTAAAAAAACTACACTTTTTAAATTTTATTTAAAAAAGCTGCTTTTTAAATTTTTTTTATTACAAAAACTGCGCTTTATTTTTATTTAAAAAAACTTCATTTTATTTCCACGACTAAACGAATATTCCCTGACAACAATAAGTATTTTATAGCCACTTGCTTATTTTGAAAAAAAAATCATATAGCACCCTTAACTTTGCTTTTTATCAATTTAACCATTTACTGAATTGTAATTATAAGAAAAATTGAATACTTTTATTTCATAAAATTCGGGGTCTTACAATCTCCCATTCTTATGAAATTTCGTCCCCGAAATTTACGTACCTGGTATTTCAAAGAGTTGAGAATACCTTACTTTCATTTCAGATTCCATCTTCCCTGTCATCATGATTTCTCCATTGCTCATCTCCTGTATTTCAGATATCATTCTAGAATACAGCTTCAAAATAAGGGTTAATTAAACAAAATAACATATCACATAATATCCCGATATTATGAATGACCAACAAATAAGCTTAGGTAGGAAACACTAGCGAATGATTTACTCATCTCTCCCCTCCTAGTTCTATTCCCCGATCTCCGCCAGAGACCATATCCCTAAGCTCTGATACCAAATGTGACAACCCCAAAATAGGTCCAACCACCCAACCTATTCCGAGTCGCCAAATACATGGTACAGAAAATAACTACAACTTTATTACAACAATTGTCGTGCAAAATACAACAACACATATGCTGTGAGTTTGGATACAAATATATACCAACTGTGACTCTCATCCCAACCTTAGATAGCACGTCACAATGACACCTTACATAAAGGTATAGTCAAAAAGCTGTTTTAGAAATTAGAATCTTTGGGAAGTGCTCAGAGAAACCTTCGTATACTGGAGGCCATGCTTCAGGTTATAATAGATATCATATGGCCACATAATTATCCTTGGTTGACCTAATAGACCCCGAAAGAAAATGAGAAGATTACTATCATATTTTTCTAATGGTGAGTCTTCTCTCGACATATCATTATCTCCACTGCCTCTCAATTGAGAATTATACTTCAAACAAACACCAATATCATATAGGTAGTAGGCGTAGATATACTCAAGATGAGTGGATATGCACAACTCTATCTTATGATGACACGAGGTTGTATGTCTTTAGACATCTTGTATGATAATGGCAAAACACTCTTCCAACGTTGGGTTCGCCTCACCCTATTTGATTCACCAAATACAACTACTAAATGATGTATACAACACCTTTCTATCTTCGCTTAGAAGAACCTCCACGACTAGAGACCACCGCTCTATTTCCCTATTACCTCGCAATCGACCCAAACTACACTCTTATTACCTGAAAAGGAATTATGAAGCAAAAGGGTGAACACAACTAGCTCAGTAAAGATTATCATGACTAAAGATAATTAAATTATCAATAGCCTTCATCAATAATAAATCAGAGATTTAAAACATATGGTAGATGATAAAAAATTTCAACCATAGTTGCAGCGGAACGAACAATCCATTAGAAGAGTCAAATAGACCATAAAGTCTATTATCTTCTCCACATTAAAAGTCCACCAACAATGTTTTATCCCTGTAACATTAATCAACAGTTCCTTTCCACAATTATATGAATAACTCATAATAATAATTGTAATTCTAAATTCCTCTTCGCATCCGTGAATGAAGATAATTTTATCACATGTCTTTACAGAAACATCAAAGATCATGGTTATACCAAATCACGATTCGCTTTATAATCATATTAACAATTTCATCTTTTCACTACGGTAGAAGATATTTATCAATGCACCATCTTTGCACTACGTGCCAAAGATATTCAACAACAGTCATCTTTGCACTACGGCCAAAGATATTCATCAACAATTCATCTTTGCACTACAGGCCAAAGATATTCCTCAACAGTTCATATTTGCACTACAGGCCAAATATATTCATCAACAGTTCATATTTGCACTACAGGCCAAATATATTCATCAACAGTTCATATTTGCACTACAGGCCAAATATATTAATATCTCAAAGAAATATATAATCATTTCAGAATTTATATAAACAATAATTATAATCATGTTGATCATTTCACCTTTTACACTTAAGCTAAAGATATTCAATTATAAATTCAATGGTCATGATCATACCAATCCAACAATTTAACTTTGCACTATCGGCCAAAGGAACCCATAGTCATGATCATACCAAAAATCTACCCATCTTTACACTCAAGTCAAAGAGAAATATCATCATTAGGGTTATAAAATGTTATATATAATAAGAAAATCAATATAATCAAAACATCTAGATTTAATCTCAAGAGTAATATTCATAAATCAACTATAATTTGGTTAGAAAAAAAAACTAATTTTGTCATGAATAGTAACTCGTGAATAGTAACTTATGAATAGTAAATTCGTGAATAGTAACTCATGAATAGACCCGTGAATAGTAACTCGTGAATAGTAACTCGTGAATAGTATTCCGTATTCGTACATAGTACCGTATACGTAAAAATGTCATATACATTATTAGTGTCGTATACGTGAATAGTAACCCCGACACAAAAAGGTAGAACTTCCACAATAAAATCCATACCAATATTTCGGTATAATGATATTTAAAGAATAACATCATTACGAAAAAAACATCCCTTACAATCCCTTAAAATCCCTTACTATCCCTTACCTCAAAAGAGCAACACTTCTGACTGGATATCGGATATGACACTGAAAGAAACTTGCACTGATGAATAGCAACTCACCAAGTATCTAAATACTCACAAAATACACTCGATAATCTAGAGAGAAAACTTATGAATTCTGGTGTGATTTTCAATTCTTACTTAGCCCTCTATTTATAGGAAAATGTTAGCACGCCGAAGCAGACTTGACCTGCTACCTGATGGCTTTACCTGCTACTATTCCACCCACCAAAAATCAGCCATCTTACCCAACAACCAAAAGTGGGACCCGCCCATTCCACCAAAATCATTTATAAACCTAATTTCTGAATCAGTCACCTCTTAAAATTCGTAACAAATTATACGTTCATTTTTAACGGTTCAAAATTTGTGAACATATACTCAACTTATATATGTATAACATATCCAAAAATCACAATGATCCAATGGTCAGATTAAAAATTATAACTCACACAATAAAGCTGTAAGAATACTAATTTGATCTTTTAATACCTCCAATCCGATAAAATACTGATAAAATACCTCAACGTTAATTCCTTCATTTATAACCACATAAATAAATCCATCATTTATATCCACATAAAATAAATATTTTCTTATCATATAAATCAATAATTAATTATTCACAAATAATATTACAGAATCACAATTATGACAACCAGTAGTTTCCTGGAAGAGGGGCTTTCAATAAGGATTTCTCCTTCTTGGCGCCGCAATTAGGTGACCAAACCTCTCCTCGATGAACTTTCTAGACATTGTCAATAATGCTATCTAATAATATTATTCAAATAATATGAATTATTGATCGAGATAATGGAGATATTGTGCAAATTGACAATTATTGAAATAACAATAATATAAAATATCAACGCAACAATTATTGAATCAATAAAATAAAATATTGAGCGGTAATTATCAGAACAATTATTGAATAGGGCCTTCTCGTAAGAATCAATAATTCAAAAATATCATGCAAAACCAGGTGTCTTCATCGCAAGCAACAACGCTATTACTTTTACTTTACCCAAGGGTATTCCAATGATGTTAATGGTAACGATTACGTCGTTATTTATAAAACTCAAATTTGTCGCTTTCTTCATCCGACAGTTATTACATTATGGGACCCACAAATAGTCTGCGCCCTGCATTTAATATTCCCGATAGAAAGAATATTCCACGACTAAACGAATATTCCCCGACAACAATAAGTATTTTATAGCCACTTGCTTATTTTGAAAAAAAAATCATATAGCACCCTTAACTTTGCTTTTTATCAATTTAACCATTTAATGAATTATAATTATAAGAAAAATTGAATACTTTTATTTCATAAAATTCGGGGTCTTACAACCATGCCCTCCGGTCTTCAAGCTTCAAATTCTATCCGTTATCCTGCGTAATAGTCACTCGGGATTGGACATCCTTGATTCTTGTGGGACATTGTTGTGTAGAAATGTATGTATGAGATGTTGAGACGGCGCGATGTGGCGTCAATGTGGCAAGATGACGACTTTTCCCCTCACCAGGGTTATCGCCGGTTTGGGCTGATAGAGCAGACGTTGCTCAGGGTTATCTCTGAGATTGGACTGCTGCAAGTGTTGAAGGTCCTCGATGTCATCTCCGAGGTGTGCTGTCTTCCGGTGTTATCTTCGGTCTTCAGATCGAGTGCCTCGGTGTGAGTGCCGAGGTTGAAGCTGATTGCATGTATTTGAAACAAGCATTTCAGGGGTTATCTCCTGAACTGCATTCCTTGGGGTTATCTCCAAGATGGATCGGTCTTCTTTGGTGGAATTTCCGGTATTGGAACTGCATTCCTCGGGGTTATCTCTGAGGTTGGACCTGATACTCCCGGTGTGTGTTTCGGGGTTGAGTTTAAACTTCCGATAGTATCCGGATTGGACGTGAGCTGTCTTCTAGGGTTATCTATGAAAGATGAATCTGCCCTCATGCAATGTCAGTAACAGTTGTGTAGAAAATTTCGAGTGTCTACATGTTATATATGTTGAAAGTATGAAACGTTAAAGTCAATTTATGACTACGTTGATTAAGTAAAGAATGTTGATTGAGTAAGGAACTCAATCTTTATACTTGTTATATGAACTGCAACATGTATGTTATATTAGTCCAATGATTATGAGATGTATGTTGAGCATGTTATTATGTGCTACGTGATGCATGAAAGCTATTAGATTTGTTGGGCTGTCGAGCTCAACCTTGCAAATAACCACTTTTGCAGGTTAAGAATTCAAGGTAACGTTATGTGCTACTTGAAAGACATGAATCAGATGTAATACATGAAAATTTATATATTTTGGCTAAGTTGTTATTATTTGAACCATGTTTAAGGTTCCGGATGATGTACATGATAATGTATGATGTTTAATAGATGTTGAGTTATAAAGTTTAAATTTTGTCTGATGTATAAAGGGTATTGAACTTAGATGTAAGTTTTATTTATTAACTCTGATAAAGTGAGTAATAAACTAAGTATGGTTCAAAGGTAGGTAAAGATAAAGGTTTTGAGAAATGTACTTGATAATTTATGATGTGAAACTTCATATTTAGTTGTAAAGTTTGAGCTACCCAATGTATAAGGGATATCGAGCTGAGATGTAAGATTTTATATAATAACTCTGATAATGTGAATCATAAAATAAATTTGATTCAAATATGTGTAGCTGATAAAGGTTATGATTCAGGGAATCAAAGTAAGAAGACATAAAAGTTTTAATTATTCCACATTCTATTAAGTTTAACATCGATTAATGATGTAATGTTAGAATAAAGATGTATTGATAATGACCAAGGTTGAGAGTTGAATTACATAAATTTTAGGGTCATTACAGTTGGTATTAGAGCCGATTGGTTTGAAACCTTAGGTAATAGTACCCTAGGCTATAACCTTAGAGAAGAAAGGAAAAGATGATAAAGAATAAACTCAGGTAGAGTTTGAACAATAAGAAATAAATTTAAGAAATGTATAAAGAAGGGATTAAAATATATATAAGAATGTTTAAAGAGGAATCCTGAAGACTTATAAAAGATGAGAATCAGGAGTTACCTGACTCCAATAATAAGATGTTAAATGTTATTAAATGGACGATGTTTACAAGATGAAAATGATTAGAATAATAAGAAGGAACTCAAATAGAGTTTAATTGATGATAAATTCAGAGAATGCTTATGAAACAAGTTAAGATAATATGTGTGGGTTCAAAGAAGAACCTGAAGAGCTAAAATTGAGTTGAAAAATTATAGGATAACTTAATTTAAGAGGAAGTAATGAGGATCATAATACCAAAACGATCATAAAATAAGAAAGGAATCATAAAGAAGATGATTGTAGAATAAGATCACGACGTGATCTGGTTAAGTTGTAAAATGATAGATGATCTATAATGAATGAATAGTTATAGCTTGATGCTATAAGAGAATGTACTATGATATAGTACGAGGTAAACTCATGAGGAGTTATAGATGATAAAATATGGAAAATTCGTATCGAGTAAAGAAAAAGTTAAGAGCATGATAGAGTTACGTGAGATTTCAATTGAGGACTCATGTGATGGCTGAGTTATACAAATATTTGTATGGGCGAGGGTTTCGTGCTTGCACTCAGTTTAACACATTGATAATCATTGGAATGTTGGTGTCGCGCTATCAATGTATGTGTGGTGAAAAGGTGATTCTTTTCTCATGTGTATATTTGATAGTTAGAGACTATTAAGATTAGTCAGATATTATTAGGATTAGGTGCGAGTTCTTAAAACTCATACTTATGGTAAGTTGATGACTCATAATCATATGTATGCATTTGAATCCCTAAGCATATGGGCAGTCCCTGATGGGTTCTTGGACTACGTATTGCTAGGATAAGTTCCTAAACTCATATTTTGTGGCAAGTTCCTGAACTTCCAAAGTGTCATAAGTTTGATGAACTGTATTGGGTATTTGTGAAGCAAAGACAAAGAATTTTTGGTATAGTAAACATTGATGGCCCTAAAGATTAGTAGAATGATTAAGTAACGAAGCAGTGGAGTAAGAATTTAAGATGATGGAGGAAAATTGGATATTCTAAATCTTCTAGTTATGCTAGATTTTCAAAATATATTGATTACGTGCTGATGTTGCACTTCTTTAATTTTGAAAAATGTTGGAACAGATGATTGAATCAATGGGGTTTTAAAACAGTGCTATTTTTCTTGTGTCTATGCTAGTTGTTTCAGCTAGACAAAAATGATTTAAAATTATCAAAACATGTTTTTGTGATCATATGCATCATTTGATATGGTGTGGAAATAATAACTGAGGGAGTCATCAATGCAATTGAACCTAGTGTTGGATGTGATCATAAGATCGTCAACCCACTATGGTATGATGTAGCATGACTGAATCCTCAACATGCCATTAAGACAGTACATTATCGTGATAAAATAATAATAATAATTTGGTTTTCTTTGACTTTAAGAAGATATACTAATAAAGATGTTTTTTAAAAAAAGGATTTTTAGCTTTCTTTAAGCTAAGAAATGTATGTACATTGAGTTGGTTAAGAATTTATGTATATATATTTCGATTGATGTCCCAGTTGTTGCTAGAAGTCTATGTTATTTGATTCAGTTAGACAAATATTGAAATTTATGAAATTCGAGCGTTCTTTGTCAAACTATGCCAAACCAAATTGTTTTGGTGCAGATTCATATATTAAGAAGCTAAGGTGAATAACCTTATAAAAAGGGGACATGTTATCAGAGACAATGGTTCTGAAAGTAACGTATATAGTCGTTACGATGTTAAGATGTAATATAATGTGCACGACGTAGGGGTACAATCGGCTGATCACCTAGTGTACTTGCAGAAAGTGTTTTTAGTCCGTGTGATTGCTAAACATTCTGTTAATGATGGTTTACAGTGGTGATGCACTAATAAACCTGGAGAAGAGTTCAAGGTCTTATGACCCCTCAACATGATTTGAAATCTTTTAAATGCATGAGTTATCCATGTTAGTTCTAGTTGGCACAATAGTTATCTGTAGAAGGGGGGTTGAATAGATATTAAAAATCTTTTCTTTTTAAACTAGTTCTTTGATAATGATTAAAACTTAATGGAATTAATATTTGTTTTAATCTTCTTTACCAAGCAAAGGGAGTTATGAGAGTGAGGCGGGTTATGGCGATATAATGAGATATGGCGGCTTATGGCATGAACGTAAAAGACACGCACATTTTTAAGTGGTTCAAAGCACTTAAAGCTCCTAGTCCACTCTTCTACTCGACGGTAGTAGGATATCCACTAAGGATGTTTGTTACAACTTCTTAATTACACAGATTCTTTCTGACCAGTGAGCCTAGGAACTTCTAGTTCACTCTTGAACTCTTCAAGTCCAAAGCAGACTTGGCTTTCTTACAGCTTCACTATTTAACTCTTCAAGTCCAGCAGACTTGGTACTCTTCTTCAGTTGGTTGATAATGTTGAGTTCTTGATGGTTGCTACTAAGTTGCTATGTAAGTACTTGTTCTAAAGAACTGAGTAGCTGAGCAAGTTTTGCAATATCTCAGATCGTAGAGTTGAGCTTGAGAGAGATGTTCACGTTGTTTGATCAATGCTTGCTTCTGTCTCTCATCTGTCTGATATGCATATATGTGTTCTTGAAAACTATCCGTTGGATCCATCCGTTGAGGCATTAAATGCATTTGACTTTTCTGATCTTTGATGAAGACATTTCTGCACATCTTACTCAAACCGCATTACGCCCAATCGACACGCTAGATTGCTTTCTCACCTAACACCTGAAAAGGTGTTTTGCCCCCCCTTACCAATGGTACTTTCCTTAGCTTCTTCAATACGCTTCTTTGTTGTATACTAAGGATATTTCATATTACTTTGGGACTGATGAGTATTGCAACGTCTAGAATCCATTCCTCATATGTTGGAATCTATCTTCACTCTCGGATCACGAGGCTCGACGTTCTCCGACACAAGACGAGATGCTCTACGATTCATGTCACGATACTCTACGATTCAGATCGTAGTGCCTTATCATCTTGGTGCCTTGTCTGATGCTATCAGCCAAGAGCACTACGATTCTTCTTAAACCTCTGCACACTACGATCTTCACTTGCTCGTGTTGTAGACTCTACGTTTCCGAGAGCACACTACAATCCTTGACTTGTAAACTCCATGTTTCCTTCAGCACACTACGATCATTGAGATGGCTCGGCAAACGTTGGGACCACTCTACGATTTCCGAAGAGTCCCTTCAAAGTAGGCACACTACGATCTTCGAAGCTCTACGTTTCTGCCTTGACTTCTGCAGTGTTGATCAGATGATACACTACGATTTCTTCGAAGCCTATCTATTACATCTCAAGATCAACCTAACAGCTTTGATCTTTCTATCTATACATTCCATTATAGAATGATACACGTTTAGAGCTTAGATCAACTTAACAAATTTGATCTATCACCAAGTCCTTATACATATATTACTTAAAAGGACTTTACAATTAATCATGAGCATATACATTAAAACATCAAATCATAATATGCATTCTCCCAACAATCTCCCCCTATTTGATGTTGACATAACCAAGGAGATTTGTTGTCATGATTATTAGTGACTAGATGCATTTCCAGGATATTTAAACATGACTTATTATTTCAGTGAGCATCTAAAATTTCTAGAGCATAAGCATGAATTTATTGATGATCAAGAGATTACAGTTTAGCATTTACATCAATCAGAAATTTAAACTTATCTCTATTTCTTTGACCTCTTTCTTGTAGGTGGGTTGGTATACTCCTCAGCCCTTCTTTTTCTGCAAGCTTCCTTGTTTCTGGCTAACTCTTTCAGCTCGCTTGGACTTAGTCTTGGATTTTCTTCATGCTTGTACATGAATGCAGGATCTCCAGTTGGCATTCTTATGCGTACAGTAGACACATCTTGTGAGCTGGGAATTGACTCCTGACGACTTAAAGGTATAGCCGTTAAAATTCCCTGCTGATCAGATCGTTGAGTCTCGATGGTGGAATTGTCTTGCGAGGAGGATTAAGTGATGCTTGAGCATGAAATTGTCCTCTTCCTTTTCTTGAGTTCCATGACCTCTCCTCTCGCTTTACCTTGACATCCCCTGTCCTCCACGAACTCCTTTCCCTTTATTCTCCCCCTTTATGTCAGCATCAAGGGTTCGAATGTCTGCAGAAAGTCGATTCACTCCTTGGACAAGCTCGTTCAGTTGGCTTTGTGTCTGAGCAATGTCCTCTCGACTTTCCTTGATCCATTTTTCGATCTAGCTTCTTTATTTCGGAGGCGGTGAGAACAATATCATTCTGTAGTTCTCCCGATTGACATAAGATTTACGGAATTCTTGACCGAGGCTTTCAAGTTGATGATGTTCTCGGCGATAAGTTTATTTTGAACTTCTTGATTTTTCTGCATTTCAAGAACAGTCTCTCTTTGCTTGGCGGCTATCTGGAAGTGAATCTCATCTATGTCCTTCATGCTCTTAAGAATTTCTTGGATAATTTCCCTCAGCTTCTTTGTAAGCTCAACATTCATAGTACTAGGAAAGTTATTTGCAGCAGTGATCATTTGATTCAGCCGG
The DNA here is from genome assembly GCA_020205605.1 of Panax ginseng. Classification (NCBI taxonomy): domain Eukaryota; kingdom Viridiplantae; phylum Streptophyta; class Magnoliopsida; order Apiales; family Araliaceae; genus Panax; species Panax ginseng. The sequence continues at coordinate 16,626,627 of CM035142.1, read as the reverse complement.
ATATGAATGAGGCCGGAATGAGATTCCAGGCTTTCTTCTATATTCTTGACTAAGTCCTTGGTTGCTTCCTTCAAGTCATCCTTTGTGGGCAGATTTGGGAGAGTATCATTGGTTTGAGGATTGTTGAATGGAGGGGATTCTTTCTGAGACTGATCTTATATAGAGTAGAGAGCAAGAACAAGACTAAAATAGTCGTTTGAGGAGGAGGATGATATGTCTAATGGACGGGCCTGAGTTTCTATGTTTGGAATATGGGGCTCTACGATTTCTATTTGGGACTCTACGACTGGGCTAGAGTCATGGATCGTAGAGATGATGGTTTGTGGAAGCAAAATAAGGTTAATTTGTGTTTGGTTCTTGATTCTGAAATTTTGGGATTACAGAATTGGGAATTGGTTTACTGGATTGAGAATCACTTCCAACCATCGAGGGAATTCATGGAATTGACTAAATGATGATGATGGCAAGTGATTAACTCTGAAGTGAGTAGGGATAGATAATACCTCAAGTTTATCCTTTGAGGAAGAGGTGTTGGTAATCAACTTCTTTGCAAAGTGGACTCTCCCTGGGAATCCATGAGCCATCACTGAGATGGCCGGATATTCTTTGAAACTCCAGACCATGTGATCCCAAGAGTTGTTGATTTGGGCTTGATGGTATGGCATCATGGGTAGGTATGAGAACATCTGATTGTATAGGTAGCTTCTATACCAATCTCTGCCTACACTAGTGATCTGAAGATCGTCATCATCTTCTTCCTCTTCTCTTTCTTCGTTGGAGGACTCCATTATCTCAATGGGTTCTTGATGATCTTTTACTGGTTCCTCTTCATTTCTGGCAAGGACATCTTCTTCTGCATGGGGATATCTTGAGGCTCCCCTTCAACTTGATCATCTTCTTGTAAGATCAAAAGCTCCCTCTCAAGTGGAACATTTTCTTAAGCTTCAGCCGTCTCCCCCTCAGCTGGTGTATTCTCTATCATGAGAATTTCAGGGATCTCCCCCTCAGCTGGAGCACTATCTTCTTGACTTGCTCTGGACAGTTCCTTCTTAGCAGCCATGCTCTTTGCTTCCTTCTTCAGCACCTTTTCATTTTCAAGAATGTACTTCTTGACCAGCTTTCTCCTTGCTTTGCTGGGTTTAGCCACAACTTTAGGACTCTCTTGAATCTCAGCTTTGTCCTGTTCAACATCCACTATGCTTGACGCAGCTTCCTCCTTGTCTGCCATGCTAGGTCTGGTCTCCACAAACAGTAGAGACTCTACGATTGAGGTGACTGATGGCCTTTTGGACTTATGACCAACCTTGTTCTTCTTCAGGATCTAGGATATGGTAGCCTGATCCTCATCTGCTTCATCTTGCTGCTGCTTTCTCCTTAGCATCCTCAGAGTCTCTATATCAGAGGACTCTACTGGTATATCAGTAGTAGATCCTTGAGGCTCTTCCATCTGTCTAGCCCTTAGCTTCCTCTTGCCCTTGCTTTTTCTAGTAAGGACATAGGGTTCTTCTTTGTTGATTTCTTCTTCTTCTTCTTCTTCTTCTTCCATGACAACAGACATGTTTCCTGGAATGCCTGAGTTTTTCAGATCCCTAGTTCTTCCACTGGATTATGTCATCATTCGAACATACTCTGCTGGGTTCCTCTTCCAGTTCTCAAACAACTGCTGGGTCATTCTTCGATTTAGGTTGATGGCTTCTCCTTCTTCATCCCCAATTTTGTCACCCAGTGCAAATTGCAGAATTATACTCAAGAAGCGCCCATATAGCATCTTCTGAGGGCTTTTTGATTTCTTCGAGTTTACTATCCACTTCCCAATCCACTCGAGCAATATAGCTCCATAGTTGAGTTGAATACCATAATACATGGCAGTCATGAGCTTAAGTTGAGCTTCATCCACTGAATCATGTCCTGAGCTCTTACAGCATATAGATTTCCCAATAATATAAGCTAAAAATTCATACCTCTAGGGGAAATCCTTCTTCTTATACCCTTTCACAAATGGGTTTTTCTTGTGATGCATTTTTCTTAGTCCCTCTTGGAAGTCTACAGAATTTAAGTGTGGATGCCCTTCATTCTTGAGACCTAGGGAAAGATTGAAGTCTTCTGCCTTTAGTCTAATTTCTACTTCCCTTACTCTTGTAGTGATGGTGTCGTTTTCAAACACACCATTTTTGTAGAACTCTTTTACTAGCTTGGGATAGATAAGGGTATATGTACTCAGAGCCTCCTCGAGACCCGCCTTCTTCAGCAGCGCTAGGGTCTTGTGAAATTTTGGTGGAGCTGTTTTGAACTCGTCAAAACAGAGTCTATAGTCGGATACCACATTTGAAGCAACCATTGATTCTGTAGTTGGAAGTGAGATACGTCTGAGCTTTCTGCTGATTTAGGGTTTTTGAATGAGAGAGAGAGAGAGAATCTTTTGGACTTCAGATTTCAAAAATGTGATTTCAACTTGTACTTGTAACTTCCCTCTCTTCTTTTTTGCTTAGTGGGACAAAAATCGATTTTTTTGCTTGGCTCTCTGATTTTGACCGCGAGAATGTACTAATTTGCCCTTGGCTTCTTCCGGTGAGGTGTCCTTGGGAAGACTACTATCGTTGAGGTAGTCTTATGTTCGTTAGTCCGTCCTGCGATCGTCGAGTCTGCTCAAAGATTCGTTGAGTTCATCCCTACGATCATCGAGTCTGTCCCAAGATTCGTTGAGTCATCCCACGATCGTTGAGTCCGATCAATCATTCGTTAAGTCGTT